>UESW01004182.1:0-507692 GCA_900491605.1 Calamus simplicifolius
TATCTCTGGAACTGTTAGAGTCGACTCTGACAGTTTGTGGAGTCGACACCTGAGTTTTTGATGTTCTGTCTAAGCGATTAGAGCCGACTCTGGCTTTTGTGGAGCCGACTCTAATACGAGCGCTGACAGATTTTCTGGTTTGGAGCCGACACCCAGTTTTCGGGAGTCGACTCTAAGTCGAGCTAGGTCAAAAATAAAAAGGCGGAGTCGACCCCAATCTTCCATTCGTCTCCAAAACCTAACCAAAAGCTCCAAAGCCTTTCCAACTTCCCCAATCTACTCAAAACCCTTGATTAATCTTCCAATCTTCTCAATGGCACCTAAGAGGCATGGATTCGTCGGTGGAGCATCCGTTCCAACGAAGAGACGCACTATTCAAAGGCAACTCTCGCCTTCTTCCTCTTCGGCCACTCAAGAGGATTCACCTCCTTCACCATCTTCACCCAAGGTTGATCATTTAGCCAGTAAGACCATTACACACTGGGAGAAAGGTGAATTTTGATTTCTTTGATCGGAAGGTTTCTCTATTGGAAGAAATTTGAAGGAAATGGGATGGGAAAAAATCTGTTCACTTGATATACCCACATATCCAGCCTTAGTAAGAGAGTTTTACAACGGTTTAAGCAGAGGAGAAGGTGGATTAATAAGTAGTAGAGGAACAAGAGTGACAATAACCTCTGAGATTCTTGGAAACTTATTGGAAATGCCCATAATCGGATTAATGGAATATCAACATGAGGATAGAAGTGGAGCATTGACAAGAATGCTAGGGAGAGATGTGACTGAGTTTGAAGAAATCTTTGCAAATCAATTGAATCTAGAACTCAGATTACTACATAATATCTGTGGAAGAATCTTGTTTCCAAAATTGGTAGATTCGAGTATGTCTCGAAGCGAGACGTTCTGTTAATGGATTGTATAATTACTGGAAGGCCAGTCAATTTAGCTGGCATGATGATTGAATACATGGCAGAGGCAGCTACAAAGAAGAGATCACACTGCCATACGGTATGATTCTGACACTTATCTTTAGAAGCCAAGGTGTGCTCATTATGGAGAATGAACCTTAAGAAAACTGAGACACACTGATTACTATAGCATATCTACTATTCATCGGATGGGCTTCAAGAAATTGAATGGTGTTTGGATAAAAGGAGGAAGAGAGGAAAGAGCAGAAAGAGATAGAGCAGAAGAAACCAGAGTAGAAGACATCCCAGGACCATCTAATGAGGGACCATCTGTCCCTGATCCATCTATTGCGGGACCTTCTTCAGCTGGACCTTCAGAGGCCGGACCTAGTACTATTCCCTCACCTCCACATCAGCCTATAACAAATTCTGGGAGATTCTCTGATGAACAAATTGATCAGTTAAGAGGTTTACTTGCTGAGTATGATAGTCAGAGATCTCAAGAAATTTCACAATTAAAAGAGACATTAATCAGTTGAAGGAAGAATTTAATTCGAGACTGGACATGATCTCCTTTACCTTAAGCAATTCAGTTGAATCCTTTGGGGCTGATCTTCATAAATCTTTGAAAGGATGGAAGGTATTGCTGATGGGTCAGGATCTTATGTTCATGAAACGGGTCAATTGAAGAAGGACATTGACCTTGCAGTCTCTCAAATCGAAGCTTGCCTTGAAAACTTTAAGAAATCACAAAAGGATGATGTAATGGAAATCATAGGTCATTGAAGAAAATTGTATTCAAACATATCTGACCTTGATTTTGATTTTGATAGTTTGTACTTAGGAAGTTTTTGAATATCTAATGTATTTCATTTTGAAATGTATATGAATCAACTAATGTAATGGTTCTTGCTTATGAAATGCAATTTCACATTTTCAAATATTGATTGCTTGGATCCCTATGCTTTATTGAGTCTACAAATTTTTTTTAATAGCTTTCTTTATCTAATACTCTCCTTATTGCTGATAACAAAAAAGGGGGGAGATGGTTGAGATGGTTGAATATGCAAAGAAAGAAAGACTTGAAAATTTCAATGAAAGATGGTTGTATGCAAAGAAAGATTGAATATGAATATGAATATGAATAAGCGAAGACTTGAAAATTTTAATGAAGGGAGAGATGGTTGTATATGCATAAAGAAAGAAAGAAAGGGGGAGAAATAATTGCTTATGCAAAATGACTTGAAATGTTAATCAGTTAAAATTTGATGCTTATATATAGGGGGAGCTATTCAATGCAGGGGGGGCTTAACAAAAGCTCAATTGCTATTTTATGCACATTAAGATTAAATATTCATAATTGATGGATTATATTGAACTCATGCATAATTTTAAAAGCTTACTTTGAATATTGGCATCAAATCCTTCATTTAAAATGTTTAAGTTTCAAAATGACGATAATCTTTAGTTTGAATGAATTTTGAATGCATATACTCAAAGTTTTTGTTATCATCAAAAAGGGGGAGATTGTTGACCCAATTGATAATTTGATGATTAACAAAACTACTTGAGTATAACTATTGGAGGCTCTAATGATTTTGATTTAGTGTTTCAGATTATTAGACTGTTGAATGATCAAAATCAGGAGTTACATAGTATTCTGGATCGAATCTAATATCTAGGTAAGAATTGCAGACATTAGAGTCGACTCCGAGAATCACAGAGCCGACTCCGGAACTGGCACGGATGTTAGAGTCGACTCCGAGACTGTTAGAGTCGACTCTCACAGACGAAGCAGAAAGTCAATTTTTCTGGCCCCGACCTAGAGTCGACTCCGGGTAAGTTAGAGTCGACTCCGAAAAGTTTCTTGTCCCCAGAAAAGTCAGAGACGACTCCAAAAATATCGTTTTGAGATGCCTCGAGCTAGAGCCGACTCCAGAAAAGTTAGGGTCGACTCCAACCCACCTGGAACAAAAAATCAAGTTGCCAGATCAGCTCTAACGGTAATATTTCTATTTTACCTTATTTCTAACGGATATATTTTGATACAAGGTACACTCCAACGGATAGTTTTCTTCCAAAAATGGTGTGAAAGAAATCTATAAAAAGGGAAGACTATTGTTCAAAAATAAGAACAGAAAATAGAAGGAAAAAGAGAGAAAATCTGAGATAGACAAATCCCATTTCAAAAATCCGAGAGCTTGAATCTTGAGAGGAAAACCTTCTAGCTCAAATCCACTCCACTCCAAAAGGCTCAAGAGGAATCCAAAGCATTCAAATCAAAGTCTTGGTGGATTTCCCAACTTGGAGAAAGGAGATTCGTTTCTTGCTTTTCAACTCTTCTCAACTGCTTCAACTGTGAGAATCGGAGCTGAGGCTTGATTCAATCCAGCAAAGAGAAGAAGAAAAGAAGAAAAGCTCAAAAGCCAACCAATCCACAAATCAGGCTTTTCTAAACCTTGTTATTCTTAATTTGTATATTTGCTCATTGAGGAGCTTTGTATTTCAAAAACAATACTTATTTTGTTTGTGCCTAGTTCAATCTGAGGGATTGAACTAGAGGAGGTAGTTTTACCTCGGTTCAAGCTTGGTTAAGCTTGGGTTAGGGTTTTTGTGCTGGTGAGCCCTTGAAAACCAGCTAGGTTCGTTGTGCGCCCGAAAAAACAACAAGTTCAAGTTGTGAGCTTGTAAAACAATTCTGCTGTAATCTAGGGTGATTATAGTGTGGACCCAAGTGAATCTTGGGAGTGGACGTAGGTGTTGGATACACCGAACCACTATAAATCTTTTGTGTTTGCCGTGTTCTATTGTCTCTCTCTATCTCTATTTTATTCACTGCACTTTATAGTTACCTTGCATCTGCCTTCATTAATTTCAAGCAAACTATTTTAAAAAAGGCTAATTTTTTAAAGAACCCAATTCACCCCCCCCCCCCTTGGGTTGTCATCTGGGCCAACACTGCTGTATATCAAAATATCATCAAAGTAGACAACCACAAATGAGCTAAGAAATGGACGTAAAACCTGGTTCATTACGCGCATGAACGTGCTCGGCGCGTTTGACAACCCAAATGGCATTACCAACCATTCATACAGCCCTTCCTTAGTCTTGAAGGCTGTCTTCCATTCGTCTCCAGGCTTCATCCTTATCTGATGGTACCCACTCTTCAAATCAATCTTCGTGAAGACCTTAGCACCACTCAACTGATCAAGCATGTCGTCCAACCTCGGTATCGAAAACCTGTACTTCACAGTAATTTTGTTAACCGCGCAGCTGTCGACACACATGCGCCACGTACCATCCTTCTTCGGTACCAAAAGGGCTGGCACCACGCACGGGCTAATACTCTCCCGTACGAACCCCTTGTCCAAAAGTTCTTGGACCAGCCTCCTCAATTCCTCATGCTGTTGCGGTGTCATCCGATAATGAGCCTTATTCGGCAATACTGAGCCCGGAATAAGGTCAATGTCGTGCTGAATATCTCGAAGAGGTGGTAATCCAGCCGGTAGCTCCTTTGATACAACATCTCGGAATTCCTCCAAGACAGACACCAACTCCTCAGGAATCATATTCGGCCTTTGCTCCTCTTCCACGCTGAAGTCCCCTGACTTGCTCACTAAAGCAAAACAAACATCCTCTCCATCCAAACTCGCATCGAATTCTGTGCTTGATAAATAAATTACCGTATTCTGTCCACTCACATCCTGAAGTGGCTTCAAAATGACTTTCCTCCCATCTGGACGCAGCATATAACTGTGGGTGTACCCGTTGTATGCTGCCCTGTTATCAAACTGCCACGGACGCCCCAGTATGATGTGAGTAGCATCCATTGGAACAACATCCGCCTCAATAGTTGTCTCGAAATGAGGACCAAAACACAGTGACAACTTACACCTTCGGCTGACCTGAATGTCTACATTTCGGTTCACCCAACCGAGCTTATATGGATGTGGGTGAGGGTCTGTCTGCAACCCCAGCTTCTTCACAGCCTCCTTTACTATCACATTCTCCCAACTGCCGGAGTCTATGATACGACATGTTTTGCCAGCCATAAAACATTTCGTTGTGAAGATGTCATGCCGACGCCAATCTTCATCTGATCTCGGTGCCAGACACATTCTTCGTATCACTAAGCTCTCCCCTTGAATAAGGTCCGGATCAATAACACACAGCTCATCATCAAATTCCTCATCCTCAGGGAACTCTCTCCATATTCGCCTTCCATATACTCCTCCATATACAACTGAGCTCGCGCCTTGGGGCATTCATTGGCATAGTGCCCCAAATTCTGACACCGATGGCAGCGAATGTTAGCCCTGTTGCTGCCCACTCTCGCCTGAGAACCTGAGGTTCCATTCGACCCTGTTGGTCTTGGAGGTACTGATGCCTGCGGCCTCGCTACTGGAGGCATAAATTTGCCCCCTGAATTCTGCCCTGAACTCTAGCCCGTAGTAAAACCCCCTCTGCTCTGAAACCCCCTGTTTCTCATCAAGCTCTTTTCCACTGCCTGAGCCCTCATATGCGCATCTCCTACACTATCAATTCGATGCACAGCCAGCGCATCTTGGATTGGCAGCCGCAAGCCATGAAGATACATGGCTATCAATCTCGGTTCAGCCTCAATCAACCGATTTCGTGCAACCAATCGATAAAATTCAGTTGTGTACTCCTCGACGCTCCGACTACCTTGCGTCAAACTATGCAACTTCGAATACAAAATCTGCTCATGGTTCGGAGGAAAAACTCCCTGTTCATCTCCTGCTTTAGCGCTGCCCATGACGCTAACGGAGGTCTCCCATCCATATATCTACGATAGTGCTGTGCATGCCACCAAGCAGCAGCCCTATCTCTGAATCGAATTGTGACAAGCGGTACCTGCTTGTCTAAGGGCACCTCCTTCAGTTGAAAAACGTCATCGACCTGAAGGGTCCAATCAACATACTCGTCTGGGTTAATTCCTCCTTTAAACTCTGGAATTTCGACCCTGAAGCCTGCTTCCCACTGATTCTGATTTTTGAAATAGGGAGGTTGATCGAAATACCTTGGAAGTCCAACATCAGGCCTCTGTTGCCCTCTTCGAATTGGTGGTGCCTCCAGATTTTCGAAACCCCTCTCCCTACCTCCATCAATTTCATCACGCTCCTCCACTCGAATGGGTTGGGCACGATCTTGCACCTCCATCCGCGCCATCATCGCCTGCATGGTTTGCATCATCTGTTGCATCACCTGGTGCTGGTCTCGCATGGCGTCTTGCATAGCATCTCTCACGGCGTCTCTCAGGGATTGATCGTTGTTCTTCTGCTCCATTGGATCAAGGCTCTGATACCAAGTTGATGCAGGGCGATATTCAAAATGCCTGCAACTTAAGAACGATCTAATCTGTGAGAAAAGAATTTGTCCAGGTTTGGTTCGAATCTTGACAAGAAAAGGGGAAAATTTCGAATTTTGATCACTCACAATCCAAAATTTAAAGGAAGAGCAATTGAATTTTCAATACAATTGTTTTGAATCAGAAAAAGAAACATTCATCTCCATTCAAGAGAAAAAAAAGAAATCTAAAATAGCGTCTTTCTTCTCTGCCTCTGACGGCCGCCCAAAACCAACCTAAATAAAAGAGATAAAACCCTAACATCATAAGTTTAGTTAAAAATTACAACTATGCCATTAAAAATGAAAACAGGCCCAAAACTCCTATCAGACGAGCCCGGATGGCCAAAATCCATAGTAGCTCATTGCTTAAAGCAATGACTTTGAATCAGCAGTCCTTTTCCATGTGACCAGCCAAGTTTGGGCCCAATCCGACACAGTAGCTGACCGGATTCGATTGACCCAAAGTGTCAAAATGAAGTCGGGTCAATTCCGTACACTCGGCCCAAACATGGAATTTCAAGCCCGTTTATTCTGCAACCTCTTGGACCTTCGTAGACTACCTGCGTGGGCTTCCCTGAAGTGGCCTGCTGACTCTGGGTTGCTGGTACAAGAACATCCAAGGACTGGTTCGACTGACCCGAACTCTGGTCTGAACTGATGTCCTCATCAGGCATCCAGGAAAAAACAGTTAGCTCTCCAACTAACTTGTTCTAAAGTTTAAGAGGCCAAGATAAAAAGTAGTTAGCTCTCCAGCTAACTCAATTCAAAATTCATACGGCCAGGAAGAGAGAATGAGTAAAGTAGTTATCTCTCCAGCTAACTGAATAAAAGGTTCATGCATCATGATAAAAAGTAGTTAGCTCTCTAGCTAACTGAATTCAAAACTTCATGCGCCTAGGAGAGATGAAAGGATAAAGTAGTTAGCTTTTAAGCTAACTTGTTCTATGTTTCATTCGGCCAAGAGAGAAAGAAGAACAAAATAGTTAGCTTCCCAGCTAACTGAAGCAAGCTTTCATATGCCCATGAGAAAAGGAGTTAGCTTCCCAGCTAACTAAATTCAAATATCATGGGAACCGTCCGAGGGAGAAGCTAGCTCTCCAGCTAGCTTGTTTTGAAGACAATTCAGCCAAGAAGATTTCCTGCAAGAAACAAGTTAGCTTCCAATGGAAAGAAGTTAGCTCACAAGCTAACCAGCTAGCTGCCCAGCTAGCAAGTTCCAAAGAGCATTCGGCCAAGACAAAATCAGTAATAAATAGTTAGCTACTTAGGCAATCAAGCTAACTAAGAGTGGAAGGGAGTTAGCTAACTAGCTAACTTATTTTCACACCCATTCGGCCAGCTTGTTGCAAGAGAAGAATAGCTAGCTTCCCAAGAGATCCAGCTAACTGATGGAAGGGACAAGCTAGCTCACAAGCTAACTCGTTTTGTGCATGGTTGGCTAGGCTATCTGAGTGAGGAAAATGCTAGCTAGCAAGAGGAGGAAGCTAGCTAAGGAAGGAAATAAGCTAGCTCCCAAGCTAGTCGTTTTCTCCAACCATTCGGCCAGCACATCCATAGGCAAAACGGTTAGCTAGAATGTAAGTCTAGGTAGCTAAAAAGAAGAATAAGCTAGCTTCAACATAAGAGAAAAACAAGCATCCATGTAACAAATAAAATTTTGCTTGATAAGGCTCACTTGTACGATACTTGTACATCCCTGCATTAATCTTAATTTCCATAATAAACTTAGTCTTAATTATTTTTGAATCATCAAAATCAATCTAGGGGCCAACAGCTAGCTTGGCCTCTTTGTGAGTTAGCTGGATTTCATTTTAGTTAGCTATAGTTTTTATCATCTCTGTGCTAGTTGGCTGGTTTGGGTATCAGTTAGCTAACTAGCTAACTTGACTTCCCTGTTAACTAGCTGGTTTGGTTCTTTAGCTAACTATCATTTACTGTCACTCTTACTTGGCCGAACCCCCCTTCTTTTAGCTAACTGGTGTGCTAGCTGATGCTTCTTTTAGCTAGCTAATATCCCCTGTGAGTTTACTGGTTTGCCTTTTAGCTAACTGAGCTTCTTTCTTAGCTAACTATTTTTCACAGAATGTTCCTGGCCGAGCGATGTTGTTTTCTAGTTAGCTGGAGAGCTAAATCCTACTCCTCCAAGCCGTTTGAATTGGTTCTACAGTTAGTTGGAGAGCTAGCTATCTTTTGGTTCAGTTAACTGGGAAGCTAGCTACTCCTCATGGGCATGTGATTGTTTTTTCATTTAGTTAGCTGGAGAGCTAACTCCTTTGGCCGGTCTCCTTTATGCTTTTATATTCAGTTAGCTGGGGAGCTAACTATCCATTGCTTAGTTAGCTGACTAGCCAACTCCCCACTCTCTGATGCTTTTTCTCCTCTCTCAGACCGAGCGCCCTCTTTTTCTAGTTAGCTAGGGAGCTAAGTATCATCCCAAGTCTTCTCTTGAGCTGTATGCTTCTTTTTCTTCAGTTAGCTGAAGAGCTAACTAGTGGATGTCTTAGTTAGCTGAATAGCTAAGTGATGGTCTTGCCTTTTTGCTCCTGTGCCGCATGGTTTGGTTGTTAGCTAACTGAGTAGCTAACTAACCAATGTTTTAGCTAGCCAAGTAGCTAGCTCCTAAGATTTCTATGGCTGTCGTGCTCTCTCATGATAGCTAGCTGAAGGCCCTTTTTCTCCTCAAAGCAGGCAATCGTCTTCCACTCTCAGCTACCTGGATTTATTTCCAGTTAGCTTTCCTTCAAGCCATTTCGGGCGTGCTTCTCTCTCTCTACTTTTATTCTACTTGCTATTTTTAGCTATACTAATCTTTGTTTTTGAATTATGACAGAGTTCTTTCTACCCCAAATGGATCCATGCATTCAATGCTTAAGGAAAATAATCTCAATGATTATTTTTTTCTTTCCATTTTATTTCCATTTATTTCATTTGTATCTTACGAATCTTTTGCTGTCAGATTGTTATATATAGCTGAGATTAGAAACAAAACTTGACAAAAATTTTGAAGAAGAGAAAAACAAGAGAGATCCAAAGAAAAGAGAGCTTTTATTGCATATTCTTGAGTGGTTGCTATGCATTGAAGATCATTCATTGGTGAAAAGTCATCTAGATTTTTCAAAGCCTTCAAGCAAATCAAGACTCTAGCTACCTCGACTTTGCTCATTTATTGCTGAGGATTTGCTACAAATTTGTAAAGTATTCTCTGAATATTTGCTCATTTTAGGAGCTGCTTGATATCAATTATTTTGATTCTTTGTAAAAGGGTTAATGTTAACCCTTTAGTTCTTGCTGGCCTCCTTGTGTCGTTCAACAAGAGGACTAGCCTTGTGAGGTTAGGGGTTGGTTTTCTTGTGCCAGAAAACAAGAGGACTAGCCAGGGAAGCTAAGGGTTTTTGGCTACCTTGTGCCGTATAAAACAAGAGGGCTAGCCGGGGAAGGCTAGAGGTTGTAATCGTTATGATACGATTAGTGGAATACCCAAAGGTTTTGGGGAGTAGACGTAGGTGCTGAGTTTGGCACCGAACCATTATAAAATCTCTTGTGTTTGTGGTTGTTTGATTGTTTGCTTTCATATTGTGTACTACACTCACCACTGCAAATTAATTTGAATTAGGGCTAAAGCACATACTTGCTTAGTAATTATTTTTAATAACCCAATTCACCCTCCCTTTTGAGCTGCTACATCTGGGCAACAAGTGGTATCAGAGCAGAGTGCTCTTGATTCATATAGCTTTGATTAGCTTGGAGCCAAAGATCATTAGCAATCCAAATGAGTTCTATGTTGACTGAAGGTCAATCAACCAATAGACCACCTTTGTTCAATGGAACAAACTACACATACTGGAAAGCACGAATGAAAATCTTCATTCAAGCACTAGATTATGATTTATGAGGAATCATAATTAATGGACCACACACACCCACTATAATGATTGATAATATCAATGTTGCAAAACCTGAATCAGAATGGGATGAACAAGATAAGAAATTAGCTCAATTAAATGCTAAAGCTATGAATGCTCTTTATTGTTCACTTGATGCAAATGAATTTAATCGCATATCTACTTGCATATCTGCTAAGGAAATCTGGGATAGACTTGAAGTCACCCATGAGGATACAAATCAAGTTAAGGAATCCAAATAAATATGCTTGTTCATAAGTATGAATTATTTAAGATGGATTCTGCTGAAATTATTATTGATATATTCACAAGATTTACTTATATCATTAATAGACTGAAAAGTCTTGGGAAATCTTATGCTAACAGTGATCTTGTTAGAAAATCTTAAGATCTTTACCCAGGTCATGGAAAGCCAAAGTTACGGCTATACAAGAAGCGAATGATCTCAACACTTTATCTCTTGAAGAGTTGGTCGGTTCTTTGATGACTCATGAGCTTCAGCAACGACAACACATTGATGAAGATGATTCAAAGAAGAAAAGGACCATGGCATTGAAGAGTGCAACTCAAGATGATGAAAGTGAGGAAACTACAAGTGATAATGAAAAAGATATGATCTGGCACTTATTTCAAGAAAAATCAATAAGTTCATGAAAAGGAAAAAGTTTGGAAAAAGAAAACAATTTGTCAAAGGAGATCATTGCAAAGATAAGGAAAAGAGTGAACCTCCTACATGTTATGAGTGCAAGAAGCCTGGACCTGAATGTCCGCTCTTAAAGAAATGATCTAAAAGAGTTAAGAAGAAGGCTATGATGGCTACATAGAGCGATAGTGAAGCTACAAGTTTAGAAGATAAAGAGAAAATTGAAGTGGCCAATGTTTGTTTCATGGCTGATGATAATGAGGTAAGCCCTAATTTTTTAGATGATTTTACCTTTGATGAGTTACATGGTGCATTTTATGAACTTATTGATGATTTCACAAATTTAAGTTCAAAGAACAAAGATTTAAAAAATGAAATTAAAAATCTAACTCTTGAAAAAGAAAAGATTTCAAAAGAAAATGAAACATTGCTAAAGGAAAATCAAGATTTAAAAAATAAAGTAAATAGATTAAAACCAATTATTGATAGATTTTACTTTAAGCTCAGAAATGATTTTAAATAGTCAAAGAGCTGTGTATAATAGAGCTGGTCTTGGATACAATCCTCTTGAAAGACAAAAATTTTTGAAGAATATTTATATGCATACTGATGATTCTACTAAAATTACATGTTTTAAATGCGAAAAAATAGGACACAAAGCTTATATTTGTCAAATACAAAAGATAAGAAAAATATGGGTTCCAAAAGGAACTATCTTGACTAACCCTAAAGGACCCAAAAAAGCTTGGGTACCTAAAAAAAAAATTGAAATTATGTATGCAGGTGTGTCTTGCAACCCGAGCAATAAAAAGACAATGGTACTTGGATAGCAGGTGCTCAAGACACATGACCGGTGATGAATCACAATTCATCACTTTGGAGGCAAAAGATGGAGGTGTTATTACTTTCGGTGATAATGGCCAAGGAAAAATTATTGACATTGAAAAAATAGGTATCACACTCATACTTTATTGATAATGTCTTACTTGTGAAATGACTGAAACACAATTTACTTAGTATTAGTCAATTATGTGACAAAGAATTTAATGTTACATTTGAATCATCCTTATGCATTGTTAAAAATCCTGCTAATGAAAACATAAAATTTGTTGGTCAAAGGCATGGTAATGTATACATAGTTAATTTAAAAGATTTGCATGTTCAAAATATTGATTGCCTAGTTGCTACAAACAATAAAACTGATAATAGTTGGTTATGGCATCATAGGCTAGCTCATGCAAGCATGGATTTATTATCTAAATTAATTAAGAAGGATTTAGTACATGGTTTGCCAAAACTTGTTTTTGAAAAAGATAATATCTTTAATGCTTGTCAATTTGGAAAACAAACCCGAGTATCTTTTAAATCAAAGAATTTAGTTTCAACCACTAGACCTTTGAAACTCTTGCATATGGATTTATTTGGTCCTACAAGAATAACCAGTCTAGGAGGTAAAAGATATGGTTTTGTTATTATCGATGATTTTTCTTGTTTTACATGGGTTTTATTTTTAGCAAGTAAAGATGAAGCATTTTCAGCATTTCAAAAACTATTTAAAAGAATTATAAATGAAAAGAATTCTTTTGTTTTATCGATACGAAGTGACCATGGAAAGAAATTTTAAAATAAATCTTTTGAAGATTTCTGTAATGAAAATGGAATTAAACATAATTTTTCTGCACCAAGAACATCACAACAAATAGAGTAGTTGAAAGAAAGAATAGAACTTTAGAAGAAATGGCCCATACCATGTTGTATAAGAGCGATCTTCCAAAATATTTTTGGGCAGAAGCTATCAACACTGCATGCTATGTTTTAAATCGTGCATTAATCAGACCTGTTTTGAAAAAGACTCCATATGAACTTTGGAAAGGAAGAAAACCTAATATAAGTTACTTTCATGTTTTTGGATGCAAATGTTATGTTTTTGTTGGTCCAGATAGCAACCCAAGAGGGGCGGTGAATTGGATTTTTCAGAAATTTAAACTCTTTTGAAAAATAACCCCCAGCAAAATAAAAACTTAGATTCGCACAAATTAAAACAGAATAAGCAGAAATAGAGAGTTAAAGATAAAGAGACAATCACGGCAAACACAAGAGATTTTATAGTGGTTCGGTGTACCTACACCTACGTCCACTCCCAAGTACCTCTTGGGTCCATACTATAATCAATCTGATTACAGCAGAGTTGTTTTGCAAGCTCACAACTCGAACTTGTTATTTTCCGGGTGCACAACGAACCCAGCTGGTTTTCAAGGCTCACCAGCACAAAACCTAACACACAAGCTAATGCTTGCACAAGGCTAACAGCCTCAACTGAATCAATCACCAGATTGACCCAGCAAACAATAAGATAAACAGCTCCTCCAATGAGCAAATATAATAATGAAACAAGAATAAAAGGATAGGAATCAAAGCCTGATTCGCAGATCTTGGTGGCTTCTTCCTTCTCTTCCTTTGAATGGATCTTCCTTCAAGATGCTCTTGAGACTCAGAAGATCAGAAAACTAGGGCTTCTTTCTTCCCTTGAGATTTCTTCGAAATAAACAACAAAAGCTTGGAATCTCTCTCTTTTCTTTTGGGGAATCAGTATGATCTTTCCTTACAAGTTTTCCCGCTTTTCTCTTTTTATTTTCTGATGGATTTCAAGATTTTCTCTATTCTTTCTTTTTGTCTCTCTTGTCTCTCCTTTTTTTTTTGTTCTTCATTTTCGATATAGCAAACCCTCTTCTTATAGATCCTGATTAATCCATAAATAGTTTAAAACTATCCGTTAGAAACAAGTGTAAGAAGGATTAGATCCATAAATAGCAATAGCCGTTGGGATTAAAAAAGATAAAGATAAAGTTTAGAGTCGTTCTGACAGTTCTGGAGTCGCGTCTGACATTCTGGAGTCGGCTCTAACTTTTCTGGAGTCGGCTCTAACTCGAAAAACTTTAATCCGCTCGATCTGGAGTCGTCTCTGACTTTTCTGGGGTCGACAAAAATCTTCTGGAGTCGACTCTAACAGTCCGGGAGTCGACTCTAAGTCGTGGCCTGAAAATCCATCGTTCTGTCTTTTCTGTTGGAGTCGGCTCTAACAGTCCCGGAGTCGACTCTAAGTCTGTGCCATTTTCGGAGTCGACTCTGCGATTCCATGTGTCGACTCTAATGTCTGCAATCTTACCTTGACATTAGATTCGAACTAGAACTTGATTTATCTTATGATTTTGATTAATAAACATATCATAAACTGAAAAACTTAAACCAAAATCATTAGTAACTTCAAATGTTATACTCAAATAGTTTTGTTAATCATCAAAATCCTCAATTGGGTCAACAATCTCCCCCTTTTTGATGATGACAAAAACTTTGAGTATATGCATTAAAAATTCATTTGAATTAAGAATTATAGACATTGTTAAAGCTTTAGAACTTCCTAACAGAGAATTTGATGCCAATATTCAAAATGAATAAAAAAACATGACATCAATCAAGATGATTTAACTTTTATATGAAAAATTATTAAGCTCCCCCTGCATTGAATAACTCCCCCTATGTAGATAAACTGAATTCAATTGAATCATTTTAGAATCTCAAAATTTTTCTCCCCCTTTTAGATATGCAAAAAATCTTATATTCTTTCATTTTCTTTCTCTTTCTCTTATATGCATATACAATTATCTCTCCCCCTTTTTTGTTATCAGCAATAAGGTGAATTTTAAAACATAAAAAGTTATCAGAGCGGGTTGTTGGTTCAATTAATCATAGAGATAGTAAACTCATTCATTGAAATTCAATCAATCAATCATAGACAAATTTGCAATAAAAGTGTAATTGTATTCCAAAGCAAGATTCATTACATGTTTCAGTAAAGTGACATTCAAGTATGTAATTCCTAGATACATGCTATCAAAGCAAGAAAGCAAGAAATCCTAAGATACAACCTAGGATAGGTATCAAAATCAAATATGCTTATACACAATTTTCTTTAAATGTCCAATCATTTCCATAATATCATCTTTTTGAGTCTTCTTAAAACTTTCAAGACAAGCTTCAATTTGAGAAACGGCAAGGTCGATATCTTTCTTTAGTTGACTGGTAGCATGAAGATAAGTTCCAGAACCGTCTGCAATGCCTTCCATCCTTTCAAAAATCTTATGAAGATCAGTGCTAAAGGATTCTACTAATTGCTAATGGAAAAAGAAATCATGTCAAGTCTTGAATTGATCTCATCCTTCAACTGATTGAACTCCTCTCTCAACTGACACATATCATTTTCCTTTGACTATCATACTCAGCCAGTAAAGCTCTGAGCTGACCTATTTGCTCCTCAGAAAATCTTTCAGATGCCAAAGCTGACTGATGAGAAGGGTGAGTGCTTGGTCCAGCCTCTGAGGGTCCAGCAGTAGATGGTCAGCAGAAGATGGTTCAGGAATAGATGGTTCAGGTAGATGGTCCAGGAATATCCTCTCCTCTGACCTCCTCAACTCTAACCTCTTCAGCTCTGGCCTCTTGTCCTCTTTTTATCCAATTTCCATTCTCTTTTCTGAAGCCCATCCGGTGAATTGTAGAGACACTATAGTAATCAGTATGCCTTAATTTTCTTAGTGGCTCATTATCCATTATTAGCACACCTTGGCTTCTAAATACTAAGTCAGAATCATACCATATGTGTTGATCTTTTCTTAGTTGCTGCTTCTGCCATATAGCCAATCATCATACCAGCAAGATTAACAGGTCTTCCAGTGAGAATACAGTCCATCAACAAGATGTCTCGCTCCGAGACATACTCAAACCTTCCGATTTTAGGAAATAAAATTCTTCCACAATATTGTGAAGTAACCTGAGTTCCAAATTAAGTTGATTGCCAATATTTCTTCAAACTCAGAAACTTCTCTCCCTAACATCCTAGATAGGGCACCTCCTCTATCTTCATGTTGATATTCAACAAGACCAATGGTAGGCATCTCCAATAGATTTCCAAGAGACTCGGCTGTGATATCACTTTAGTTCCTCTTACAACACTCACTAAGCCTCCCTCTCCTCTACATAAATCATTATAAAATTCTCTCACAAGGGCAGGGTAGTAGGGACATCCAAAGAACAGACTTTCTCCCATCCCATTTCCTTCAACAAACGCCCAATAGCAAAGCCCTCCGAAGCAAAAAAGTCAAAATCTACTTTTCTTCCGGTAGTAATGGCCTTACCCGCTAATTGGTCTACTCGTGGAGAAGATGGTGAGGGTGGAGAGTCATCTTGAGTGGCAGATGAAGAAGATGACGAGGTTGCCTCCGATTTGAATGGCGCTTCGTCGGAACAGTCGAACCACCAATGATAGCACGCCTTTTGGGAGCCATGGGATTCGATTGGAATGAGTTATTGAGAGATTTGAGGGATTTGGAGGGTTGGAATTGGTTTGGAACGGTTTGGAAAGGTTTAGGAGACGATAGGTTTCGTTTGGGGTCGACTCCGCCCTTTTTATTTTGACCTAGTTCCACTTAGAGTCGACTCCCAAAATGAGGTGTCGGCTCCGAACCAGAAAATCTGTCAGCGCCCGAATTAGAGTCGGCTCTACAGAAGCCAGAGTCGGCTCTAATTGCCCAGACAGAACATCAAAATATGAAGGTGTCGACTCCACAATAGTTTCAGAGAAAAATTCAAATTTCAAGGATCTGAAACTAATCAAATTAATCATCAAACTCTAGATAAGTGTTCCTTAACAATTGGGGAAACAATGAATCAAATTTCTAGATAAATTTCCTTATTGGACATAGAGGATTTTCAAGAAATTAATGAAGTCTAGATAGTTGTTGTCCTTAAGAGTTTCAGAAAATCATTCTAAAGGATCACAAACTCCTAATTCTCCTCTAAGATAACAAAATCTTTCCTCACTCAAAGGTTTGGTAAAAATATCAGCTAATTGATCATTAGTATTAACATATTCAAGACAAACATCTTTGTTAGTTACATGTTCTCTAATAAAGTGATGTCTAATTTCTATGTGTTTAGTTCTTGAATGTTGAATTGGATTTTAGTTAGATTGATGGCACTAGTATTATCACATTAATAGGAATTTTATCAAGTGTGATACCATAATCTTCAAGTTGTCGCTTAATCCAAAGGATTTGAGCACAGCAACTTCCAGCTGCAACATACTCTGCCTCAGCAGTGGATAATGCAACCGAATTTTGCTTCTTGCTAAACCAAGAGATTAAGTTACTTCCTAAAAGTTGGCATGCCCCACTTGTACTCTTTCTATCTAATTTACAACCAGCATAGTCAGAATCAGAATAAGCAATCAATTTTAAGGTTGAGTCTCTAGAATACCATAATCCTACATTTTTAGTTCCATTTAAGTATCTAAAGATTCTTTTAACAGCAAATAAATGTGATTCTTTAGGATTAGATTGATATCTTGCACATAAGCAAACAGAAAACATGATATCTGGCCTACTTGCAGTTAGGTAAAGAAGTGATCCGATCATACCTCTGTAATGCTTCTGATCTACTTTCTTACCTTCTTCATCCTTGTCCAGCTTGCATGAGGGACTCATTGGCGTACCAAGAGGTTTAGCAGATTCCATACCAAACTTCTTGAGTATTTCCTTTGTGTACTTTGTTTGGTTAATGAAAATCCCGCTTTCTCTTGTTTGATTTGAAGTCCAAGGAAGAAGTTTAGTTCTCCCATCATGCTCATCTCGAATTCTCCCTGCATTAACTTAGCAAATTCTTGACAAAGGAGATTGTTAGTAGCACCAAATATAATGTCATCAACATAAATTTGAACAATTAATAAATCCTTTTCTTTTCTTTTTAAAAACAAGGTTTTATCAACATTTCCTCTAGAAAATCATTTTCAATTAAAAATTTACTTAATCTATCATACCAAGCTCTAGGTGCTTGCTTTAAACCATAAAGTGCTTTGTGTAGTTTGAAGACGTGGTTTGGAAATTCATGATCTTCAAAACCAGGAGGTTGTTCAACATAAACTTCCTCATTTATAAAACCATTTAAAAATGCACTTTTAACATCCATTTGAAATAAGTTGAAATTCATATGACATGCAAATGCAAGTAGTAGCCTAATGGCTTCTAATCTAGCAACAGGTGCAAAAGTTTCATCAAAATCTATACCTTCTTGATTATATCCTTTTGCAACTAATCTAGCCTTATTTCTAATTACCAATCCATTTTCATCCAATTTATTTCTAAAAACCCATTTAGATCCTATTATAGGGTGGTTTTTAGGTCTGTCTACTAGGGTCCAAACTTGGTTCCTAGTGAATTGGTTTAACTCTTCCTGCATTGCTAACATCCAATAACTATCTTTCTCAGCTTCCTCTATAGTTTTAGGTTCTATATGAGATACAAATGCAAGATGATTATTGATATTTCTCATTGATGATCTAGTCCTTACACCTTGAGATGGATCACCTATGATTAGGTCCTTAGGATGACCATAAGCATATCTCCAATCTCTAGGTAGATCTTTATCATTATGAGCAGTATCAATACCATCATCCTTAGGTGAGTCATCATCCTTAACTTCAGGTTCTTGATCTGAAGATACATTTAATTTTTCAATATCTCTTTCAATCAAAGATGTATCTTCCTCATCATCAATTTTATCTGAACTTGATGCTAAAGACTCATCAAACACTATATGAATGGATTCTTCTACAACTAAGCTTTTCTTATTAAATACTCTATATGCCTTGCTAGATGTAGAATATCCTAGGAAAATACCTTCATCAGACTTTGCATCAAACTTCCCAAGATTATCCTTACCATTGTTATGAATAAAACATTTACAACCAAATGCATGAAAATAACTTAAATTTGGTTTCCTATTATGCCATAGTTCATAGGGAGTTTCTTAAGGATAGGTCTAATTAGGGCTCTATTTAGGATGTAACATGCTGTGTTTATAGCTTCCGCCCAAAAATATTTTGGAAGTTGGCTTTCACATAGCATGGTACGGGCCATGTCTTCTAAAGTCCTATTCTTTCTTTCTACAACTCCATTTTGTTGCGGTGTTCTAGGTGCTGAAAAGTTATGATGTATGCCTTTTTCAAAACAGAATTTTTCAAATAAGTGATTTTCAAATTCAGTTCCATGATCACTTCTAATAGACACTATGGTAGTGTTTTTCTCATTAGTGACTTTCTTAACGAATTTCATGAATATTGAGAAAGTCTCATCTTTGTGAGCCAAAAACATTACCCAAGTGAATCTAGAGTAATCATCTACTATCACTAGACCATATTTCTTTCCTCCTAGACTTGTGGTTCTAGTAGGTCCAAAAAGGTCCATGTGTAGTAGCTCTAGTGGCCTAGTAGTTGAAACAACATTCTTAGATTTGAAAGAAGTTCTTGTTTGTTTTCCAAATTGACATGCATCACATATTCGATTATTTTCAAAATTTAAGCTAGGAATACCTTTAACTAAATCCATTTTCAATAATTTAGAAATTAGGTGTGTGCTTGCATGACCTAATCTACGGTGCCATAGCCAACCAATCTCATTCATCTTAGCATTATTAGCAACTAAGCAATGATTACTTGGAGATAAATTACTCAAATCAATTAAGTACACATTGCCATAACGTTTACCAACAAGAATAATGCTGTTATCAATGGATTAGTAACAGTGCAAACAGAAGCTTCAAAGGAAACTTTGAAACCTTTGTCACACAGTTGGCTAATACTTATCAAATTATGTTTAAGTCCATCAACATATAAAACATTATCAATATGAGTAGATGGAGTAATTTGAATCTTACCAATACCCATGATATGGCCTTGACCATTATCACCAAAAGTAACTACTCCACCTCTTTTTGATTCAAGGGTGATGAATTGATCTTTGTCACCCGTCATGTGTCTTGAGCAACCACTATCCAGGTACCATTTTCTTTTCAGTCTGATGGCTGCAAGACACTCCTGCAAAACATTCATGTCTTAATTTTAGGTACCCAAGCCTTCTTGGGTCCTTCATGGTTAGATGCATTAAATATTGTTCCTTTGGGAACCCAAATCATCTTTTCTTATTATGTGGAGATTTACACATATATGATTTATGTCCTTTGTTTCCACATTTAAAACAAGTAATATTTGATGATTTTTCAGCATGTATAAAAATATTCTTCAAAGATTTTTGCTTTTTAAGTGGATTATATCCTAATCCAGCTTTATCAAAAATAGCTTTTTGATTTCCAAAATCATATTAAGTTTGATAGAGCTTAGAGTAAATTTATCAACTATAGGCTTAAGTCTATCAACTTCATTTTTCAAACTTTCATTTTCTTTTATCAAAAGTTCTTTATCTACAACATGCTTTTCATTTTCTAAGGATAGTTTTTGCATTTGAGTTTTCAAATCTTTGTTCTTTGAACTTAGGTTGCAAAATCATCCATTAATTCATAAAAAGCACTATGCAATTCATCGAAAGTGAAGTCATCAAGAAAACTCGGACTTACCTCATCATTGTCCGCCATGAAGCATAGATTGGCCATTTCACTCTTTTCTTCCTCTTCGGAACTTGAGCTTTCCGAATCACTCCATGTGGCCATCATTGCCTTCTTTTTGAATTTCCGGGTGCCTTTCTTTAGTTGAGGGCATTCAGATTTAAAGTGACCCGGCTTCTTACATTCAAAGCAAATAACTTCTTTTTCTTTGCCCTTGTCCTCATCTTTTCTTGCAAAGGGCTTTTTCTTTTCAAACTTCTTCTTCTTCATGAATCTTTTAAATTTCCTTGTGATGAGTGCCATGTCCTCATCATCACTTTCATCTTCAGATTCATGAGGCTCTTCCATATATTCAGAAATCTTAAGAGCCATAGTCTCTTCTTCTTTGACTCATCATCATCAACATGTTGCTTAATTTGAAGCTCATGAGTCATCAAGGATCCCAATAATTCTTCTAGGGGTAGGTACTTAGATCCTTTGCCTCTTGTATTGCAGTCACTTTAGCTTCCCAAGTCCTAGGCAAGGAACGCAAAACCTTTCTCACAAGATCAGAATTATCATAAGATTTACCAAGACTTTTTAAACCATTAACTATATCAGTAAATCTTGTAAACATATCAGCAATAGATTCACATGCATCCATTTTAAACAATTCATACTTATGAACTAGCATGTTAATCTTGGATTCCTTGACTTGATTTGTTCCCTCATGGGTAACCTCAAGTCTATCCCAGATTTCCTTAGCAGAAATGCAAATAGATATGCGATTGAATTCATTTGCATCTAATGAGCAGTATAAAACATTCATTGCTTTGGCATTAAGTTGTGCCAATTTTTATCATGTTCATCCCATTCCGTTTCCGGTTTAGGAATCTCCATGCCATTAACTCTAGCAGTGGGTGTGTGTGGTCCATTGACTATAATACTCCATAGATCATAGTCAAGTGCTTGAATGAAAATTTTCATTCTAGCCTTCCAATAACCATAGTTTGAACCATTAAATAAGGGTGGTCTATTAGTAGATTGGCCTTCGAAAAAGATGAACCAGCTTGAGTTGCCATGTGGATCTTTGACTCTTGATCGTTAGATCAAATCAAATGAGCACTAGCTCTGATACCAATTGTTGGTCCAGATAGCAACCCAAGAGGGGGGGTGAATTGGGTTTTTCAAAAATTTAAACTCTTTTGAAAAATAACCCCCAGCGGAAATAAAAACTTAGATTCACAAATTAAAACTAGAATAAGCACAAATAGAGAGTTGAAGATAAAGAGACAATCACGGCAAACACAAGAGATTTTATAGTGGTTCGGTGTACCTACACCTACGTCCACTCCCAAGTACCTCTTGGGTCCACACTATAATCAAATCTGATTACAGCAGAGTTGTTTTGCAAGCTCACAACTCGAACTTGTTGTTTTCCGGGTGCACAACGAACCCAGCTGGTTTTCAAGGCTCACCAGCACAAAACCTAACACCACAAGCTAATGCTTGCACAAGGCTAACAGCCTCAACTGAATCAATCACCAGATTGACCCAGCAAACAATAAGATAAACAGCTCCTCCAATGAGCAAATATAATAATGAAACAAAATAAAAGAGATAGGAATCAAAGCCTGATTCGCAGATCTTGGTGGCTTCTTCCTTCTCTTCCTTTGAATGGATCTTCCTTCAAGATGCTCTTGAGACTCAGAAGATCAGAAAACTAGGGCTTCTTTCTTCTCTTGAGATTTCTTCTAAATAGAACAGCAAAAGCTTGGAATCTCTCTCTTTTCTTTTGGGGAATCAGTATGATCTTTCCTTACAAGTTTTCCTCTTTTCTCTTTTGATTTTCTGATGGATTTCAAGATTTTCTCTATTCTTTTCTTTTTGTCTCTCTTTCTCTCTCTTCTTTTTGGATGCAAGCAAACCCTCTTCTTATAGATCCGATTAATCCATAAATAGTTTAAAACTATCCGTTAGAAACAAGTGTAAGAAGGATTAGATCCATAAATACAATAGCCGTTGGGATTAAAAAAGATAAAGATAAAGTTTAGAGTCGTTCTGACAGTTCTGGAGCCGTGTCTGACATTCTGGAGTCGGCTCTAACTTTTCTGGAGTCGGCTCTAACTCGAAAATTTAATCCGCTCGATCTGGAGTCGTCTCTGACTTTTCTGGGGTCGACACAAAATTCTTCTGGAGTCGACTCTAACAGTCCGGGAGTCGACTCTAAGTCGTGGCCTGAAAATCCATCGTTCTGTCTTTTCTGTTGGAGTCGGCTCTAACAGTCCCGGAGTCGACTCTAAGTCTGTGCCATTTTCGGAGTCGACTCTGCGATTCCATGTGTCGACTCTAATGTCTGCAATCTTACCTTGACATTAGATTCGAACTAGAACTTGATTTTCTTTGATTTTGATTAATAGAACTTATAAACTGAAAAACTTAATCAAAATCATTAGTAACTTCAAATGTTATACTCAAATAGTTTTGTTAATCATCAAAATCCTCAATTGGGTCAAATTTTTAAATAATGAAAAATCAAACCTTGATAAATTTGATGCTAAGTCTGATGAAAGAATTTTTCTCGGATATTCACTGCATAGTAGAGCTTTTAGAATATTTAACAAAAAGACTCTAGTAGTTGAAGAATCAATTCATATTATTTTTGATGAATCTAATGATCTTCCATTAAGGAAGAGAAAAGGTATAAATGATGCAGATGAAATTGAAGATCAACTCAAGGACATCACATTGAAGAATAAAAAATGATTCTGGGGTGAATGAAGAAGAGAACAATGACCTACCTGAAGCTTCACATGGTAATGATGAATTAGAAAGAGGTTGGAGGTACGTTCTCAGTCATCCCAAAGATCAAATTATTGGTGATCCATCACAAGGAGTTAGAACTAGATCTTCATTCAGAGATGCATATAATAACTTAGCATTTGTATCAAAAATTGAATGTAAATGTTATGATGATGCTAAAGATGATATTGATTGGATTAATGCTATGCATGAGGAACTTGCCAGTTTGAAAGAAATAATGTTTGGGCTCTAACCGAAAGACCTCATGATCATCAAATAATATGAACTAAATGGGTTTATAGAAATAAATTGGATGAATATGGGAATATAATTAGAAATAAAGCAAGACTAGTAGCTAAAGGCTATAATCAAGAAGAGGGAATTGATTTTGATGAAACTTATGCCCCTGTTGCTAGATTAGAAGCTATTAAATTACTTCTTGCCTATGCTTGTTATATAAATTTTAAATTATACCAAATGGATGTTAAAAGTGCTTTCTTAAATAGATATATTGCTGAACAAGTCTTTGTGGAACAGCCATCCGGTTTTGAAAATACTTGTTTAAAACCATTTTTAAATTGAATAAAGCCTTGTATGGTTTGAAACAAGCTCCACAGGCTTGGTATGAAAGATTGAGTAAATTCTTGATCAGCAATGGATTCATTCAAGGAAAATTGATAATGTTATTTATTAAAAGACATGACAAAGATATTTTAATTGTTCAAATCTATGTTGATGATATCATATTTGGTGCCACTAACGATTCTTTGTGCAAGGACTTTGCTAAGCTTATGCAGGGAGAGTTTGAGATGAGTATGATGGAAGAACTGAACTACTTCTCGGACTACAAATCAAACAAAGCAAAGATGGGATCTTCATAAGCCAATCCAAATATACAAAAGAAATGATCAAAAAGTTTGGCATGAAGACATCCAAGAGTATCAGTACCCCTATGAGCTCATCATGTAGACTTGAATCTTATATTTCTGAAAAGTCTGTTGATTTAAAATTATATAGAGGTATGATAGGATCTTTACTATACTTAACTGCTAGTAGACCAGATATTATGTTCAGTGTTTGCATGTGTGCTAGATATGAGGCCAATCCTAAAGAATCACACATGCTTGCTGTTAAAAGAATATTTAAATATTTGAATGGAACAGTAAACTTAGGCTTGTGGTATGATAAACAATCTAGCATTGACTTAATAGGATACACTGATTCAGATTTTGCTGGATGTAAACTTGATAGAAAATCAACTAGTGGAAACTTGCCAATTTTTAGGTGTTAACTTAATCTTATAGTTTAGCAAAAAGAAAACTTCAGTAGCATTGTCTACAGCTGAGGCTGAATACGTTGCGGCTGGAAGTTGTTGTGCTCAAATCTTATGGATTAAGCAATAACTAGAAGATTATGGCATTAAACAAAAAGGAATTCCTATAAAATGTGATAATACAAGCGCAATAATTTTAACTAAAAATCCTATTTTACATTCTAGAACTAAACACATTGAAATTAGACATCATTTTATTAGGGATCATGTTAATAATGGAAATGTTGTAATTGAATTTCTAAATACTGAAAATCAAATAGCTGATATCTTCACTAAACCTCTTGATGAATTAAAATTTTATGAAATTAGAAGAGAATTAGGCATGTATGATCCAACTGCTTAATTAATTCTTTCATGTTGAGTGATATCTGAAACTATATTCATTGCTTGATATCTTTAAAGAATTGAATGCTTTGAGTGTGTAAAAGATAATTGAACTTTAAAGTTGAATTAATGGAGTATCTCACCAACCGGCCAAATTTCCTTTTGATATTTAAAATATTCTTTATTTAAACTTTACCAAACGACCTATTCAATTCTCTTTTATTAATTCATGGCAGCTAACCAACAGGCAACCAAACAGTCACCTGGCCAGTTAACTACCTTAAGCCTACTGTATTTAAAGCTTTTTCATTCAAAGCTTTCTCAATTCAAAGCCTCTCTTCCACCAACTCCTCATCCGTGCATCTTCACCAAGCGTCTTCTCCTTCTCCACGCCATCATCATTTCTCTTTTCAATCTATCTTTTACATCATAGAGTTTCTATCTATTCTATCAATCTCTCTTTCAAGAAGATCAAGGATGGCTCCTAAAAAGAAAGCTATTTTAAGGGATGACGATTCTGATCTTTGAAGGAAGTCTTCTTCATCTTCTTCCAACATCAACACCCTTATAGCCGCCAAATCCTTTGCCCACGGCAGGTTAGTTGACTTCAACTTCTTAGAACAGGAAGGATTTAAGATAGGTAAACTTTTTGCTAATCAAGGTTGGTCGAAATTGTTGTTTACCAAGAGGCCTATTTATCCTGAACTTATTAGAGAATTTTATGAAAATATATCTTTTGGTAGTGGAACCATTCTTCCTGCGTCAAGAAAACTAAAATTGAACTAGACTGCAAAACCTTAGGATCTACCTTAAGCATTCCATCCGATGGTATCCTAGAAGTTCTTCCTAGTGAGCGGGGCTATAAGCTTGGTATGATACTAAACATTGATGACAATGATGCTAGCAACATTGAGACTCTTGATGCTAACATGTTGTTGGTGGAAAATCGATTGTTCTATAGTATCATTGCTAAGATTCTAGCTCCTCGAGCTGGTTCATTTAATGTAGTAACAGATAGAGACATATGCTTGATGTACAACATTCTAATAGAAGACCCAGTAGATCTGCCTTACCTTATGATGACTATAATGAAAGAATCTCTAAGTAGGTCGAAGGCTGCATTGTCTTACGGTATGTTTCTCACATATGTGTTTGAGTTTTTCAATATAAAGCTTAAAGGAGAAATTGCGGTAGCATTACGTCATACTGACGTATTTAATGCTCACTCGCTGCACCGTATGGACTATGCCAAAAGAGATAGTGTTTGGATTAAGGTTAGATCCAGAACTGGATAATCTAGTAATATGCCACCACCTAATATGCCTGCTCTTGCTTGTTCACCTCAAAACTTCTTTAATTTTGATTTCCATCAACCAAATATGTACATTGCTGCTATGACAGCTAATCAAAATCCATTTTTATCTGAACCTCCTGATGTCACTACTGCTGGACCCTCCTTTCGAAATGACAACTCTACTCCTGTTCCTCCTACTGTCGTATCTATGAAGAACAAATCCAACAAATTATCATGACTTGTCCCTCGCTAATTCCAGTCGAAGCTCTGGAGACAGTGCTTCTTCAGTTAATGATCAAACTCTTGTACCTCATATTTCATCTATTTTTGAGACTCTTTCTCAGTTCAAGATTATTCTAAGCCAACTTGTTCACGATGTTAACATTCTTAATGGTCGAGTTTTCCATTATAATGAATCTGTCTTGGACCGGATCTTGAAGGAGATTAATTTCTTAAAAAACTAAAAATGAAAACTTTGAGACCAAGGCTGAATGGGTAGAGTATCAGATGCGAGCCAATGCAAGCCAAACTAGGGATGCCACTAATGCTGTTGATCACTGGACTGCATCTCTTTCTAGGCTGAGTAGCCTTGTGGAGACATATATTGCTCTTTCTGCCACCTCAGCACCTGATGCAAGCTTTTCACATCCACATCTCTTTGCTCAACCTCCTCAATCTTTCAAGGACAAGCCTGGCACCTCCAACAAGCAAGAAGATTCCTCAGTTCAAATTTCTTCAGATGATGAGAAGTAATTGTATCTATTTTAATGTTGCATGTTTATGACCTAACTCTTAACTTAAAAACAATATTTTGTAATATTTGTATTGCCAGTACTCAAACTTGTAATGATTTGTATGACTTCTATGCATATGTCTGAATGCTTACATATTACTACTGAATTCATTGCACAATTCTTCATACTTCTTTTTGATCAATGACAAAAAGGGGGAGAAGAATGCTGCATACATTAAGATAATGAAGGAAGCAAATAACTCCATATATTTAGGAGGAGTGTTACTTATTCAGATTGTCAGGGGGAGAAAGTAATGTTTATCTGTTTATACTCCTGATTATGTTACCTCCCATAAATTTTTTTTTTTGCATGCTTAATGGTTTTGTCATCATCAAAAAGGGGAAGATTGTTGACCCTAGATTGATTTTGATGTTTACAAAATACTTAAGCAATGGTTAATCATATTAAGCCTGTTGCAGAGAAGTTCAAATGCCCTACAAGTAAGTACTTTCATGCAAAAATTTTATGTGAGTATCTATCAATTTTATTTTATTATTTGAATGCTATCTCACTTGTCTGGCCGTTCCATTTACTTTGAGAGTTAGCTAACTAGCTAGCTTGTTCTTCCTGTTAGCTAGCTGGAACATAAATTAGCTAACTAGCTTTGGTTCTCTGTGACTTGGCCGAGCCGTTCCTTATTTGGGCTAGCTGGCTAGCTAGCTTGCCTTTTGTTTAGCTAGCTAGAGTTCCTTTTTAGCTAGCTATGGTGCCTGTAACTTGCTTGGCCGAACCACTTTTTTTTTAGCTAGCTGGTTAGCTAGCTTGCTCCTTTGTTAGCTAGCTGGAGTTCTCTGTTAGCTAGCTTGGCCTCTTTGTGAGTTAGCTGGATTTCATTTTAGTTAGCTATGGTTTTTGTCATCTCTATGCTAGTTGGCTGGTTTGGGTATCACTTAGCTAACTAGCTAACTTGACTTCCCTGTTAGCTAGCTGGTTTGGTTCTTTAGCTAACTATCATTTACTATCACTCCTACTTGGTCGAATGCCCCTTCTTTTTAGCTAACTGGTGTGCTAGTTGATGCTTCTATTAGCTAGCTAATATCCCTGTGAGTTAACTGGTTTGCCTTTTAGCTAACTGAGCTTCTTTCTTAGCTAACTATTTTTCATAGAATGTGCCTGGCCGAGCGATGTTGTTTCCTAGTTAGCTAGAGAGCTAACTCCTACTCCTCCAAGCCGTTTGAATTGGTTCTGTAGTTAGCTGGAGAGCTAGCTATCTTTTGGTTCAGTTAATTGGGAAGCTAGCTACTCCTCATGGGCGTGTGATTTTTTTTCATTTAGTTAGCTGGAGAGCTAACTCCTCTGGCCGGTCTCCTTTATGCTTTTGTATTCAGTTAGTTGGGGAGCTAACTATCCATTGCTTAGTTAGCTGACTAGCTAACTCCCCACTCTCATATGCTTTTTCTCCTCTCTTAGACCGAGCGCTCTCTTTTTCTAGTTAGCTGGGGAGCTAACTATCATCCCAAGTCTTCTCCTGAGCCGCATGCTTCTTTTTCTTCAGTTAGCTGAAGAGCTAACTAGTGGATGGCTTAGTTAGCTGAAGAGCTAACTGATGGTCTTGCCTTTTTGCTCCTATGCCGCATGGTTTGATTGTTAGCTAACTGAGTAGCTAACTAACCAATGTTTTAGCTAACCAAGTAGCTAGCTCCTGAGATTTCTATGGCTGTTGTGCTCTCTCATGATAGCTAGCTGATTAGCTAGCTGAAGGCCCTTTTCTCCTCAAAGCAGGCGATCGTCTTCCACTCTCAGCTATCTGGATTTATTTCCAGTTAGGTTTCCTTCAAGCCGTTTCGGGCGTGCTTCTCTCTCTCTACTTTTATTCTAATTGCTATTTTTAGCTATACTAATCTTTTTTTTGAATTATAGAGTTCTTTCTGCCCCAAATGGATCCATGCATTCAATGCTTAAGGAAAATAATCTCAACGGTTATTTTTTTCTTCCATTTTATTTCCATTTATTTTATTTGTATCTAACGGATCTTTTGCTGTCAGATTGTTATATATAGCTGAGATTAGAAGCAAAACTTGACAAAAATTTTGAAGAAGAGAAAAACAAGAGAGATCCAAAGAAAAGAGAGCTTTTATTCCATATTCTTGAGTGGTTGTTGTGCATTGAAGATCATTCATTGGTGAAAAGTCGTCCAGATTTTTTAAAGCCTTCAAGCAAATCAAGACTCCAGCTACCTCGACTTTGCTCATTTATTGCTGAGGATTTGCTACAAATTTGTAAAGTATTCTCTGAATATTTGCTTTTTAGGAGCTGCTTGATATCATTTATTCTAATTCTTTGTAAAAGGATTAGTGTTAACCCTTTAGTTCTTGCTGGCCTCCTTGTGCCGTTCAACAAGAGGACTAGCCTTGTGAGGCTAGGGGTTGGCTTCCTTGTGCCAGAAAACAAGAGGACTAGCCAGGGAAGGTTAGGGGTTTTTGGCTACCTTGTGTCGTATAAACAAGAGGGCTAGCCGGGAAGGCTAGAGGTTGTAATCGTTGTGATACGATTAGTGGAATTCCCAAAGGTTTTGGGGGTGGACGTAGGTGCTGAGTTTGGCACCGAACCACTATAAAATCTCTTGTGTTTGTGGTTGTTTGATTGTTTGCTTTCATATTGTGCACTACACTCATCGCTGCAAATTAATTTGAATTAGGGCTAAAGCACATACTTGCTTAGTAATTATTTTTAATAACCCAATTCACCCCCCCTCTTGGGCTGCTACATCTAGGCAACATTGATCCTAGAGTTAAATTAAGTGGCGTAAAAATTTTAATTGATGTATATTGTGAAAACATAAATCAAGATCCTGAACCAACTAAAAATGAGATAACATGACTTCTTAATAATATTTATACTTTATATGATGAAAAAATTTATGGATTTAGAATACATGCACAAAGCTCTGCTTCTTCTAGCTCTCGTTCATCTATTTTTCATTCATTGCACAAAGAAGACACACACATGCTTCATCTTCATCTTCTTCATCTTTAAGTAGTGAACTAGAATTTTATTTACAAAATGATCTTCATTCTGCATATGATGAAGATCAAATAGAGAATCTAGATATATTAGCTTGGTGGAAGAGTGTTAGAAATTAATATCATATTATGTCTTCCATTGCACATGATATTTTAGCTATGCCGATGTCCACAGTAACATCGAAATCTGCTTTCATGTAGGTGGTATGTTCTGGATGAAAAGAGAAGTAGGATGACTGGCGAGACAGTTAAGATGCTTCTCTGCTTCAAAGATTGATTGGATGCTGAGACGAGGCTTCAAAATAAAGGTGGATATGACTTAACCAATAAAGATGATGATGATACAAATACTACTGATGAGTGAGTCATCTCTATTTTTATAATTATATATTTTTATTTTTTTAATTGTTAAAGTGAGTCATCTGTATTTTTTTCTCTTTTCTTATTGTATTCTGGAGGTCAGGCCTAGCCCTCCTCCCTTCATGTACCATTTTGATTTTAAATTAATAAACTAGTAGGGGTCTATGCCAAACCCCCACCATTAATATGGCTTCATATTAATAAATCCTTTGTTTCTAATAATTTTTTAATTTATTAAAAAATGTTTTTTTACTTAATTTTTTTTTAATCAGGCCTTGGTCTGCGGGCCGACTTTCTAAGCCCGACTCGGCACATTTTACTGAGCCATGCTAGGCACAGTCCGGTACTGGCCTGGTCCAGTGCCCAACTCTACTTATGCATCAAATAGATACAAAAATGAACACTTGATCAGCAACATATCCCGAAATTTTCTCTTGAGGGGGTTGTGTTATACTATAATTTTCTTTTAGAGATGCTATGAATTCATCCTACTACTTTTTTTTATCCAAGCCATATTTTTATTAATAGGTTATTAAGGTATTGTATAAGTAAAAGATAACTAATCACAAAATATTGCATTGAATCAAATAATAAATTTATAATATATGAATTATAATTGAACATGAAACTACTTCTTTCTTGTAACTAGTGTAAACCTAACTTAACCATATCATTTCTATTATATATTATAATACTTGAATTTTTCTTAAGCAATATGCTTTATGGAAATAAAAAGACTTTCTTATAACTAATGTAAGCTTAACTTCATCATATTATTTCTAAAGGGACTTCTAAAATTTTGATTTTTTTTCTAAGGAAAAGGCCTCCCACCAATACACATGCCTTCGCTCTTGTACTTGATGTATAGATTAGAGACCATCGAAACATATGATTTTTAATCTTTTAATATCTTTAGTAATATAGGTCATGATTAATAAGAGGAGTTTTTCAATCTGAATGCTTAATTATTAATTTTGAACCGGAAAAAATAGATACCCCTTCTCTTAAAAGGAATATATTTCATCCTTATATATATATATATATATATATATATATATATACACATATACATACACATAATGAGAGTTTGACTTGATTATACTCAAAAAGATCTACACTCAAATCCCAACATTTCTAAATTTGGATAATGAAGGTGATACACTAAAAATCATATGATATGAATATTCCTAACCTATGTATCAAGAGATTAAAAAAATATGTACCAATTTATGTTATTTAGATTGTTTATTATTTTGACTAGTTAATGTATTGACTAGAGATCTCTATATTATATGATTTTTAGTGTGTAAGTATTTTAAAAATACTAAATCACATCCAATAATTTGAATCATCAAAGTGAGATCTACATTATCTAAATCTAGACCAAACCATATCTAGATAGAGTTCTTCTCAAATGTAGTCAAATAAAGCTATACAGGTATACAAACATTTATACAAATATACATATATGTATATATATATGTATGCGTATATATGTAAGTATATGCATGTATGATATATGTATACATACATAAGGGTGGCAATTTATGACCTGACTCATAACCCAAATCATAACCAACATTATTTAAGAAGGTTCAGATATAATGTAACAAGGTTAGGTCATAATAGGGCCAATCCATCTAGAACTATTTATTAGATGTGTGAGATTTAGATTCAAACTTTAATCTATTTGTTACATATTATATTTCTATAATAAAAAGTAAATATATTTAATTCTGATTTATATAGATTTGGTGTAATTAGTTTTTCTTCCTAACATAGTATTTGTAGCTTGTATAATACCTAAGAGATTGATGAATAAAAATACATAGAAATTTCTTTCTTCTTTCTCTTTTTTAGAATTCTAGTTGTGTTTATGGTATCAAAGCTTTCGAACTTATAACTTTGAAATATATAAACAGTGGGGTTTTACGTTTTCTTAGGTTTCTATTTTTGATAATTTTTTTGTTCTCACTGCCTATATCTGAGGAAGCGCCACTTGTTGATCAGCCTTCGCCCAAAGTTTCATTGTCGAAATCTGATCCTTTTTCATTTATTTTTCTCACCTCAACTTTTACAACAAGTACTATCTATTTGGGTCAGCATATATTCGGTGTGGGATCTACTTTGGGATAGGTTCAGATTCTTTGTGTATTTTTAACTTTGTTGTGGTTTTGGCTATGTTATTTGGCTGATATTTGATAATATGAAGAAAAAGAAGTCTGTTGTTATGTCTGATGTGGTTCCTGTGATGTCAAAAATTATAAAACATAAATTTAATAGATCTAATTATTTAGATTGAAGTAAAACTGTTAGACTTTATTTGCAGAGTATTACTATGGATAATTATTTAACTGATAATCCATCTAGTAATGACTCAAAAACCTTATGGCTCAGAGAGGATGCTCGTCTATTTTTGCAAATACATAATTCTATTGATGGTGAAGTAATTGGTTTGATAAATCATTATGAATTTGTGAAAGAATTGATGAATTATTTAAAGTTTATGTACCTGGCAAGAAAAATATCAAATGCACGTATGAGGTATGCCAAGCCTTTTATCGTGCAGAAAAAGGTTACGGATCCTTCACTGACTACTTTATGGATTTTAAGAAGACTCATGAGGAACTTAATATGCTACTTTCATTTAGTACTGGTGTGAAAGTTCAGCAAGCTCAGAGAAAAAAGATGATGGTTATGAGCTTCTTGGCTGGTCTTCCTTTTGAGTTTGAGGATTCTAAATCTCAAATTCTTTTAGCCCTAAGATATCCTTTTTGAAAAAAAGCTTTTAGTAGGGTACTCTGCATAGAAAATTCAATCTTTGCTCAGCCTAATAGTGCTCTTGTCAGCCACACTTCTGAATCTGGAAGATAATCATATAGACATGGCAATAAAGGGAGAGACTCAAGTAGTTATGATCAAAATCTTGATACTCAATGATAGGATTTGAGAGGTGTTGTATGTTACTATTGTCATAAGCTAGGACATGTGAAGAAAGATTGTAGAAAATTGCATGCAATAATCAATCAAACCAGTCAGTTCATGTTGCCTCTACTAATGATGCTTATGAGTCCATTTCAATATCTGCAAATGAGTATGCCAAGTTCTTACAGTATCAGAAATCTCTAAAGTCTTCATCTACTTCTATTACTTCCATCGTTGATTCAAGTAAATGAACACATGTCTTGTTTCCTCATCTTCAAATGGATCATTGATTCTGGTGCCATATATCACATAACAGATAATTCTAATCTATTTTTTTTAAGTCGCATATTTTTAGTTCTACTGTTACTTTAGTAGATGGGTCTATATCTCATATTTTAGGGTCTAGCACAATTATTTTAACACCCTTTATTCCTTTGAAATTTGTTTTAAGTTTACCTAACTTGTCTTTTAGTTTAGTCTCCATTAGTAAACTTACTCATTATCTTAATTATTGTATCACATTCTATCCTGATTTTTGTCTATTTCAAGATCTTATGACGAAGAGGATTATTGGTAAAGGACATGAGTTTGGAGGCCTCTACATTCTTGATATACAAGTACCAAAGTCTGTGTTTGTTCTGGAGTTGTAACCCCTTTTGAAGCACATTGTCGATTGGGTTATCCTTCATTGCCTATATTAAAGAAATTTTGTCCTCATTTTTCTAGCTTATCTTCATTAAATTGTGAGTTCTAGTCCTAGAGTCAATAAAAGAGCTAGTACTCCTTTTGAGTTAGTTCACTCTAATGTTTGGGGTCCTTGTCCTGTTGAGTCTAAAACTAGGTTTAAATATTTTATTACCTTTATTGATGATTATTCTTGAATGATATGGTTATTTTTAATAAAAAATCATTCAAATTATTTTTTATTTTACTATTTTTTATGCTAAAATCAAAACTTAATTTAATGTGTCTCATAAATTTCGAGAAGTGATAATGCTAAAGAATATTTATCAAAATACTTTCAAAATTATATGTTTCAACATGATATTATTCATCAAACTTCTTATGTAGATACATCATCTCAAAATGGAGTTACTGAATGAAAAAATAGACATCTTGAAATTGCCAGAGCTTTGTTATTTCAAATGCAAGTCCATAAATAATTTTGGACTAATGCGGTTTATACAGCATATTTTCTAATTAATTGTATGTCTTTCTCTATTCTTTCTGGTGAGACTTCCTTAAATGTCCTCTTTCCTAATAAGTCATTATTTTCTATTGAACCTAGGATATTTGGTTATACTTGTTTTGCTCGGGATGTTCGACTTTAGATTACGAAACTTGATCCTAAATCTCTAAAGTGTATCTTTCTTGAATATTCTCATATGCAAAAAGGATATAAATATTATTGTCTCAGTCTTAATAGGTACTTGTGTTAACTGATGTTACCTTTCTTAAACAAACATCATTTGCTTTATCTTCAGATTCTATCAGTCAAGGGGAGGAAGATAGTTTACTAATCTATACTATTACATCACCTAGTTCTGATCTTCTTTTCTCTAAACCTCCTATTCCTGATCCGATTCATGTTCCTACGCCTCCTGCTTCATGTCGTGCACCAGTTTCTTCGTCATTGGATCTAGTTTCTAGTTCTAATGATGATCTTTCTATTGCCCTTCGCAAAGCTAAACGTCAATGTACTTATCCAGTATCTTCTTTTGTATCATATAACCATTTGTCACCATCCTCTTATTCTTTAATTCCATCTATTGATCTGTTACTATTCCTAAGACTGTTCATGAAGCTCTATCTCATTCTGGATGGCGTAATGCTATGATTGAGGAGATGAATACTTTAGATGACAATGGTACTTGAACTCTGCACAGTTACTTGCAGATAAAAAGGCTATTGGATGTAAATGGGCGTTTGTAGTTAAAGTCAATCCTGATTGGACTATTGCTAAATTAAAAGCTCCATTGGTTGCTAAGGGATATGCTCAAACATATGGAGTTGATTATTCTGACACCTTTTTTTCTGTTGCTAAACTTACTTTTGTCCTATTATTTATTTATTTGGCAGTCGCATATAATTGGCCTCTGTATCAGTTAGACATTAAAAATGCATTTCTTCATCGTGATCTTTAGGAAGAAGTTTATATGGAGCAACCACCTTATTTTGTTGCTCATGAAGAGTATGGAAAAGTGTGTCATCTTCGTAATCCTTGTATGGCTTGAAACAAAGTCCTTGGGCCTGGTTTGAAGATTTTAGTCAGGCTATTAAAAAGTTTGGCATGAAGAAGAGTAAGCCTGATCATTCTATTTTCTACAAGCAGTCTGCAGCTGGTATCATCCTATTAGTTATCTATATTGATGACATTGTTATTACTGGAAGTAATACTTATGGTATTTTATCTCTCAAATCTTTTCTTCACAGTCAGTTTCATACAAAGGATTTAGGAACACTAAAGTATTTCTTGGGTGTTGAGGTGACAAGAAGTAAGAAAGGGATCTTCTTATCTCAAAGGAAGTATGTGCTTGACTTGTTGTTTGAAACAGAAAAATTAGGGGTTAAACCATAGCACTCTAATGGTTCCTAATTTGCAACTTACAAAAGATGGTGAGTTGTTTGAAGATCCTAGGAGATACAGAAGATTGATTGAAAAATTGAACAATCTTGCTATGACTCGTCCAGATATTGCCTATTCAGTTAGTGTGGTAAGTCAATATATATCTTCTCCAACTGTTGATCATTGGAGAGCTGTAGAACAAGTTTTATATTACTTAAAATGAGCTCCTAGGAGAGGAATCCTATATGAAAATCATGATCATACTATGATTGAATATTTTTTGGATGCTGACTAGGCAGGATCCAAAGAAGATCAAAGATTTACTTCAGGCTATTGTGTATTTGTTAGAAAAAATTTGGTTTCATGGAAAGCAAGAAGCAGAATATGGTTTCACGTTCAAGTGCAGAGTCAGAATATAGGGCTATGGATAAGTCTGTGTAACATAATATGGATATATCAGTTCCTCACTAAAGTAGGCATCAAGATTTCAATACCAGCTAAGTTATGGTGTGACAACCAAGCTACACTTCATATTGCATCTAATTCAGTCTTTCATGAACGAACTAAGCATATTGAGATTGATTGTTATTTTGTTTATAAGAAGATTCAGCAAGGTTTGATTTTTATAGGATATGTGAAAATAGGAGATTAATTAGGAGATATCTACATGAAGGCTCTAAATGGAGTTCGAATTGATTATCTTTGTAACAAGCTGGGCATGATAAACATTTATGCTCCAGCTTAAGGAAAAGTGTTACATATTATGTTTCTATAATAGGAAGTAAATATATTTGATTCTGATTTATAGAGATTTGATGTAATTAGTTTTCCTTCCTAACATAGAATTTGTAGCTTGTATATATACCTAAGAGATTGATGAATAAAAATACACAGAAATTACTTTCTTCTTTCTTTTTTTTTTCAGAATTCTAGTTTTGTTTCACTATTTAATTTATTTTGACTTATTTAATAATTAGGTTAGGTTATGACCCAAATCCATTTAATACATGTTCAATGCATTAAAGCTTACTTAAATCATTCCCTTCCCATTTAACCCAACCCACTTAATCTACTTAACTTGTTCAAATGTATTTAACTTGTTAAAATCCCACTTATAATATTTAACCTGATATAACCCTTTTAGTAAATATGTTATTGGGGTGGATTGTTTTGCCTACCTAATAAATAGGTTTGGAATAGGTTGACATTTTTTTTTGACTCAAACCACATTTTATGTCTTATAGGAAATTAAAGTCTGGTACACTGCCCCGGTGCAATTGCACCGGGCACAATGATTCGCCCCTGCGCGGGCTTGAATGTCAACGATGTGGGACCCATGGGCGGGCCTCTGGCGCAAGCCCATGCGCGAGCGAATCATCACGCTCAATGCAAGCCATGTTGCATCAAGGGTGATGTACAAAGACTTTTCCTTGTATTATATCCATCCTAGTCTAACCAAAATACCACCCCAATAAATATATACATATATATATGTATATGTGCATTCATGTATATATATATATGCTTTTCTTTATTTATGCATAGATATATGCTAGCATCTAGTAGGTGCTATGCATGCCATTAAGAAGAGAATATTACAAAGGAATCAAGCCTCACTCTTGTATTTTATGCTTATTTTTCTTTTTATTTTAGTATTTTTGGACTCCCTTGATTTGTTAGAAACAATTATGAAGTTAAGAAGGCGATGAGAGACATGGAAAGGTGCCTTCTAACTGAGGAGGGTTATCGTACAACTCCGTCACATCTCCTAAAACATGAATCTTTTAAATCAAACTATGCAAAGAGTTCTATGCAAAAGAACTCTGTTGCATCCTCTAAAATGAATCTTTTAGATCAAACTATGCAAAAAGTTAGGATATCCCGATTAAGAAGCACATTAGCCAACCTCATGCCAACCTCATGTAATTGGAAAAAAAAGGCTTAGATGAGTTGAATTGTAATTGAGTTCCAAAAAAAAAAAAATTGCTCAAACGAAAATCTAAGTCTAAGACTTCGCAAGCCAGCCTTGCAAGTATCAACCTTAAATATTCTCTTTATCATTGGTGAATGCACCTAAATTACACGTGCAGCTCCTAAAAGAAGGTAACCATATGAGACGATTTTTTTTTTTTAGCAATATGAGAGGATTTTTTTTTTTTTGTTTCTAGCAGTGCCATGGGGCGAGGGCATGCAAGAAAGAATATGGTATATAATCTTTTTGTTATTGTAAGGTTTATATGGATATTTCTTTTGTTGTGCTGCTTCAAAACTTTAAAGCTAGACACATGAACCCAAGAGTTTCCCATTATATATATAGCTAGGTTTGAACCCAGAGAAATGATAATATCACAAATAAATAAGAATGATAGTCAATCGCTAAATAACTGCAATAAAAGCTCCTTTGGTACTTGTAATGGCAAAATAATTCACCCAAGTATTCCATCATTAATAATGTGATGAAGTGTGGCAGAAATTACTTCATCAATAAAATAGAGGTTATTTCATCTATCACTTGCATAATTAATCTCGACATTAATTTCATGATTAATTAAATTATATATCAAATAAAGAGCAAAGTATAATAGATATTTTCATGAGGACAAAGTATGATCTATTTTTTTTAGATGCTGCATACAAATTAAAGAAAATGAGGTAATCCGGATGAGTTCCTGTGAAAATCAATTGAATGTGATGTCTATACTTTACAAGAATACATACAATTACACTCCAGGCAGCACAAAATATCAAATTATCAGTAGCAGCCTACTGGACATCCTGGTGTTAGAAGCAACTCAAAAATTTACAAGATTTGTTAAGAAGAGAATCAGTTGGTGAATTTTGTGTTACAAGCTGCCTACAGACCACACACGTCTAAGCTTGCTGTATCTTTTCTGGTGGCCGAGAAAACTCTTTCCGCATAGTGCAGTAGCCTTCTTAGCCTTAGAAGCATGTCACAGTGAAAAGGTAGTGCAGTGCGCCTTTCAGGTAGACTGGACTTGCAGTCATCCAAGAAAGAGAGTGAAGCTCAGCTGCCACAGATTCTAAAACCAAATGTGTCTCTGCGTCAGAGTCTCTGTTGATAGCCTCTGGAGTCAAACTCCTACCTTGCTTACCAACACTTACGTTACCAGCACCTCGGACCATCTTTTCTTGGATGCTGAATTGTTGCGTCCATAGTGATCAACAAGGCTGACCGCAAGAATAGAAGGCCAATCCTCCTTAGTCAACTCTGCTGGGCCTTTTCTCATGGTTGGGACCGCTTTTGATACAACATATCCAGTGGCCAGAGGAATTGCAGACCCCTTGCTATGCAAGAGATGGGCAAGGGGCGGAGACTCTGAAGTCAGGCACGTGGGAAGTTGCAAAGGTGTTGGAGGTAAGTAGCGCAAACTAGGTGAAGGGACTAGGAGATAAGATTCCTGCACAGACCCTAGAGACCTCACTGGCGTGAATCCTTCCAATAGCCTGAAAGACTTGAGCCGCTGTTGCTCTGGGTTCCTCCACCTGTGCCAGACATCATTACCTTAATGACCAGAATTTTGCAATAAATTCATATGATAAATGAATACTCCTCTTGCATATATGACAATCAGAATTTCATCACTTGGATAAGTGGTTTTGCTAAAATAAAATAAAAAATGTTTCATTTTTAATCTAGTCAATTATATTTGGGCAACATGTGATTGTTTTTTAGTACTGTTATATCAGAATTCATGATAAGACGGGACAAAATAACAAAGAGTTCATACTATTGAGAATACACACCATGATACACATGTTGAAGTCATGAATTTGTAAACAAAGGCTATTAACAGTTTAGTGCTTTAAAATGTGGCACAGACTGCCCATATATTTGTACACCATCCCTCAACCACACCACGTTGCCTATATACAGTGTTATATGCGGTTACACCACACAAGGACCAAAAAGACAGTCCGCTTAGCATTGCATGGACGCATATGCAGCCCATTTAACATCATACAGCTTCATAAGTCAGGTCACATGCTATTCTGGAGCTAATATATACAGTCCAATCTTATGCAGGCTCATGCAAATGAAGCGAATTTAAGCTGATGGTTCAGTTTGACATGATTTCAGTTGGCCTGTTAGAGCATTCTTATTGGACATTAGCTACCAAGTAATAAGCACTAACCATTAGTTGTTTTTGTATAAATATTAGTATTTTTAATCCATAACATGTTACAAGCAGCATTCTTATTTTTATCATAATTATATTTATTTAAAGAACTTTAACCTCGAAAGAACCTGCATGCGCAGCCTGTATATGGCCTATGCACCATGCGGTCTTTTGATTGCTCACAAACAGCAGCTGCCTTCTGAAACACTGAACAGATTGGGTGAACCCTAGAGTTCTAAAAATACCGAGGCTAAGAAGAAAGGCTGCTGTCTCTTTATTAACACAACTTGCCAAGAAATTATAAACGTCAAACTGTAACAAAAATATAACACAAGAAACAAAAAGGATAATAGTATTGTTTCAAGCTAGTGAAGGCACATGCAACCACAGAATAAATTGAGTACAAAAGCTATTTGAGATTTAAATACAAGGTTCACTGTCTTGGTACCAGACCTCATGGCAATATCACTCTCATACAGCAGTGTTAGTATGCGAGGTACACGGATCAATTCGGCGTACAAAAACTCGGCACGCACCAGTACCAAGTCCGGCTCAGAACCTGTATAGGGCGGTATACACTAGTATAGTATCCCATGTTTAAATTTCTCAAGGAACTTCTTAGATCCCAAGTTTTTGATTTGAACTTTATAGATCCTCACTTGCCAAACGTTCCTATTAGGGCAACCCCAAGAACCCGCCCAGGTTCACTGATAAATTAATGAGAAACAACTATTCATGTCTCATCTCTACCAAAGAGTTGCAGTTTCTAGCTTGAACTGACAAAAAACTGCTAATTGCTGACCATCTGTCATTCATAGCCATGAATTGACAAGAATGATGACTTTGATACACCAAACTGTGACTATGGCTTAGGTTTGGACAACAAAACCAAGCCAGTCAATTTCATTGTTCGATTTTATTGCTAGAGTTGATTTTGGGACTAGCAGCTGTTTGAATGGCTGGAAGGTCCCACCCATCCATAAAATCAAAAACACCCTTTACAGCCTCAATAATTGTAAATGCAGATATCAACTGCATTTGCATCACACAAGATAGGTCCATCTGGGCACAGCACTAAACATGTAACAATTAGAAAATGCATAATACAATAATATTTCATAAATGCATACTAGGTTTTCTTGATGTGCATTTGCAATTCAGTAAGGATGGTCTTACCAGAGGAAGACATATCTGCTTGAAGGATTAGATGCAAGGAATGATCAATAGAAACTCCAATTAAACTGATGCTCTGCACCAAGTGCAATAACCCCCTAGTGCTGTCCACCCCGGTTTGTCCTGCTAAGAGCTGTTTTTTTGTGCCAGCTTGAGTCAGACCACCTTTGATAAAGCTGGACTTTGAATGAGGGCTGTACAAGGAAGGGCTAGGTGCGGAAAGGAGGTTTCTGTCTTGAATTAAACCCAATTCCTGCTGTTGCAGAGAAGTCCCGTTAGTGCTTGAGGGAATGCCATCAGGCATAGACCGCCGTAGTTGCAGAGGCCACTTCTTGACTTCATTACCACCAACTGAATAGATAGCTTTCTGCCATTCTGTTCACAACATGTTGGAAATTAAAATTACACAGTACACTTGACCTGCATCACAAAATCTACAAAACAGCATAAGTTTAACCATTCCAAATACCTTGACATTCAAGCTCAAAAAACATCCAAAACGTGTGATTATTATGTCTCTTGGCCTGGCGGTACCAGAATCAGTGGATGGACATGATAATATTTGACATCCCTGTTGCAGAATCTGAACAAAAAGGCTTTGGAGAACCTTTGTGTCTTGGCGGCTACTGATACCACCGAAAGGAAATATGTAACTATCAAGTAACTCCCCTCTAGAGTCTGTCCAGATGCAGACTAGCCAGCGCCAATCCTCAGTCCACCCATAACAACAATGAAGGCTTGCTGTTTTAGAGTCATGCTCCGATCCATCAAGCAAGGAGGTTGTTCCAATATCTGCGTTCCCTCCAGAAGCTGAGCTTTGCATGTAGATGCCACTGTCATCAATAACAGATTTTAAACTTGAAGTCTCTGGCATTGCACTACCAAACACAGTGGAAGGCACTCCATGCTCTACAGAACCAGGTTCCGCCAATACAAAAAGTGGTTCAAACATGTACCTAGTGTCATCCTGACTGCATAAGTCTATTTGTCTATTTGGCTCACATGTTAACCCAGCACCCCTCGATGTTTGCCATGAGTTATCCCAAGTGCCAGGTCTCAAGGCGGAATCAAGTTCAGGCTCTCTGGTAAGAGTTGATCCAGATAACCGAGGAGCATGACAGTCCTTCCACAGTCCTGGAATAGAAGTTACATGCATCAATGTGGACTGAGATCTCCCGGAGGCAGCTGATGACTGAAGCATGTCAGAGGTAGAAGAAGCCCATGGGATTCGACGAGCCTTATTGTATACAGTGAATGCAATGTCCTTTAAAATGGCAAGCTCATTAGTTGGCCTATTGATTCCTAGCAAGGATTCCACAGTCACTATCTGCAAGACAAGCTTAGGAATACTGAACCCTGAGAGCATTACAACATTTGATGCTGGTGCTTCATCTGCAGCAGCGGTACAGTTTAAGGCCCTAGCAACCTGAGATTGTAACAAAGATCGTCTCTCTTTGTCTGCTGACAGAACTACTGATCCAAGAGCAGTGGCACATTCAATCAGTGTTTGCAGAACGGCTCTGGGTTCAGGGAAGGGGCATACAACATAAACAACCTGCACAAATCAGCAAGACAGGTAGGTAATTGCTTGCACAAGTTAGAAAGATCGTAAGTCTGTTATTTAAATTTACTTAAAGGACCTCTACATGTACATTGTTTCTCTGATTTACAACTGCCAATGGAAGATCACAGTACATCCATGAGCAGAAGAAACTAATTCTCTAAAGGAACTGTCAATGATCATTAAAATGAGAAATCATACTACATGCAATTAAAAGCATGTTAAGAAGACAGTCGAATCAAAGGAGTTTAAACTTTAATAGAGAACCTCAGGTAATATATGGCAGAGCCATGTGTCAACATATCTTATTTCCTCTTTAATGAAGTAAAATGTAATATTTCCAGATTTTCACTGAATCAACAAGGTATTTGCATAAACATAACTAGACCATCAAGCCTCATAAAAACAGCCTGGGGAACCCCATCTTGCCATCAAATATCAAATAGTATTTAAAGTATAAGAAAATAAGAATATAAGCACATACCGTACAGGGCCCACTACTGCCTTCTTTTTGATTTACTGACAAATTCGAAGTAAGCTTTAGTTCCTTGATAACCTTTGCAACAGACTTTGTGAAGTTCTTCACATTCCATACTTTTGAAAGGGCCAAAAAATAATCACTTATTGAGCTGATTGCAGTAATAAGATTGCTAGCAATCTTCACTTGTGGAGGGCAATCAACAAGAACAAGGCCAGAAGGCGGATATTTTGCCGAGGATGGCTCCATCTGTCCACCTGTTTGAGGTATATGTGTTCCAAGATTGCATGCATGATAAACTGTAGAAACAGAAAAGTGGTTAGGAAAAATAGCACTTACTATGAATATAACCTCAAATGAATATCAAAAGACATTATGGCTGTCTGCAAAAAAAAAACAATATCAACACAACGGAGAAAGGCATACAACTAATGTTTGACAAATGAGAATTCATAAAGCTTAACCAGACAGTTGGGACATGGCTTGATGGCTAGGGCCATGCTTAAACATGATATGAGACAACTCAACAAGCAATATCATGCACATCTGTGATTTCATCTAGAGTTGTCATATTATTCATGCATCTAATGGGACATCCAATAATCATATTGGAAAGCTTTACGCCTTGATGTGCCAAGTTATTTCCTACTGGAAAGACATAAGGTGCTTGGTCTCGCTTCTGTAACTATCACTAATTTAAGAGACAATAGATCAAAATAGGAAAAGCATAAGGTTTGCAAACTAAAGAGAGAAGGATATGTCAATAATAAAACTATAATAGACTTACTGATTCCTAACTGTTGAAAAAAATGGGCAGCAGCGGAAGTAAGGAGATCAATATCTGGACATAAAGCATAGTAAGTAACCTGCAAATTCAATAGCAATAAATGAGCAATACTAAAATAAAATACACTGAAACATCTGTGAGAGCACCAAAAAAGGGTTTGAAATTTTGATGCTTTTATAGCATTTAGAGCTAGCTTTTAGTAGCTTACTGGCTTTCGTGAAGCATAAGGTTCAAGAGGACCCTTCTCCCAAAATTGTAAATTCTTTGCTGGCATATCTAGCCAGTCATCCTGATACCTATTGGATAAAGAAAGCGTCCATGTTATATAGAATTAACACAATAAGGTTGCTCGAAGTAAAAAAGATAGGAAAATTAACTTAAAGCCCCCCAAAAAAATACCCAACACGAATAGCAGGTAACGGGAGCATTGCAAGTGTTGGCTTGAAACGGCAATAGCCTTTTTGTTGTTCTGACTCTGAATTGCATAACTCTTGGCTTGATCTCCTTTGCGATGTCTCATCAATTCTTGCTCCCTCTGTGGCAGTACTTTTTCAGTCAGTTATCTTGTTGACACACTATAATACCATAAATCATGTACAGGCAGCAAGATATACCTCTGATGCAAGATGAACCGGCAGTAGACTGGGGTGGGCTAATTGGCTCTCCAACCAGAGTAACAGTGCTTGAAGAATCTTTTGCTTCACTTGCAGAGCACTGAAAAGAGTATCCATCTCCGCTGGCTTTTGAATCACCTAATTGGCCACGACCCCTGCACCAATCAATCACAGACAGTGGACCATCCAAATTTCCAAAGCAGATTTTAATGCTGGTTTTATTTCAGACTGCAGCAAAGTAATCACAGATGATACTTGAATCTGTAGGAAAAAAAAAGTCAAACAATTAGCTGTATAACCACATTGATAGCCACATGAAACAGCCAAAGGAGAAAACAAACCAAAGATTTCGATAAGTAAAATCTATTACAAGAAAGGTCAATAAGATAAAATAGTTAGTGACAGTATAAATTAATATAGCATCAAAAGCAAAATGACTCACAGTACAAAGCTTGACCAATATAGAAAATTAAATAATCTTTTTCCTGGTTAACCAGTGATACGAAAGGAATTTATCAAGGCACAACGTTTAACCTTCTCAAATTTTTTTTCCCAGCTGAAGGATGTTGTGCTTATCACCTCGATGCACATAACTCATTGCTTTCTGGACTTATGTTGGGTCCAAAAGGCCAGTCGAGATGCCCCCTTCCTAATCTAGACTTCTATCAAGGTAATGGTAGTTGTCACCTATAAATCTCATACCCCATATTTCTTCTTAAAGGTATTATTCAAGGAAATAAAAAGAAAAAAGAAAAAGAAAAAGAAACAAAGGGAAGGAAAAAAAAGCATAGAAAGCCCTTTGTAGGGCTAGAAATGTTGCAGCCTTCATCATGATCAGATGGTTATCTTTTAAGTATGGTTTAATATTATCAATACTTTTGCTCAACTAAGGTAGTCACACCTTAAGCATCGAATAAATTCAAGGACACTCAACACCTAACTTTCTATTTTTTTCAAAACTAGCAAAATCCAAGGTTAGCCTTAATTTAATGTTTTTTGGACTTCAAATAAATAAAAAAATATAAGACCCAAAAAAAAAAAGTTGTTGCCCATATACCGAGATTTGGCCAAAAGGTAGCCTTGTATTTTGGCTGGTCCCACGCAATTGAAATGCTTCAATTTGGTTTCAAAGCTTCAGCCAAAAGTTTAAACAATGATAGCAAGCATCAACTAGGTTCCATGCGGCTATTCTTATCTTAATCTATATTCCAACCCATCAACTCCCATAACTCCAAATGTCACAATGAATGAACAATTACAGAATTTTTCAATTGGCTATCGAAATTTGTTAGTACCGCTAATTCATCATCATAAATTATTTGTCACTAAAATATTTAAAAGTTCAAAATTTGACTTCATTCCAACATAATATCTCCAATAATGTTTTAAATCAAATATTGCTACCCATGCATCTTCCACTCTACTAATTAATTTCAAAGTTTTAAATCTCATGGGATAGGATTGTCCCAATTTTCCATGAACGTATCCCAAGACGTGTCGTTTGGAGCCCTAGAGTCCCATCCCGACCCTTGGGATAAACCATTCCAGCATCTCACGAGATGTCCCTCCAAGACTTGAAATCATACAATAACAATAAAGCCAAAATCCCAAACGAGTTGGGATTGATAACATACAATAACAATAAAGCCAAAATCCCGACCCTTGGGATGGTAAACCATTCCAGCATCTCACGAGATGTCCCTCCAAGACTTGAAATCATACAATAACAATAAAGCCAAAATCCCAAACGAGTAGGGATTGATAACATGACTCTTTTTCTTCATTCTGCTTGGTTTTCTCGTATTTTCTATAAGATACTACATTTTAAATTTTTTTATCACATCCTCTCGTGTAATTATCATTCTACCTCTGCCTCTTTTTCTTTTACATATATCAAATCGCTCTTATGCATATGTACATCTTTAAGTCTGTATACATGTCCAAATCATCAGATTTGTCCTTCCCTCAATTTGTCCTACCTCCATATTTTTACAAATAACTTCATTTTACTTTTCTTGTACACCATATGTCCATTTCAACATTCTTATTTCGGCATATTCACCTTGTGTACATGTAATTTTTTAACTGCCCAACATTTCATATTGTAAAGCATAACCGGTCTTATGATTGTATTATAAAATTTTTCCTTCAACTTGGTTATAATACCATAATATTCTAGTTGTCAAGATTTTAAATCTCATACAACAGAGGTATTTTGTTTTTTTTTATGAAACAAAACACCGCATATCTCATCCTGTCTCAATCCCTGACCCAATCAAGCATCCTAATATTTACTTAGGATGCTTTTTTCTTAAAAAAAAATATTTGTAACCCGATCAAGTGTCCAAATATATACTTAAGGATGCTTTTTTTTTCTTTAAAAAAATATTTATGAAGCTTTAATGTTTTATTTAATTTTTTATTTAATTTTTAAATATATCTAAACTTCAAAAGTTATATCTTTATGCTAAATTAAATCTGTTTAAAATTAAATACTATAATGTATTATAGTCGAGACAGAACGAGATGGGACGGTCGAGATTAGTCTCCCAATCTTTCTGAGATGAGACATCTCGATCATCTCGGCCTCTGTCTTGCCAAGACTTGAATCACTGTCATTACATTCTCTATTTCATTCAATCTTCTTTAATCCTATGGATAATATCATACTCAATTTTTCCTTACCTATGAATAATTGATTCTAAATATCAAAAGTGACCACTTTTAGAAACTTCTTGGTCCTTAATTTTTACTCTACATCGATCTATATTTCTAATTATACCAAAGTTATATTTCATGTATTTTGCCTTTGTCCTACCAACCTAAAATCTTTGGATTCTAACATATTTCTCTACAATTCTAACTTACAATTAACCCCAACCTTAGTTTTATCCATTAGTACTATATCATCTGCACGTAATATGCACTTGATTATATCATGATTAATTTTTTTTTAATAGATTACTTATTTTCCAACAACAACTGACAATTAATTGATTTATATCCCTATTTTTCCTCTTCCTTAACATATCTAGTTCTTTATTTTCATGCCACTTCTTTAACCATCATATAAATCATTGTATAATGCGCACTCAACCATAGTAGTTTCCTGACTTACCATCTAACATCTTTGTTTTTTGTTTTTTTTTTTTTCTCAATCATTTGTTACTCCATTCCATGAAGCAAAATCTCTGTTTTCTATCACCTTCAGCCAATGACATTTTTCCAATATACATATTGCTTATCTTTGGGTAAATAATCTCTGACAACCCTTTGACACATCTCCTCTATTTTATAATGCAAACTCTGGGGGTGGAGCTCAATTCCACTTTTCATTGGCAATTCCTTTTTTTCCTGCTCTTTTGGCTTTTCTTCTCAGACAACTATTGGTGGAGTCATCCCTCATGACTTCCTAACTTATTCTCCCAATATCCACATGCATAGCACGTGCAAAATTCTAGTTTAGTTTAATTAAAGCAAGACAAATGAATTTGGAAACGAGATGTTGTTGTACTGTACGATAGCTAAAGCCTTAATTGCTTGAGGTTGAAGGATGCGGTCTGTGTCACAATGGCCAAAAGAGATAGGAAGAAAGAACGTTTCGTGACCATAGGAGCATTAGAAACAAAGATGTTATAGGGCAATATTGTTACTCTCAAATCTGACATCATCATTCATACTTTGAAATTTTAGAACAGTCAATATACAGAAATTGCTTTTGCACAAAGGATGGTATTTTTATAGGAAATGAAAACAAATTGCTTCATTGTAATTATGAATACAAGCAAAAAAGAAAATTGTAAGTTGCAGAAAATTGCAATATAAAAAAGCAACAATATTGAAACAAAGAGCATTGACGCAGAAGCACAGATAGAAGCTTACATCAGCAGAAAGTGGATCAACTAAGTCAACGCCAGCAATATCCACAGAATGGCATATGGCTAGAAGTCCACCACAACCTGCATGAACCATAGATGGACCACAAGAAAAACCCCGTCTCCGCTGCTCTTGTAGTGCAAGCCAACAATAAGAACCATCACCATCATCTGTATCAAGTGAGACATCAACGAAGGAAGTAGATTGTTGGACCAACAAGGCCATAGCATCAAGAAGTTCCTGAAGAGGTTGCCTTTGTCCATTGACATTTAAGTTCTCATCATTCAATGTACCGAGTGGCAAAGAAGATGAATTTTCAGAATTGCGTGTAATTGAAGACTTTGTTCCTTTAGGAGCTCCAACCGAGCGCCACACACCCACTTGTGCAGTAACTGGCCCATCATGCATTCCACCATCACTATCACCAGCTATTCTGACTGGTATGTTATCTTTCTTCTTTACGTCATATTTACCAGACATAATGTCTGATTTGGTGATCATGTCACTTTGGACTAGATCTGATATAGCACTTTTCAAACCAATAGGAACTTTATTGCTAAGAGATAATAACGTATGTCTTATCCGACACATGGCAGCTTGGAACATAAGGCATTCAAGCTCAGTAGCAAGGACAGTCTTCAGAGACAGCAGAAAATGTGCTGTCTCCAAGATGTTTTCATTCTTCCTTTGGAGAGCAGGGACAGTGCTTAAGGAGCTTATGCTGGACACAGAATGGAGCTGCTCCTTCACGTGAAGGGATGTCATCATTAACTGATCTCTTCTTAGTCATTTTTGTCCCACTCTCTACATGTGTGTATAATTTTTGAAAAGATGAATTCCAACCATGCCCCATAGAACTCAGTTTGAGTTTAGCCGACATCTCAGACTTTTCTTCTGATGTCATCGTTGGAGGAGAAGGCGGTGTTGCATTATATACATAAGCAACAGAGCTAGAATGTGAACTCTCCACATTTCTAGATCGAGGCAAGTAGGGGCTTTTAAAAATTGATGTCAGAAGCTCGCTAGCAGGGGTCTCAACTGCTGCATATTCTGGGGCAAATGTCATCATGGCTTCAGCTTTTGTCAGATAGTCAAACTTCCCTGCTGACTGGGCTGAAGAATGGGTTCCTGAAACAGATGACCTTGCATCCTTAGTAAATTCTGTACCTTTGTTTCTAGTATCCTCTGTAAGTGCAATAGATTGGTGGTTAATTCCATCAAAAGATGCAAGGCCAACAGGGGAGAGTTTCTGATGTGGTACATCCATTCCTCCCACAGGACTGCCACTGAGATCCCCACAATCAGAAGCTGGGAACATAAGAGCTTGAGACTCTGCGGTACCTGGGGGCTATAAAAAAGAAATAAAACTTAAGCATTTGCTATCAAAAGAATCTTATAAATAATTAACAAGATAATACCTAAGAGCCGCAGGAAGAACCAAAATATCATACATCCATCAGAAACAATTTTCTCAAATCATGACTGGGTTGCACATTTAAAAAAGAGCAACTTAAAAGGCATTTCGTCTCCATTTGCATCTTTGATGCAGACTTATGCCTTTGATATTGGTATCAAGGTTTTAAATCTTATGGGATAAAGGTGTTCCTACTTTTCCATGAAATGAGATGCCCGACATTCCGTCTCATCTCGATCACCAACCTAGTTAAGCATTCCAATATTTGCTTGATATGTTTTTTTAAAAATTATATTTGTAAAGCTTTAGTATTTTATTAAATTTATAAATATATTTAGACTTTAAAAGTTAAATTTTTTTGATAAATTAGATCAATTTAAAATTGATATTACAATATATTATGATCGAGATGGGATAGCCGAGATCATCTACGGAATCTTTTTGAGATAGGACATCTTGGCCTCCATCCCCCAAGAAGTAAATCATTGATTGGGATAATTACCTATGTTAAGTCTTGCCATTTACCTTGATTATTTCAACAGTTTGCAAAAGAAAGCAAACTGCAGCAGGTTGTGTACAAGTGCCATGAGTTTAGACGATATAATGATTAGGCCCATTTAAACAGACAATCATCCAAATATCCAGGTGACGCTATGTGCTACTCCAGACAAGTGGACAACAATTCTTTGACCAAAGATGACAAGAAATCAACATGAGGAAAGGACCATATAGTTACAGTGGTCAGAATTTCCCTGTTTTACCAATCTTCATCTTTCAATGCCTCTTATCCTATATATGCAAACCTTTTCACGTAATAAAAGAATACATCCCTTTAAAACCTTTTTATCTCAATTGAACGTTAGAGACTGATGGAAACTACAAAAGGCATGCAAACAAGTCAAAAAGAGACAGACAAAGCAATATTAACATCAATTTACCGCTAACAATATATGTAGCTTGAGACTATATAAATTATGCACTGATGAGGAAAACATACCTCACCAAAAGCCAGGTCATCATTTTCAAAAAAGTCACCAAAATCTCCAAACTCAGAGAGGAGTATTTGGATGTCCATGCCAATGCCTCTATCTTCATCATCCCAATCCCAACGAGATCCAACCTGGACATTTGCTACCCCTGCAGCGGCTGAATTGTCCGCTTCAGCAACACTATATTCAGTATTATAAGCATCCTGGATAGTTCCACTTACAACTGTGCCTGCTTGACCAGCTGTCTCTGTTGAGGATATGCGTGGACGCTTAGATACCTAAATTTAAGCACAAGCATATCAAGGTCACCCGGTGACATATCTGACTGTTGTCATATAACAGACATGTAAAGAAAATATACCAATTTCCTCTTCGATCAAATAATTTCAGAATTGAATAGAACCTCAAAAAGCATTTGCAGAGAACAAAATTTGCTGTTATGTCATACAAAAATGGTGTACATTCCTTCTCAAGAATGGTTATTCATGAAAGGGTCCTTAGGAAGCTACAATGATGCATACTCTGTATCAAGGTTTCAAAAACTGCCGTAATAGAACACTACAACCTGTACCTATCTATAGCAATGGCGTTTCAATTTTTTTGGAGTACATTGGTTTCAGTACATACTGTTGAAATCGGTACCATGCTGATACCATACCATTTTGATGGAATAGTGGTACGAGATTCGATATTGGTATTTAAAACATTGCTTCATATAATCCATGCCACTGGTATCACTATATATATGTTTGTATAAATGCATGCAAAACTATATATGGCTGTACAAAATGATACATGATGGTATGGGCTCGGTCCTACTTTCTCATTATAAACTAGTGAATGACCATCCTAAACCTAAACACCTTGGGTTCCAATAGAAAGCTTAAGTTACAGATAAGACAAGGTAATAACAAAAAAGCATTATTCTTCCCTAAACCCAGGTTAAAAATCACGATCACATAGAGAACATAAGCTTCACTACTACCACCATTAATATGCAAAGTCAAGGTCACATAGAGTACATAAGCTTCACTACTACTACCATTAATATATGATACAACAGTATTGACCATCTATGAACACCAAAACGTGTTATTCATATTTAAATATAATTATACATTCCCATTTTATGCACATCAATTTTGAGATCATTTGTGTTGTTACTTCTAGTATGATTGTTAGTTTGTCTGACAAATTACTTAAAATTATGCAATGCACATGCTAAAAGCAATGACTCCAGATATTTAGAATATCCATAGAATTCCATTAGCTAGTTGAAATCATATTTATTTGATCGCCACATGCATCCACATTGGTACAAAGCAGTTATCTTTACTATATATTTAGATTAGAAAAAAAGGAATTAAACGGTGCGTCTTAGGATGCTACTTGTGCTCTTTTTTTTTTTACAAACTTGTGTATTTACCAATGCTAATGCATCCTAACTGTAAGCTCAATATGGCATTGCATGCATATCATGCAAGCTCCTGACTGGTTCAGGCATGGCACATAATACATTTTCCATGCACAATCAATTTGGATAAAAGGCATGAAATATTAGATTAAATATAAAGCACACACTCAGCAACTACATGTATCAAGGCAATAATTATCAAATATAAGATCTAATTTACAACATCAATTAGATTACATAAAAACAATCAGAAAAATCTCAAAAGATGGGACTGAAACACATCGCTGATGATTACAAAATTAAAATTTTGATCCTACAGAAGTGGCTTATTTTTACAATCAAGTAAGGATAGAAAGAATTGATGCATATCAGTCTATAGTACCATTTTGCGGCCATCATTCTCAAACTGATCATTGGAAGACAAACCAGATTGTCTGCATGTAAGAGAATCAGCATCGGCTTCAAGATCACCAGCTCCAGCACCAATTGCATAATCACTTTCACTGGATGTACTACTCACACTGCTGATGCTACTAGTAATGCTGTTACTGCTGCTATTATATTGTTTCTGCAGTCTCGTACCATTAAACTCAACTCCAAGTCCATCCAAGGGCCCACTATCGCAAGTGTTTCCAAATGCAAAACTGGATACCAAAAGAAAATATTAGACAAAATAAAATATATAGAATAAAATACAGTTCAAAAACACTAAAGCCGAAAAGAAATATGCCATATTTCCTCCAATATTATCCACCTTTCCAGCATCATCGCATCCTTCCCTTTATGTGTTATCAAAGTGATAACAAGGTCCAAACCCAACCTGCCTACCTAGGCAGCAAAGTAGCCAGGTGGTACGTCCTAGAGTCCACCAGGCCTATTAGGCAGCATAACTGATCATTCTTTGAAAAAAATAAAATAATAAGGAAGGGGGGGGGGGGGGGCTAAAATATACTTTTAGCCACAAACTTTCACTCAGAATTCAAATTTGGTCCTCAGACTTTCAGTTGCTACAGTTTAGTACCTCATGTTTAAAAATGTTGCATTCCTGACGTCCTTTTACATGAGGTTAGTTAAAATTGATGGATAGCATCAAGAAAAGATGGTTTTATCAGGCCTAAAATATAGTGACAGTGACAGGACAAAAATAACCGGGAATTTGCTTGATATGAACAAATGGCTTCATGAGTATTCAACAGCATCACAACCAGAATTTCTAGGAGATCAAGAAAAGGTACAGCTGATTAAAAAATATAATCAATAAAGGGCAACCTAGGGATGAATAGAAACGTTCCTTCACAATCTTTGGTAGTGTAGAAGGCTTTATGATTAATAATATAGTATATTGTATACTATCTAATGGACTTTGTACTTGTCTATTACTATGCAATGACAGTTCTACTGCCAAAACAATTAAAAATTAAGAAAATAGAAAAAGCTAGACAATAAGCTTTAAGCTAAACGTGGACAACATGGCCAGAAATAACATGTCTCATGTGGGTCCAAACCCAACCTGCCTACCTAGGCAGCAAAGTAGCCAGGTGGTACGTCCTAGAGTCCACCAGGCCTATGTGGGTGCTTAGGCAGCATAACTGATCATTCTTTAAAAAAATAAAAAAAGGTTAAAATATGCTTTTAGCCACAAACTTTCACTCAGAATTCAAATTTGGTCCTCAGACTTTCAATTGTTACAGTTTAGTCCCTCGTGTTTAAAAATGTTGCATTCATGACGTTCTTTTACATGGGGCCAGTTAAAATTGATGGAATAGCATCAAGAAAAGATGGTTTTATCAGGCCTGACAGTGACAGGACAAAAATAACCAGGAATTTGCTTGATGAATATTCAACAGCATCACAACCAGAATTTCTAGGAGATCAAGAAAAAGTACAGCCAATTAAAAAATCTAATTGATAAAGGGCAATCTAGGGGTGAATAGAAACATTCCTTCACGATCTTTGGTAGTGTAGAAGGATTTATGATTAATAATATCGTACATATTGTATACTATCTAATGGACTTTGTACTTGTCTATTACTATGCAATGACACTTCTACTGCCAAAACAATTAAAAAATTAAGAAACTAGAAAAAGCTAGACAATATGCTTTAAGCTTAACGTGGACAACATGGCCAGAAATAACATGTCTCATGCCGCCCCCCCACCCCCAACAACACAAACACACACACACAATATATATACATATTGAGAAATGCGACATTAAACAAGCAAAAAAAAAAAATCTAAACAGAATGCTTGTACAGTTCAATGAAAAAGGAAAAAAGACTCAAGATCAGCAAGAATTTCTTCAAGACTATATTGGATAATAATACTTACCACTGGTCAATACGAGAGGAACCCAGAAAATTCCATATTGGCCACATCTCTAACACTGATGTTCCAACCAAATTTGCAGCCAGAATCTGCAAATAGAGGAAATCCATAATGACAATCAAATAGAACTTAAAATGTATAGGATAGTGAAAGTTAATACCTCTTGACAGAAGATCGAGCAAAGGTTCCATGTGCCATAGGAATTAGCACAGCTTCTGCTGGATAAATGAATGTCCTTTCAAGAATTGGAAGATGATCAATTGTTCCCTGCTTCTGCTGGCCTTTTCCAACAGATGAAAGGTGAGACTCTTCAGAATGAGGACGGATGGCATTGTTGCTTTGATTATTTTTGATTCTAAAACTTTGTCACTACAAGTCGAAGGACAGCCAAGGGTGACTTCAACATAGCAACTTTGCCCCCTCAACTGGCAGCCAGAAGATTGAACAACATGAAAAGGCATACCAACTGTGAACCCATTTGACAGCTTCAACTTGCTGAAAATATTCAGAACATAAGACAAATCAGGAGACATCATGCATCAGATTCCCTATTACTAAAGCAATTCAGTCAATTTGATCTTTTTGAAAAAAATGAGGGCCTGGCATGATTTATTTGAACAAGCATTGAAGGGCAAATACATGCTCTAAACTTTCTTCACCACAGGCAACTTCTGACTTCCTTAAATTTAAACCATGATGCAAAAAAGGACAAAAAAAACAAATGCAAAAGGGCAAAAAAAAAAACAAAGGAAAAAGAATAATACACATTAGAAGTACCTGATATATACTTGCTTCACAAGATCACTGGGACAACATCCAGTAAGCCTGCCTCGCATTCCATTAGGACCAACAATAACTGTCAAAAGACTCCAATATCAGAATTATCTGTAAAGGCATGCTTTTGGCAAAAACCATCATCCGAAACATCACATGCACATGCAAACATAATATGCAGTACCATTTTTGAGTTTAAGCTCATATGAGAAATATATACAAGTGGAAATTATATAAAGAAATAATAAGGTTTTAAATCTCATGGGACAGTGCATCCTAATTTTTATTAAGGAATGAGACATTCCGCATCCCGTCCCATCTCAATCCCTAAATTAATCAAGCGTCCCGATACTTATTATGGATGTTTTTTTCTTAAAAACATTTATTTGTGAAGCTTTAATGTTTTATTCAATTTGTACGCATTTTTAAACTTCAAAATTAAAATTAGATCAATTAAAAATTAACACCATAATGTATTATGGCCGAGACGAGATAAGGCGGAGATCGATCCTGAAATCTCTTTAAGATGAGACGTCTCAGCCCCCGTCCCGCCAAGACTTAAATCATTGGGACAGAGTACATTCTCCTTTCAAAGAATGAGAATATTTGAAAAAATAAACATATGGGCTCTTTGTAAATAATAATTTGCATTCAAATCATCTCATATACCTTGCAATCTCATACACCTCACATGACCACAACATGTATCAGTCTGACCTCAGAAATGAATGTGCATGATGCAAGCAGCACTAACAGCAAATAATTTGTTCAATTTAAAGGTCTATAAGGCTTGTTTCTTTCATAAGTCTCAAGCTAAATTGGATAAGTGCATTTTCTACTGCACTTCTAAGCACTTAACAGACTCATTCAGAAAGGCTAACAAGAAGGCCGACCAAAAAGTAATGCATTTATGCAAGAAAATAATTCCATGGATTGAATAGATAAATAGCAATATTTTGGGTGACATAATGGTGCGGACACCAAAGTTCGAAAGAGGCTTCGATCTAATTCAGTATGGCTTTAATTCTTTTATGTGTCCTGTAAATAAAGTAATTTTACTTCTTTGAATTTGAGTTATGTATTAAAGTTGATTTATTTCAATTTGGATGCTTGAGTCCAAGTAGGGTCAAATTGGTTTGTATTTAGTGAGTTTAGTAGTTGGGTCCAAGAGAGGTATGAAATTGGGTTCAAGGTAAGCAAGTGAGCTTGAAGATTGGATGCATTCAACCACTCCAACAAATCAATCCAATATGGACGCCACTTCAGCAAAGCATTGGGTGCCATATCAACCTCTTGGTGTATACCTCATCAAGCCACATCACCACATGCCACATCATCAAGGAGAATTCAAATTCAAAGGAGCCACCCAGTTTTCTGTCCTCTTTTTAAGCTTAGTTATAAGTTGTTTCAACCTCCCACCCTTATAGCTAGCTTAGGTTGCAACTTCCCATGAAAAGCTCCATATAATTCGAATTTTCAAAAGTCCCTTGGAGGCTTATAAATACTACTCCAAGCTCTCTTGTAAAGATAATTGATGATGAATGAAAGTTGAGTTTATTTTTTTCAATTGTGTTGGCAAATGTCCTCCGAGAGGGAGTGGGTGAGAGGCCCTAGCTACTTTATTTTCTTCCATTTGTGTTGGCAAATGTCCTTCGAGAGGGAGTGGGCGAGAGGCCCTTAGCTACTCCAAGAAAGTCATTTTCATGCCAAGATCCATTAGCCATTCTCCATCCCATCCCATCTTCCAAGGTGCAAGAAGACTCCACAAAGAAGGCCGACCAAGCTACCTCAAATCCACCAAGATTACTGAAAATTCAGATTCCAAAGGTCTTCCGTGACAAGAAACAGATACAAGAAGTCATGCAACTAGAGGAATCTCCTTGTCATCCAAGAACTTCATCCTTGAGTGTAAACCTTTCAATCTCTGATATATTAATGGTTGGATACCCCTCTTTCAATATTTTTCGATCTAAAATATTAGAATAACTAAGCCCTAGCTTGTGTGGTTTCTTAGCCACAAAGATTCTCTCTTTACTATTTTGAAGGATTCTCCTCCAAGTCTAGTTTAACTTGCAAATCCATTCATGAAAATTTCTGCTCTTTTACGTGAAAATGTAGCCTAGCTTCACTTCATTTTTTATTTAGTTATTACTATCTCCTCCTATATTGCATCATTCCACTTCATCCCTCATCAAATTGGTATCAGAGCATGGTTGGTTAGGACGAAATTTTCGATTTTTGCTTGCTCGTTGGATTATCTGAACATTACAGTATATGGTCTGGTGTTTTAATTGTTACACGTATAGAAAATTCAAAATTTTATGATTTTTGTTTTGATAGGTTCTTTATAATTCAAAGTATTTTTTGGAATTTTCTAGGCATTATCTCGAACTGTGAATTTTCTGCCAGCCGAAATAAGGCCTAAGAATAGGTTCTTTCTGTTTTTTTTTTTTCCTGACGTGACTGAGTTCCAGGAACTACCCAACAAAGCAATGAATTTTAAATTTAATTTTCTTTCACCTGAAGTATCATCATTGGGTTAAGAGTGTTCCGTGAATTTTTTTGAATTTTCTGTATATGTTACATAACACTTCCTGCCTCACTTTGGAGTTGCAACACACAAAAAATTCTGCATATAATTTTAGGATTCATATGAATGTTGCATACATCTCATGATAAATCAAGTTAAGGGCATCAATATGACATGGGAGCAGGATTTCATCACTGTCCTTAGCCTAAAACCACAATCCTACATAACGACCCTAACCTTTAATTAAAAAAAAAGGATTATACCCAAATTGCTCTAGTGAGCTAGGGACACCCATTGATCGGATTCAGGCTAGTGTCGAGTCACTGTGTCAATTACTCTGTATGTGCTCCGTGCTTAGTATCTAGAACGGTGGTTCAAGGGCTTGTGTGCTGGTCCGCCTCTTGGCTAATCTAAAATTGGTGTCTAAGCTAGCAATCAGGGACCTACACTCCCCTTACACCTGTCTGGCTAGGTGCTGAGTTACTACAGATTAGTTTGCCACTTTAATTAGGCATCTAGTTTGGGCTCTAGGTTTTAGGAGCCATTAGTCATTGTGATTGGCTTGTGTGCCTAATTGCATTGCATGACAACTAGATCAGGGACCCCATACCAGCACAATCCAGGTCAACCCAGTGTAGCCATGGACCCAAATATATAAGTTTTAATGAGGACTATAACTGAACAGTATAATCAATTGAACACTAGGTTTGACCAGATGCAAGAAAGGATTAATTCCTTAGAAGAATCTCATATGACTCCTGCTGAGCCTCAATCACCCAAAATGACACCTCTGAATCCTAGAGTCCAATATCTTGAACCTATTGTTGAACCCTACCAAAGAAGACCTCATCATGATTGATCAAGATGAAAGAGCCCTTAGGAGTATCCGACTTGATGCACCCACTTTTGATAAGAACCTAGACCCTAAGGTGTACATAGATTGGGAGGAAGATACGAACCAATATTTCGAATGGTATGAAATGTCATAGAATAAAAAGTTTAAATTTGCCAAGCTTAGGCTAATCCGACAAGCTAAGTCATACTGGGGAAATGTTGAGTGACTGTGTAGGCAAAGAGACGTGCCAATAGATACTTGGAGAGCCATAAAAATCAAGCTTAGGGAGAAGTACCTACCTATTTCCTATAAGCAAAGGTTACTTGACCAATGGCAACGGCTAAGTCAAGAGAATAGGCCTGTGTCAGAATATATTGCTAAATTTGATGAATATGTTATGCGATGTATTGTTGAATCAGAAGATGTAACCCTATCCAGATTTAGAACCAGTTTAAGGGAAGAGATTCAGAGAGAACTGTTCCTTAAAGAAGTTCATGACTTAGAACAAGCATACCAGGTAGTTAGGGACTTTGAAAGATTCCAAAGAGTACAATTTGTCTGTCGGTCTGAACCCAATAAGATAAGTGCCCCAAGCCAAACGCCTAATCCAAGCCAGACTCACTTTAGCCGACCCATACCCAATACTCCTTTAGCCCGAAAGATTGATAAAGGAAAGAGTCCAGAAATCCAAAGGAGTAATACTCAAAACATACACTGTTTCAAATGTCATAAGGTAGGTCATTATACGAGTCAATGTCCTACTAGAGCCTTGCATATAGGAAACGTAGAGGAAGAAGCTGATGAATCAATTGAGAATTTAAAGGAAGAGATTTATGAAGCAGAAGTGAATCTAGCTGATGAGTATGATGAGATGAAGAAGTTTTAGACTCGTCTGAGTCTTTAGGAGTTGTTAGATGTATCTTGACCCAGACCAAAGAGTAGGAAGACTGGCGTAGGCTAACATCCTACAAACTTTTGTCAAAATAAGGGAGAAAGTGTGCAAAATCATTATAGATAGTGGAAGTTGTGTCAATGCAATTTTAACTAATACTGTTAAGAGTTTAGGATTACCCATTGCTTCTCATCCCAACCCTTATAAGGTTTCCTGGATAGATTTCACTTTGATACCGGTCAAGTTTAGATGTCAAGTTCAGATGCAATTCCAGTCATGCCTAGAGAAAGTTTGGTGTGACATACTTCCAATAGGGGTTAGTAGCATTATTCTTGGCAAACCTTGGTTATATGATCATGATGCTACTTTATTCGTTCGATCTAATTCTTGTTCCTTTAATTTTAATGGAAATAAGATAGTTATAAACCCTTTTTTCACCCAAAGACAACATTAAGAGAAGGTCTAGTAACTTGAAGGAAAAGAAACAGAGGGTGCATTTGATGAATGATAAAGACTTAGAAAAGAAAATTAATGAAGGTTCACCAATTTGGAAACCTATCGACCTCATTCCATTACCCACTCATGAACGAATGTCTGAGTCCACCGAGTCATATGCACAGCATATTAAGGAATTATATAAGAAGATCAGTAAGAAAATTCAAATGAGCAATGAAGTCTATAAGCATATGGCCAATTCACGTAAACGAATGAAAGAATTCAATATAGGGGACTTTGTCATGGCTAAACTTAGACCTGAAAGGTTCTCGCCGGGAACTATGAAGAAACTGCATGCCCAAAAAGCTGGACCTTTCAAAGTATTAAAGAGAGTTGGACCTAATGCATGTGTTAGAGTTACCACCAGATTATGGCATTAGTTCAACATTTAATATTTTGATATGAAAGAATATAAAGAGCCGACATTAATTCCTAGTGAGCCTTTTGAACCTTACCCAGCCTTTGAGAGTGAAACCCTACCAGAGTGTCCACCAGCAATTCAGTCAGAGCGGAAAGATAGGATTGAATGTATCTTGGATGACCAGGCAATTACCACCAGAAATAAGGGCTATCAACGTTATATGGTTCGATGGCAAAGCCAAAATCCAAGGATTCCTGGATCACCCTAAAGGATCTGCAGCAAATTGATCCAGACATGCTAGAAAGGTATCGAAGTCAGACTAGTCCTTACTCGATAGGGTCGAGTTCATCCCATCCCAGAAGAATTGGTACGGACACCAAAGTTCGAAAGAGGCTTCGATCTAATTCAGTATGGTTTTAATTCTTTCATGTGTCCTGTAAATAGAGTAATAATTTTACTTCTTTGAATTTGAGTCATGTAATTAAAGTTGGTTTATTTCAATTTGGGTTCTTGAGTCCAAGAAGGGTGAAATTGGTTTGTATTTAGTAAGTTTAGTAGTTGGGTCCAAGAGAGGTATGGAATCAGTTCAAGGTAAGCAAGTGAGCTTGAAGATTGGATGCATTCAACTACTCCAACAAATCAATCCAAAATGGACGCCACTTCAGCAAGCATTGTTGGGTGCCATGTCAACCTCTTGGTGTACACCTCATCAAGCCACATCACCACATGCCACATCACCAAAGAGAATTCAAATTCAAAGGAACTGCCCACTTTTCTCCTCTTTTTAAGCTTAGTTATAAGTTGTTTCAACCTCCCACCCTTATAGCTAGCTTAGGTTGCAACTTTCCATGAAAAGCTCCATGTAATTTGAATATTCAAAAGTCCCTTGGAGGCCTATAAATACTACTCCAAGCTCTCTTGTAAAGACAATTAATGATGAATGAAAGTTGAGTTTATTTTTTTTCATTTGTATTGGCAAATATCCTCCGAGAGGGAGTGGGTGAGAGACCCTTAGCTACTATTTATTTTCTTTCATTTGTGTTGGCAAATGTCCTCGGAAAGGGAGTGGGTAAGAGGCCCTTAGCTACTTCTAGAAAGTCATTTCCATGCCAAGATCCATTAACCATTCTCCATCCTATCCCATCTTCCAAGGTGCAAGAAGACTCCACAAAGAAGGCCAACCAAGCTATCTCAAATCCACCAAGATCTCCGAAAATTTCAGATTCCAAAGAAGAAGGTCTTCCGTGACAATAAACAGATACAAAAAGTCCTACAACTAGAGGAATCTCCTTGTCATCCAAGAACTTCATCCTTGAGTGTAAACCTTTCAATCTCTGATATATTAATGGCCGGATACCCCTCTTTTAATATTTTTCGATCTGAATATTAGAATAACTAAGCCCTAGCCTGTGTGATTTCTTAGCCACAAAGATCCTTTCGCTTTACTATTTTGAAGGATTATCCTCCAAGTCTAGTTTAACATGCAAATCCCTTCATGAAAATTTCTGCTCCTTTACATAAAAATGTAGCCTAGCTTCACTTCATTTTTCATTTCGTTATTACTATCCCTCATCACATAATTCACGTGGCATATCGAAAAGCATCTGCAGTACATTTATGGACTGACATAAAAACACTGTTAACTGGACATGCAACAAAGGTTCATGGTGCCCAGAGGATTCTGACACAGGAATCTTTAAAAAAACTTGAGGACAGAAACCAGCCTGTTCTTTGTAAATGTCTGGATGTAAGTAAGGATATGCGTGCAAGATCAATAATTAGTTATACCTACTGCAGTTGATCTGTGGAAAATTATATAGGGCATGTAGAAAAGGCAACGCATCACAGTAGAAAGAAACATACTCAAACAGCACATAGGAAGCCTCATCTCGCACATACATTTCAATTGAGAGGGAGATGGGACTCATGTAGAATACACATCACATAGAGAACAAACCATTATGGTTGCCTTATGTCCCACACACAATTTAGAAAATTTTCTCTCTTGAACTGTAAAACCAGCACTTGGATCTAGGGTTCCTCCTGCTCACATTTTTTAGGAAAATACATTGACAAACTTCACCCCATAAACAATGTTCAAACATAGATGCAAAAACAGAACAGGAAAATATGCAAAGCTCTAGATCTGAACAAGTGTAGCCAAGATTATTGAGTTAGCAATCAAGCCTTCAAGATTGTTCTTCTTGATCACTGTGGCAAAAATACTTAAAAACCCTAAAGAATAATAAGATGAGAAGAGAAAAAAAGCAAAGGGACAACGAAGATTAGGAGGAAAAAAAAAAAAAGGAAGGAGAGATGGATTTCAGAGAAGAAAGAAATCAAGAACCTTTGGCTCTTTGGATCAACAAGCACTCGTTTTTTCAATATAATTTTTAAGGAGTCGATCATATAGGATTGAAAATGGACAAACTACCCTTCATCAGCCAGATTTAATTAGATAAATAATTGGTAAAATACATATCCAAAAGAACATCTAATATGAGGCAATAAATATTAACACATACAAATAAAGAAACCGAATGAATTAACATCTTCGATACTTTCCATCAAACAGAAGCAAAAATATTTTCCAGGACCAGCTTGGAGCACATATCATTAGAGACGAGCTCTTTAAGAGGTTTAGCAAAATGTGCTCCTTGTTGACTTTTAAAGTTCAATTGAGTCACAATATGTTTACCCATGATGGAATCACAAACAAAATGCCAGTTATATGCTTGTTCTTTCATGGCAAACTGGCTTTCTCCTCCACTGACTCTAACAAATAATGGCATAAGCCAGAGGATATTATAACAATACAAAACCAGATGAAAACTCCAAGATTCTGTTTAGTCACTTGACGCCTTGTTTGGTTGGTAGCTATCCCTATTCCTTGGTATCCCCCTACAAAATTCTCCTATCCCTGGTTGGAAAAAAGTGTTATTTCAATGGAGTTTGTGGGGTTAACTAAAAAAGGCGGGAGCATTAACTATAATAAAGTTGGTCTCCAAAAAGTAACCTTGTTTGATGGGATAACAAGATAGCCCACCTCTACTTCAGGATTATCCCACTACCAAACACAACCTAAAAGTCTAGAATAAGCACAATTTACATCTACTTATGAAACGCCTCTGATATGTAAATGATAAATGGCAGTTTAGTGACAATAAATTACAGTGTACAATATAACAAAGATCCAAATTAAGCATATCCATAACATTTTCTTGGCATAGATACGCAATGATAATATTCATTAAAAAATGCATTTTTATGTAAATAGAGTTCCTATTAAGTGCATATACAAATTTTTAACCCAAGATGAATTCATAAGGCACAGTGCAGCAACTAGATACATAATCATTGCCACCGAAGGGGAATGCATAAGACAACAGATAAGCAGAATAATAAATATACATCATATACCTGGGAGCCCTTCCCCAGTGGAATGAGAGGAACCACTCCTTGATATCCTTTCTATATCATCACTGCATAGTCCCCGGATATGCCTAGAAACCAAATACAGATACCAGATACTTAGATTCTAACTAGACGATAAATGGAATAAAGAAGAACTAGTAAAACAAAATGATAGAATTACAAATTTACAGACTTTGCAGATATTATTGCATGCACATATATTGCTTCTTCCGTGGCAGAAAAGACAAACTCAAATGTTGGCTGCACTCTCCTACAAAAGATATATAAACAAATAAGGATCACATAACAAAAGGATGTATGTATGTGAGTATGTGTGTGTATGTGTTTTTATATATATTTTCAGCAAATCAGATCATAGAATTTCCTAAGCCTAACTAAAGGCTTGAAATTATCCATATTCACATAAAACTAATTAAAAATAACTAGAAGAGAAGTTAACACACTCATTACATTGGACAGTGAAACCTAGAAATCAAGACCACAATTCACCCAGCATCATAGCCCCATAACCAGAATCACTAAGCATTTTTGAGCATTATAAAGCAACCATGAAGAATAAACCCCCTTCCAATAGCCAGAATGGGCCCCAAACATATGGTTGCAAGGCATGATTGAGGATCAACATGGGAATAATTTGTATATAAAGGGTCAGTGGATTTAGGTGCAGTGGTAGCTGACAACTATACTATATGGCCACAATAAGAAATAATTCAGCTAGATGATGTCAATGGTACAATTAGAAGTTGGCATTAAGTTTTGAATACCAAATTGTATTACCCATTAATATCTCCAAAGTAATTTATATTTCTCAACAAGGGTAGCATAACGAAATTATAGGATTGGATCTCATAGCTTGTGGGCATATACTTCTCTTTCTACATTGTGTTTAATATGTATCTGGGTCTTTTCTAATACTTCATCTAATTTCACATTAACCATTCCTATTATTCCCTTTCCTCTTGATTGTCCAGTTCAGTATGACATTTCCATTAAATTTCAGTCCAGGTTTATCAGCAGATTGAATTAGCTAATTTTATTTTATGGTTATTAAAAAAATCTACCAGCTATGCTCCAATTTCTACCAAAGCAGGTTGGGTCTGTACCATATGGCCATGCAACAGCTTCATACAGTCCCATAACTATAATGGTTATATAAAGAAATTGGACGACGACAACAAAAACAACAAAGCCTTGATCCTAAACTAGTTAGGACTAGCAATATGAATCCTTTTTTCCACTCTACTTCGTTTTGAATCATATTTTTAGTAAGATGCAAAGATTTCAAATCTATATCTAGAGAAATTAGAGAAGCAAAGAAAAGATTCAAGCTAACACTCAAAGAAACTTACACTGCCCACAATAACAAACATGAAGCGAACCTCTAAGGTTGTGTTTGATATGGTGGATAAGAGGGGATATTCCCTAGATATCCCTCCTTATCCCCAAATGCTATAGCTACAGGGGATAGTGCTGAAAAAGTTTAACCAAAGAGGATAACCCATGTTTAACCATGGGTTATCCCCTAAACTTATTCCCTAGGGAACCCAGGAATAACTAAAGTTATCCCTTGATGACAGAGTGGTAATTTTAAAAAGGTGCTTATCCCCTCAGCTATCCCTGGATAAATGTTATCCTGTACATTTATCCAGAAATAGCCAAAAAGCTATCAAACACAGCCTAAGTGTTTATTGCATGATTCTGCTCCACTAAGAGTTAAATGAATAAGATAGTAAAGATGGGGCATGACTAACGCAATTGACCTACAAGAAAATGATGAATTTACTATTTTAACTATTGCCTATAAATTATAGACCAACAAACAATCATTATAAAAATAGCACCCCACCCACCCAATGCAACCCAGATCACCTGTGTGGAGAGTAGCTCAGGGGAAAGATGACAGCTAGGGAGATTAAATATATATGAAGGAAGTTTGAAATTGTGACCTCCAAATCTAAAACCGATATATGTTAACTAGCTAATTTGCACCAAAAGCTTAGGCTGATGGGCAAAGGCCCCATTTGGCAAAGACATTGATGGTAGAGCTTTTGATAATAAAGCTTTTGGCAATAGAGCTTTCATAAAAGGTCATTTGCTATTTAATAACTATATTTTAAAGTGTTGTGAGACTTTAACATCTATTTCGTAATCAAACTAAGAAAGCACCTCTGAAATAAAAAATAATTAAATACATTGTATCGCATTTTCCACTATCTAACCATTTATACTATCAACAACTATTATTATAAATTATTCTTAACTCAAAAATTATTATAACAATGTTATAATACAATAGTGTCACATTATAATAATATTAAAATATATCATATTATAGTATCACAATATAGTGTAAAAAATAAAATAATATTCTATTATAATATTATTATTGCATAACATTTTTACTATTAGTTAATAATATTATAATATATTATTAAAGTATAGTAATTATTATCTAATAATGATATTACGGTATTACGATATATTATTATAGTAATATTGTAACATAATTAATATAACATATTATATTAATATAATATAGTATGCTAATAATATTAAATGTTATATTATAATGGTTCAAATTTGTGACCTTCAAGTTCACTAAAAACATCTTTCCCAAGCAAAACTTCTTTCGAAAAAGCTCCAAATTTAAGCTTTCTCAAATAAAGCATTAAACAACTTTTGCATTATCAAAAAAGCAAATTTAAAATTTCTACCAAACATTCTAAAAACACACAAAACCACCTCTATGCCTTGAAAATGCTTTTGACCCATCCAAAAGTTCTACCAGATGGGGCAAAAGGACAACAATATATATCAGGCTTAATGAAAAATCAGTTGCTTTTGTACCAAAAACCCAGATAGAGAGCATGGTCAAATGTGTTTGAAGATCTTGAAAAACAGGAAAATGTGAGATGTGTTAATGAAGTTCCCATTGTAAGGATTTGAGATGAGTCATAACATTGATCCAAAATTGACCTATTAAAAAAGATTTAGAATCCTGAGCTAAACCTCGCCCATAAGGCAATTCTAAAGATCCAGACCATAAAATTTGGATTCATTGGGCTTAGATACTGACCTGATAACAGACTACCATACCTACCTACAAACAAGTTACCTCAGGGAAGCATCTTCTAAGCTTTGACTCAACCTTTTTGCACCATATGTGGTCAACTCATGCACAACATTGGATTTAACTAATCTAGCACATTAAAATGCTTCATACCATATACTACCAACAAATGACGCAACCACTGCTTCCTTATCTTCTTTGATTTGTCCAATTCTTCATGCTATAGCCTAGAAGAGCCCATCATTTCTTCAAACACTCCTTGCAGACTAATTTTTTAACTCACACTGGCTTCTTTTTAAAATAAAAGGCTCTTGTTCCAAAAGTTTTATTACAGATAGAGAAAACATAATTAAGATGCATAAAACTTAAAGATAAAAAATAAACAGAAGGCTTCCTAATCGCCATGACAACAAGAGAAAGGGATAAGGAAATGGAAAGGTACTATTGACATGACAAAAGTAGCTTGGTATTTTTGACTAAGTGAATCTAGCTCAAGCACAATGCTGCTCAATCTCCACACTCCAAAAAAGATAATTATAGATCCATTCTCTCCTGGGAAACCCAATAAATAAATAATGTTCCCGCAGCCGTATAGTTTTTGCATACCTACAGCTTACAATCCTAGAATTCCAGATCACCAAAATCATAGTTTAGCTGGAGTTCAATATATGAAGTTCTCAAAGCCTTTCAAAGGCAAAAGCATTCTAAAATAGTTATTTAGAATTCTCTGCTATTTGATGCTTTGAAATGTCCATTGCATGCAATTTAAATTCTACCAAAATAAATGCCATTAGCTGAGGCTGAGAACTGCATAGCCTCCCATTTCCCACAGCAAATCCCTCATGCCTCTTGAGAACCTCCTTTCCATTTGTCACTCCAGAACATTCTCTATCAGATTGTGCTGTCTTATTTTGCTTTCATGCCAGAAAAGTAATGCTACCTATCATCTTATATTAGCCAATGAAAAAAAGTCCTATAAAGATTTTGCAACTACAAGATTTATAGCCATAGAGTATCATAGCAAAAATTCATAAAACACAAGGATTTTTCTCCATTGTCATGAAACAAAGAGAAGCTTTCGACAACAAAATATAATCAAATTTATGGAATTTTCAATGAGTGAAATAATTAAATGGAAACACAGCGAGAACATTCACTAATGCACCAAGCTACTAAAGTCCAGAAATTCAGTCAACAAACCTAAAGCTTTTTTCATTTGGTGTGAAAGGATGACATCTTGTGAAAACATCTCCAAATCTCACGTACGAAAACCCTCTCAGTGCTCTGTCACATCCAATAAAATGAATATGTGGCAAGGTATGTATGCATACAGACTTGTTTAACAGCATCAGGAAAAATGAGGAATAACCTTTCTATAGAATTTCTTAAAGCCTGTGATAACGCAAGAGCAACCTCTTCTGAATCACCAGGTGCTAGCCACAGCCCACTTCCCACAACTTTAAACAGTAAATGCATGTATTCCCCAAAAAATGCTCAGTAGTTGAAACTCAAGAAGAGATGCAGAAATCTTGCTCATTAACAGCAAATAAGCACTCCCTAAAGAATAAGGGTAAATCTAAAAAGAAGTAAAACCTCTCAATCTGGATACTGCAGCTTGAACAGTGTCAATTATTGATGAGTGACGACCGGGAAGAAAAAGCCAGAGCTTGATTTTCTCATCTGTTCAGATGACAGGAATTTCATGATCATGTTCTGAAAGACCTAAAAGGCAAAAGCCCAGTCAACGTTTAGAATCCTCACCCGGGTTGTGCACTCCCTGAGAAGGATCCCATGGACCAACAAAGGAATTAGTCCATGTGCTAAGAAAGCCTTCATTTTGTAGCTGCAGATGAGCTGAAAGAACTAGATGAGTGGCAGCATCTTTCTGCTCTGCCTTTAAACTGGAGAAAATATCATTGAGCAACAAAAAGAAAGATGTGTTAAATTATTTAATGATTTTTTATAGGACAATTACTCCACTAAGATCAACACCTTTTCTCAGGTATAGAGTTTGGATCAGAATCACAAGGGAGAAACTGAAACCATGAAATTGCTTGAAGCTCTCCCTGCAAACATAAAAATAAGGCAAAGAAGAAAGTAATAATCAGATCTCTAATTAGGTTTATGGTGTTAGAAGCGTCCAAACAGATAAAATTTTGCTTTAATTGTATCATGATGATCTTCATTATTAAAACGAATCCCAATTTATATGGTCCACCATAGCATTATGAATGCCATCAATTAGTCAACATCAGCAATCATTCACATGGCATCATAATTGACTGCAACCATAATTGACTGCAAAGTTAGTCTTTAACAATGAAAACCGATGAAGACCAGACAGGTAGAAGTGTTTCAAATCCTCAGCAAGAACTTAAATAATTAATTTTTTAAAAAAATGCATAAGATAACCTTTCAAAATTAAAAAAAAAAATTAGTGAGCCATATGGAAGCAAGGACATACAATTCTGAATACATTCGTCCACATGTCTTTGCAACCCCACAAGTGACTTTGGAAAGTTGCCAGCCCTTGTGCTTCAGACAGTACACGTTAAGTCTCCTGCATATCTTGTTTCCTGGATGAATAAGAGATCTCTTGAATATGGATTACAAGTGTATAATGGAAATTATAGCTTGCAACAAGAAAAAATTATCATATAAGTTCCTAAAAATGACCGAAACTAGCTACAAAAGAGTTGGGTAGACCCAAATACTCGAAGATACTCCATGCTTTTTTGGGCAAAATAATTGTGGGCGTTGAGCAAGGAACATTCAATCGACTGAAGTTAATGCTGGCAAGCTATCGCTTCTTCTTGGCTTTATTTGTTTAACCGCAAAATTAAAACCTCTCCCCAAAAGACAATAACCGCGCGCTCATCGCTGTGCACAACAGCAACCGGAGCCCAAGTGGAGAGAAGGTGAAGAATGGGAGACAGAGAGACACGAGCGAGCTAGTTAGAAGCATAGGTTTCTGAGCTTAGAGTTAGGATTAGGGTTCCAGCAGGTCGAGGCTCGGCCTAGGGTTCCGGCAGGTCGAGGCTGGGACTAGGGTTCCGGCGGAAGAAGGGAAGCAGGAGTACGCGGAAAGTGGAAGGAACTCACCGGGATCAAAAACCGACGCGAGAGAGAGAGAGAGAGAGAGATGTGTTCAGAATCGGACGCGTCGGTAGGCAGGGGCGAGGCTTTCTCCCCTTCTGAGGCGGGCGGCGATGGGAAGCGGGCTGACTGGGACTGGGCTCAGCTCTTAATAATATAAGTGGCGTCTATCTTGCTCGCTCGGAAATGAACGCGGGTTGGATGCGGGCGCAAGCCCATCCCAAGTCCCAACTCATCCCATGAGTTTGGGGCTCCGTGGTAGATTCCGGTTAGGAGAGTATTAATTTAATCTAAATAGCGCTGGTGGGCGCTGAAAATTTTTAATTACCTAGTTCTGGTTTCGTGTTGGAAATATCATGTTTTAATATTGTAATAATAACATTCTATTAATATAATATAATTTCCAATTATATTATATGACATAATATTATAGATTTCACATGTATCAATCCAAATATTTTACAATATATTTTCTAACAGCTTATCTTGATTAGTATTACCCACTTGCAAAAGAATTGTTTTGTTAATAATATTATGCCATGATTATATTATAATTAATAATTAATAATTATATTTATTGCATGATGCAATATTAATAACTAAATTTTATGATATTATAAGATTGACAATTATTTAAAACTATTATAAATTAAGATAAATATCTTTTTCAGAAATGGAAGGAAGCCTAGACCCATTAATAAAGTGAAGCTTGCATTCTTTTTAAAAATATTATATAATTATTAGTTATTATAATTATATTATATTAAAATAGTAAAATTATTAATACAATTATAATCTATTAATTACTAAAATAATTATTAAAATTATAATGCTACACACAACTATTATACTTGGTACATTATTATTATAATTATATGATGTTGTTACTACTGAAATCTGTCCTCCGGTTCGGGCGCGATCGGGCTGCAGCGTGGCTCCCTTCTAGACGGACCTGCAAGACAGTCCTCATGCGAGAGGCATTGGGGGTGGCCCTCTGCGGAAGACCCTCCGACGCCAAAGTCAGTGGAGACCAGCAATCAACAAATATGGGGAGAAGGATCCCCGGGAAGAGTTCCTCCGAGCTCTCGTGGGAGCTTTCCTGGCGGAGTATGAGAACTGTGAATGAAAAATGGGCGTAGAACCGTCGTACCTGAGAGGCTTGAGGGTGGTAGTATTTATAGGCGGTCACCTGACTTCTTGAACGTGCTCTGGATGAGGTCTGAAAGTTGTTGGAATTTGAAACGAATTCGAATCAGGCTGTTACAGGGTCGGTAGGATCCATATCTGGTTAGTTAGAGGATCGACGGCTGGGAGGCGGGGAGAGCTGGCCGATGGCTCGAGACTCAGTGGCTGCATGGTCCCTAGGCCACTATTGTAGGTCCTAGGCCACGTCTTCCTTGTTTGGAATCTTATTCCGTTACAGTGAATTTGAACTCTCCCGCACCAGATTCCACAGAGGTCTGAAGTAGCTCGGATCGAATGGCCGAGAAATGGTCTGGCCTTGATGGCAGAAGCATAAGAATAGCTCGGGTTGCCGAGGCATAAGGTTGGCCGAATTTGCCGAAGTATAATATGGTCGGCCGAGTCGGACTTCTGTGAAGCATGGAGTCAAGAACTCTTTGTCTCGGCTTTATGACGCCATCCTTCCTCACACAAAAGGTGCCAAGGGGGCAACGTGGCAGCCATAAATGCCTTAATGATGGAAGAAAATAAGGCATTAAATGCCTTAAAGCAGGTGGATGCACATGACCTTTATGAGGCCATAATTGCATTGGTACGAAGGATATAGCGCGGTTGTGGAAACCGAGCTAAAGTGCCGAGGTATGTTGGCCGAAGTGAGGCATGTTGGCCAAAGTATATTTGCCGAGGCATGTTGGCCCCTTGAGAACCCACGCACATGACGTGGCCATTTTTTCCTCTTGTTCTCTTTCTTCATTATGAGGAGACTCTTGTTGCTAGAATGTCGTGCCAGCTGGCAAGCAGGGCATTTGGACTGGGCATGACCCCATCGTCGATGTGAGCGGTCAACAATGCAATGACGATTTTACCCCTCATCACATACCCCCACTCCCTAGTCCGAAGTGTAATTTCGGATATAGGGAGTAGAATTCTGGAGCAATCTTATTTAAGGAACGTGTCATTCGATCCTCTGTAGAAGATGTGTTTATCTCTGTGTAGGTTAGAGAAAGGCCTGGGCAGCCCTCTTGCTGAAGTAAAATAAGGTGCTTTAGTTGCACTAGAGTGTCCGATAAATTATCCGGCTGGGATGAAGCTTTAGTGTTGTATCACTCGGATTGGTCGAGGCTGCAGAAATATATCACTCAGTCTTCGGCCGAGGCTTTTGATAATAAGAGATGCACTCCGGCTCTAGCCGGGGCTTTTGAAGATCAGTAAGAAATTCCCTCCGGCTTTAGCCGAGGGTTCCGACATGTCACTCGGTCTTGGCCGAGGTTTCTGTTAATAGGTGATGCCCTTCGGCTCTGGCCGAGGCTTTTGATAATAAGAGATGCACTCCGGCTCTGGCCGGGGCTTAAGAGATGCACTCCGACTCTGGCCGGGGCTTTTGATAATAAGAGATGCACTCTGGCTCTGGCCGGGGCTTAAGAGATGCACTCCTGCTCTGGCCGGGGCTTTTGATAATAAGAGATGCACTCCAGCTCTGGCCAGGGCTTTTAATAATAAGAGATGCACTCCGGCTCTGGCCGGGGCTTTTGATGATAAGAGATGCACTCCGGCTCTGGCCGGGGCTTTTTATGACCTGCTTCTCATTATGACTTTCAAAGAGAGTTATAAAAATTTTGCAGACCTTTTAAAAACTAAACTTAATTCAATGAATAAAAATGGGTCTAGAAAGAGCGTACTTTTATGGATGAATTTATTACTCGGTTGTTGCCGAGCCTTCAGAAATATATCACTCGGTCTTTGGCCGATGCTCTGAAAATTTATTACTCGGTTGTTGCCGAGCCTTTAGAAATATATTACTCGGTTGTTGCCGAGCCTTCCCAAGATGCTACTCGGTTTTAACCGAGGCTTCAAATATTAATTGTTACTCGGTTATGACCGAGGCTTCAAATAATAAATTACTCGGTGTTGCCGAGGTTTCAAATAATAAATTACTCGGTGTTGCCGAGCCTTCCAAGGTGCTACTCCGTTGTAACCGAGGCTTTAAATAATAAATTTCTCGGTGTTGCCTAGCCTTCAAAGATGCTACTCGGTTGTAATCGAGGCTTCCAAATAATAAATTATTCAGTGTTGCCGAGCCTTCAAATAATTACTCGGTGTTTCCGAGCCTTCAAGATTATATTTTACTTGGCACTGCCAAGGTTCGGAGACCGTTACTCGGTTGTAGCTGAGCCTTCAAGATTATATTTTACTTGGCGCTGCCAAAGTTCGGAGATTTATTGCTCGGCCCAGCCGAGGTTCGGAGATTTGTTGCTCGGCCCAGCCGAGGTTCGGAGATTTGTTGCTCGGCCTAGCCGAGGTTCGGAGATTTCCTGTTTAAATAGATAACTCGGTCGTGCCGAGGATCAGCAAGTGGCATCTGTTTTTTCATTATGATTTTTTGGAGAAGTAATTGTGGTGACCATGCCATAAATCATAAAAACAATATGCCAATAAAAAAAATTAACGAGGCGGGCCCGTAGAAGGCGTACCCTACTAATGACATCTGCGGAAGTTGTCTGAATTCTACGTCAGAGGAATGGATTTCCCATTCAGATCCTGGAGCTTGTAGGTGCCAGGTCCGATGACTTCCGTCACTTGATAGGGGCCTTCCCAGTTTGGTGTCAGCTTTCCTTGCTCCAGTGGTTTGGAGACAGATGCTTTTCGAAGAACGAGGTCGCTGGGCAAGAAAGCTTTCTCCTTGACTCTGGAGGCGTGATAGCACCCGCGGAGAGGGAAGTCCTATCTCCACGGGGATGATAGCTTCCACTCCGAAGGCCATCCGGAATGGGGTCCCGCATGTGGAAACTCTCTGGGTGGTGCGGTAGGCCCACTGGCTGAGGCTGAAGCTGGCCATCGGACTTCTGTGAAGCATGGAGTCAAGAACTCCTTGTCTTGGCTTTATGATGCCATCCTTCCTCATGCAAAAGGTGCCTAAGGGGCAACGCGGTAGCCATAAATGCCTTAATAATGGAAGGAGATAAGGCATTAAATGCAGATAGATGCACATGGCCTTTATGAGGCCATAAATGCCTTGGTGCGCATAGCAGGGCTATGGAAGCCGATCTGTTGTGCGAAGGCAAGGAGAAGGCGGAGACGGCGTCGAGTCGTGGCAAGAGGACACCGGAGAGATGGATCGGGCCTGCTGAGATCTGGGGAGATCCTTGTCGCAGCCCCCTTGCGGGACTGGTCTGGCCTCCTTAGGTTGACATGGGGGGTCCGCAACTCCATGCGGACCAGAAGAAGTGGATGGAGAAAGAGGAGCTGCGGCCTCTTCGGGGAGGCATGGAGCAGGGGCAGCTATAACTGGATGGGGAGCTGTAAGGCGCTCCTGAACCAGACGGGTCAGGGCCTGGACCTGCTGGACCAGTGTGGCGAACTGGTCCTGGGTTTCAGAAGTTGCCCTTCTCCGATTAGCCATTGGAGAGGTTCTCTTTCAGATCGAGATCCTTCTCTCCTTTCTTCAAGTTTAATGGGACTTGAGGCCCTCCTTCTAGCGCCAATCTGTTGCTGCTGAAATCTGTCCTTCGGCTAGGGCGCGATCGGGCTGCAGCGTGGGCTCCTTCCTAGGCAGACCTGTAAGACAGTCCTCATGCGAGAGGCGTTGGGGGTGGCCCTCTGCGGAAGACCCTCTGATGCCCAAGTCAGTGGAGACCAGCAATCAATAAATATGGGGAGAAGGATCCCTCGGGAAGAGTTCCTCCGAGCTCTCGTGGGAGCTTTCCTGACGGAGTGTGAGAACTGTGAATGAAAAATGGGCGTAGAATCGCCGTACCTGAGAGGCTTAAGGATGGTAGTATTTATAGGCGGTCACCTGACTTCTTGGACGTGCTCTGGATGAGGTCTGAAAGTTGTTGGGATTCGAAACGAATTCGAATCAGGTTGTTACAGGGCCGGTAGGATCCGTATCTGGTTAATTAGAGGATCGACGGCTGGGAGACGGGGAGAGCTAGCCGATGGCTTGAGACTCAGTGGCTGCATGGTCCTTAGGTCACTATTGTAGGTCCTAGGCCACGTCTTGGCATGATTCCTTGTTTGGAATCTTATTCTGTTACGGTGAATTTGAACTCTCCCGCGCCAGATTCCGCAGAGGTCTGAAGTAGCTCGGATCGAATGGCCGAGGAATGGTCTAGCCTTGATGGCAGAAGCATAAGAATAGCTCGGGTTGCCGAGGCATAAGGTTGGCCGAACCTGCCAAAGTATAATATGGTCGGCCGAGTCGGACTTCTGTGAAGCATGGAGTTAAGAACTCCTTGTCTCGGCTTTATGACGCCATCCTTCCTCACGCAAAAGGTGCCAAGGGGGCAACGTGGCAGCCATAAATACCTTAATAATGGAAGGAAATAAGGCATTAAATGCCTTAAAGCAGGTGGATGCATATGGCCTTTATGAGGCCATAATTGCGTTGGTGCGAAGGATATAACGCGGCTGTGGAAACCGAGCTAGAGTGCCGAGGTATGTTGGCCAAAGTATATTTTCTTAGGCATGTTGGCCAAAGTATATTTTCCGAGGCATGTTGGCCGCTTTCTCCTCTATTTTTATTCCATTAAATGCTGGCCAAGTCATTATGACCGTTTCTGCACCATTGAATGCTCCAGCTTATTGATTTGACTGCCGGATATTAATGAGGGGGCCCTTGAGCACATGACGTGGCCCTTTTTTCCCTCTTATTCTCTTTCTAATTATGAGAAGACTCTTGTTGCGCGAATCACATCGGTCAACAATGCAATAACTATTTTACCCCTCATCAGATGTGAATATTTTTTATACGAAATCATATAATAACTATTACCATTGTAAACCAATATTACTCTAAATGTAGTTTTATATTAACAATATAAGAGAGAGCATATCATCATAATATATTCTAGGTATGATAATAAATGCCAATATCGTGATATAGTATAATTATTATTTTTAATAGTGTATAATAATGGTATTCTAATATTAATGTTATTGTAAATTATATAATTAATTATGATAATTATGTAATAGTTATTTTAACAATACATATCTAGACTCAATGTAAACCACTTTGATCGGTAAAAAGATTAGGCAAGATTTGAAAGTAAGATCCATCATATTATAAAGCTAAATCATGCATCCAATATCTAATAGTCTTTAGTTGTGCATATGATATTCAATTAAAATGCTTATTTTTTTAAAAAAATAAATAACTTTTGAATCTCTATAATGTAACATTACCTCGTAAGGATACGGTGCATCAAGTGAACAAAATTAAATTTCATCTTTTAAATCTAGAATAGATTGATCAAATTTCAATTTGATGCAACTCTCAATCCAAGAGAAATTAGATGCCATAAGTAAAAACAAAGTCAATATAAAAAACAAGATTTGCATCCTATAAAATTTTATTTTATCATAATTATTTTTAAATTATTTTAAATAAATTATAATCATTTAAACTAGAAGAATAATTTATTCAGAGAGTATTTGGTATGCGAGACAATATAGGATAAAGGGAGAATAAAACAAGATAAAAATTATGTTATCTTGTGTTTGACATAGGACAAAACAGCATGCTAGACGGGAACCAAAGAAAAAAAAGAAAAAAAATTTATAAAATTATAATTATCCATTAATTTGATATCTAACTAGATATTTGCTTGCTTAGTCAAACAAGAATCAAATCAACATAAATATTTTGCTCCAACAAATTATCCCTTTTCAACTATTTAATTTTGCACAACAAACACTGGAAATGGCTTTAAAAAAAAAACCGACCCTTCTAATCCAATGTGACAAGCACACACTAAGCGAGCAAACCTCACTTGTGCAAATAAAAGCTTGATGACTTCATGTTATTATTCATTAATTAGAAAGAAAAAGAGGCATAAATCCTACTTTCATCATTTTTTTTATTTTTTTTTTATTTTTTAAGATTCAAGTTGAGAATCAATTCCTTACAAATTCGGTGTTACCATAGAGACCATGGTTTGATCCACTCCCATCCAATATTTTAAGATGCACCAAACCAGAAAAAGGTCAATGCATTACATTCACAAAGCAAAACGTTAAGTCATATCATTATGGCAACTAGAAATAAATTCACTATTTTTATCTTGTGATAAATTATACGACAAGATGATGATGGCATTGCAGCAAATGCCAAAATATAATGATTACCTCATCATTTGCCAAATCTACACTTCAATTAGAAATTATCATATTAATGATAAATATTTTTTCTTCGGAGATAAAACAATGGATGAGCAAGGAGAAGAAAATCACTGAATTAATCTGAACTGCTACGATATTCTTGTATGAGAAAGTGAAAAAAACATTCCTGTAACAGCGGTACTTCCCTGAATCTGGGTCTGAAATGCTACTACATTCTTAGAATTTGAGCCTTGGGCACTCTGATGCACAAATCGACTGCCACTAGACCAGAATCTATATTTCACCTCTAAGCTAGCCTCTCACAGCTGAAGTTTCTAGCTTTTTTGCAGGTGAAATCCTAAAACTAGCTCAAATTTTCACCTATCACTCTTGTCGAAGCATCCACGTTGGAGCTACTCTGCCCGCTGCGATGAAAATCCAATCCCTCTTGTTTGTCTTGGCAATGTCCATTGGTCTCCGTTGATGGCAAGTTCGAACCTTGCTGATTCTCAAATACGACTGAACCTCCAAACTGACCTTGAGAATCCTTGCTCACCTCAGACATTCCAACATCATTGCCTGAAACCTTTGAAGCATCGTTTCTCTCAACATTTCCAAGTCCGTCATTGGTAGACTGCACCATCCGCTCGTCTTTATTCCGAGCAAATCTCCTTTTAGACCATTTTTTCTTAAACTTTGTCTTCTTGGGTTTGAGTTGTTTCACAGCTTCTGTGTTTGCTTCCTGCTCTTTCCCCTTCTTCTTGCTAGGAAGAACAGTATACTGTGAGGCACCACTTGTGCTCGTCTCTGACTGGCCTGCAGAGGAAAAGACCAGATAGTATTAAAAATGTAGAAATCCAGAAGTAGCCTTTTTATTTAACCAAATAAATTTTATTAGTAGCCTACTCTGGATTGCTAGAAGAGCTGTTCGTGCTGCTTTTATCTCTGCTTCCTTTTTTGTTCTAGCTGCAGCTCCAATATACTGAATCCCACCAATCTCAACAGTACATGTAAATGGGTTTGTCCCAGAGGGTTGCTTATTGCACACATAGGATGGGATTGCATAATTCATCTTCTGTGCATACTCTTGAAGCAGATTTTTGCATAGGCCAGTTTCATGCTGTAGATAACAATATCAGTTGTTAAAATTAGAGAAGACTATAGTATGAAGATTTTAGACGCTTGATAAGGGCACTAGCATGAGGCACTGGTTACTTTAAGCATCTGTTACTATCTTATTGAGCAAGGTCCATACACTTTGAATATGATACCTAAACATGTAAGGACCCATTGAATGAGCAATGAACCAAGCTGAAATTTTAAAACAAATAAATAGCTGTCATGTTCTAGCAGAGACTAATTGCACTGATCTGAACGAAAGCATATTATGCACAACTCATGTCAAATACAATGCACAACTCTGGTTGATGGGTTTAAATCAAGTGAAGATGATTGACAGATAGAACTGCACCACATTATTTAAGTACAGACCACAAACTTAACCAAGCCCCTTGATTCAGGAGGGGAACCACTCTACTAAACTTTGACCATAAAAGACAGATGGGAAAAGTACTCCGGAGAGCATATAGTCTTTGCAGCACCACCTTTTATGCACTTCCAAACCTTGGTTTAGGAAAGGACACAGAACAGAACAGAAGGCAGCAGAAGGCACACCTGCAATGAGGCCGACACACATGCAAAACTACAAAACCAAATTTCAAATAGGCCCTGTCAAAATGGGCACATCTTTATCCCCAAGAACAGTTCTTTACAACAGGCCCTCTTGGTGCTAGGTCATCCACGAGAAGAATCTTTTCTTAAATTTCTGTATCAACAAAGGTTTGTTTTGTAATAGTAAAACTGGACCAACTAACAAGTTTTTTTTTCTTCTGAACTGTTTTTCCTTTCTAAAATAACAACTCCATGAGCCTTATAGGGGGAAAATACTATTTCATTAAAAAACAAAAATTCTTTCCTTTACCATCTCCAGCCTGATAGTTCAACCCTTCCCTATCAACCCAAAGAGTAGCAATTGGTAAAACCATAAATTTCTCCATTCCTTTGACATTCAATGACATGGGATTTTTAACTAAAAATGCAACTATGAACAAAATCAGTATTGTTAAAAGCACTAGGCACACTTAAGCATAAAGAGCTCTTAAAGCCTAAGTGCAAGGCACAAAGACAGGCATATGCCTGAGCAAAATAGGCCGTATATTTTTAAAATAAAAAATAATTTATATAAACAAGATTTATAACACATAATAGAAAAAAGCTTTAAAAAATCATAATAGTAATATATTTAGTTTATTGGTTCAATGAAAAGTCTCCTTTTTCTCAGCTAAAATTTGTAGTCCCTTAATGTTTTTTTCTTCTCTTTCTCGTATATAGCATAATTTTTGATGTTCTGTCTTTCCATCTTTCAATTTTTAACTTTTTTATAGGATAAGAAAAATTATGCATGAGATGATACATAATAAAGCCAACATAATCTAATAAATATAATAGATTTTTAAAAAATATTACAAATATAGCTTACGAAAAAAGACATCCTTTTCTTGTGTCTCAAATCAGATTAAAACTCAACTCAACTCATCTAAGCCTTTTCCCAACTACAAGGGGTCGGCTACATGAATCTGCTTCCTCCACTTCGCTTTATTCAGGACTAAGTCGACACTGAAATTAAAAGCGCACATTTTTTTCACCTCATATGCGCCAAGATAAGGCACGATGCCTGAAGTATAAGAAGCGCTTAACTCACCTTAAGTGCGCTTTGCACCTTATGTGCATCTTAGAATATAAAAAGCATTTAACCCTTAGTGCCTGACACCTTGTATCTTAGGCATGCCTTTGATAACATTGCTTAAAACTCATGTCCTCCGTCCACATGAGAACCCAAGACCTATTCATGATCGAGTTGAAATAAAATCACTCTCTACAATGTTTAAAGGCAGCCATCAAATTGAAGTAACCTATTTCTCACCACTAAACTTTTATATCCAATTAACTAACAAATTATTCATCTCCAAAATATTAAGTCCCTAGCCCAGCATCTTCCTTGGACAAATTTTATCCCAATCAAATGGATTCCTCCAAACAAAAAGAATGTCCCCACAAATCTGTAGGAACTCCAATGAGCACTTTTTCCAACATCTAAAAAGTAGAGATAAAACTATGCTTACAGATTAGAGTAAACAAAATTGCCCACGATTAAACTTGCCCCTATATTCAATCAACCTCCCATAAAACGTTGATACCACCAAATCATAACAAACAAGCAACTTCTCTATCGTACATCACCAAATCAATCAACCATCTCAATCGACTTCCCATTTATAACCTTAAAATATATAGACCTTATCACATCTATATTGATCACTTCAAGGGTAAAAGTTCATCCATCAAAATTTGAGAAGCAATAAAATCCAGTACTTGACCTAATATCAAACATTTGTAAATAAGCATTAAATTCCTACATAAGGCAAAACCAGCCATGCGAGGGACCTACTATCGAAAACAATCAGCAGGAAGGATTATCAAATATCAGTTAATGCTCATTCAAACAAAGGGCAGCTTAGTGTAAGAATCTCCCATTATTATAGGGTCTAGGAGGAGTCAAGTGTTATTATAGGGTCTAGGAAGAGTCAAGTATATGCAGCATTATCCCAATATGGAGAGAGAATGTTTCCGTATTTCAAACTTATGACCTCTAAGTCATAGAGGAGCAACTTTACCCTAGTGCTAAGGCTGACCTTCGCCCATCCAAACAAAAAGCAACCCTAATAATTTCACTCTCTAGAACAATCATTGAAGAAGACAAGGATAAGTAAGTTTCGGTGTATGGATATGCATTGATCTCTAAAGCACAAAATTACAAACCAAAATGGCCTGCAATCTCATTAAAATCCTAGTTAAAATAATACATCCCAGAGTATGACAATATCTTGGATTTGATTTCATTTGAATGCCTTATGTTTGCATTTATTATACATTGAAACCAAAATATAAGAAAATATAGTTGTGTCCATGGATGTGATCTTTTCAAAATTTAGCAGCATACTACTTGTATAGGTTTTCTGCCCTATTATTTGCTGATTTGCTAATTTTCACCAAAATTATGGACGTGTGCCATGCAGTTGAAGCCTAGAGAACATGTCTTATCCTAGGAGAACTGCTAGTCAGCCTATGTTTTATTGGGTCTAAATTGATGGAAGCAGACTGCACCTGACTAGAGAGAACCCTGCACTTTGAAAACATGTTTATGTAAACAAATAATATGTAGGTAATGGGTATGTATATTGCAAACCTAAAGCAAGCTAAGATACATAAAGAAAAGGATAAGTAAAGAGTATTTAAACAAAACCAGCATGCCTAATATAAATAAACAACTAGATACTCGTCGCCCAAATATTCAGTCTAACTACAATTTTATCTTATGCTTTAGATCATTCCAAATGACAACTGTTATTTTCTCAACAATGTTATAACGCATCCCTTTAATCTTTGCCAGAAACAAATTGCATGTGTAAAGCTTATTAAAAATGCAGAGATGCAAAAAACCACTGCAAAGAGGACCTACACCAAGTTTGAACTTGTTCTTAAAATAGCATCTTTCTGGACTATCAAGTGCATGTGCATGAGAGAGAGAGAGAGAGAGAGCAACAATGCCAAGCGAACACCACATAAAAGTGGGTGCCCACTCGTGGCACTGCTCTTTGTGCCTCCTGCCATGGTCCAAGTATGCCAAACTTCTATAGGCAACACCAGCTCCCAAAAACTGCATGGTTTATGGACAACCATTCCAAACACTATCAGAATACATATCTGACCCAAATTCCACAATCAGTCCTAATCTAGAGTTAATGGAGCTAAATGCTTATGTAGACAACAGACATGAGCATGCTTTCCTATCGTCCATTGCACAAATTTCGCATTTAATCATCATTCATCAACATCTGATTCTTTCTCTTGGCAACTATGCAACCATTCCAGAAGGGCAGCTAACATGCTAGGTCAGGCCAGTCAAATAGAGAGGCAATGGAGAATACTAATTTAAAGGGAGTTGACGGAAGCCCCCTATCTCCACCCTAGGTTCTCTCGTTATATCCTTCCTAAAATGAAAACCAGCAATGATGCACAATTCTAGAGGGTGGGCAAATAAATATGGTAGGATTTAGATTGAGGGCTCAAAGAAGGAAGGAAAGAGTGGAAGCTACTCTAACAAGAGTTGAGATCTTTGGGGAGCCTATAGCTCCTGCCCGCCCCATAAGTTATGCCACTGGATGCCCTGAGCCCCTATGCATTAAAATGAAACTACTAACCAGTCCCTACCTTTAATCCACCAAGTAAAATGGCCATTTTAATGAAATAAGAGGAGATGGATGATATATCAGGCAACAGTGCACAGAAACATGATTGGACAATGGTAAAAGATGCATCACCAAGATTATCAAGATCACCAGAATAAGAGGTAAATAAGAAGCTTTCAGGTGCAGATTAAAAAATTTGATATCTAATACCAGCAAATGTGAACCACACATGATATTTAGATCTTTCCAGTATTGCACGATCTAGGGATGCAGCAATGTTCTGTCATGATTTCAGCCTGGAAGAACTAGAAATTGTTTAATAAAAGGCATGCCAAACATGGTAGACTGATATATAATGCTGGCAAATTCCTGCATTTCAACAATTTCCTACTTCTCAAATATCAGAAAACCCAACATGCATTGGGCCTCTCTACAGGTGTCCTCCCTCTTGGAAAAAGCAAATCCATGATACCTTCTTGACTATGTCCCATCAACCATAAGTTCAAAGCCAGGCCAGAGATATAAACAAGATGTTTCAACTTGGCTGAAAAAGATGTCCAGGTCAACAATGGCACAGAAATAATCCATGTATCATGCGTAACATTACAGTACTTCAATCCAAGCAATAAAATCCTGCAACGTCATGACCTTACCATTATATATCAAGTCTTTAGAATCTACAAATTAAATTTGACCCATACAAACCCTAACCCCTGAAATTAAAGTACAAATTATCCCATGTAGCAGTAGACCCCTCGAGGAGAAGGTGATCTTGATCTCTGCTTTTTCCTCAATTGTTAGAAATAGAAAGTATTGCTAGGAATAGAGAGTGAGAGAGATGTTGCTTCAAACAAGAAAATGGAGGGATGCTAGCATGAATTGGAGACAGCAGCCATCATTGATCTCAAGCCACATCACCACCACAGTTGCAGGGGAAGGAGGAAATAAAGGGAAGGGGAACACATGAACCTAATGTGGGGAGCTTTGGAAGATTAAGGCAACGGTGGAGTTCAGGGATGGTTGGCTGCCTAGAGATGAGGAGATAAAAGAGGGAAAGGTGAGAAGAAAAACATGGGATAGATAATAGGTGCTGCTCTTACTAAAAGATGGTATTATGGCAAGCACAAGTGGCTCATAACCCTTGGTTAGATCAAAGATCTAAGAGCATTGAAGCAACTAGATCAAGATCCAACAGGTAATATACATGCTCTGTTATAAAGCCCAAGATAATACAGCAGAAATAAACAATAGCATTAAATTATAACTCAGATAATAAACAAGTAATACATAACATTTTTTTCTTTTTTAAAATTTTCAAGCTATATTGAGCCAAATATAAATGAACTTTCTCTAGTTCATGCTGAGCTTGTTTAAAATTTGATCTCATGTTAGCTTTTTCACCAATTGAGAAGCTAAAATCTAGTTGAATATTGAGCCAAACATGAGTTTATCACAAACGGATTGTCATTTAACAGTCTATGAATGCCAACCAATGAAAATTTTACCCCAATATGGGAATGGATGTATGCAGGGACTACCTTTCTGAGCAGACTATTTTAAGTTACAAAATACCTTTTATCTCTCAAGCATTTTATGCACCATTGGGTTCTTGATATGTCTCATACGAAAGATGCCAGCTTATCAAGTTGGTAAAGTTTTTGATAATCCCCCCAATTGTGTAGCCTATTGCCATCCATCCACAAAAAAAAAAAGGTGTCTAATACGACTATAAACACCGCTGTTCAAAATCCAATAAGGAAAGCAATATAACAATCAAGAAAGATCTTGTTTAATATTCATACCTACAATACAAAATCAATAGAGATGTTTATACTTTTAGGAACAAAAAAGGAAGGTAAAAAGAAAGAGGAAGAAGTACTCTGTGTGCCTTGAACTTGAGGTGCCTATAATGCTTGTGTTTTCCTTCCTACCCTTCATTGCTAGGCCCACAACTGAGCTGAGTTGGAATCAGGACAAACATGGTCCTACTATGGACCAAATTTTGTTTTGGGCCACAATTTTAGACCTTGATAAACTGGCTCAGGTTTGGTCGGCTTTGTATGGTGGGTGGTCAGGTCAAGCATGATCCAAGCCAACCATATGCATTTGGGTCAAGACCTGCATAGGTTAGGGTCAAGGTTTGGGCCAATTGAAAGATGTAACTTAAAAAAATAATATTCATCATATATTTAGAAGGAAAACTCATAATGACATGGATAACAAGTACACAGATTTGAATTTAAGTATGTTAATATGGATCTTTACTACTGATATTGGAAATAAGAAAATAGTTCAACCTTGATTAAACCTTCATCCACAGAAGTATAGTTTTAATATCCAATATATAATCTAACATAGCAACAGGACAAAAGACAGAGGGTTTAGGGAGTTTAAAGTTAATGTTTTCTGGATTGAATACAAGCAAAACCAGGTCCACTTAGGTCAGATAATCCAATGCCTGACATATACATATGCCAGACTTGGTTAGCATATGAATCAAGTCTGTAGGTTAGATAGGAAATAGTATTTCTTTACTCAAGGCTTGGTCTACTCAAACAAGTTATCCTTCTAAACTTAGGCAGTGTTTGATATGGGGATAGGTCTGAAAAGTTTAACCAAAGTAAACATGGGTTATCCCTTGAACTTATTCCCTAGGGAACCCAGGAACAACTAAAGTTATCCCTTGATGGCAGACTTGTAATTTTAAAAAGGTACTTATTCCCTCAGCTATCCTCTGGATAAATGCTATCCTATACATTTATCCAGGGATAGCTTTTGGGGTATCAAACACTACCTTAGACTTGAACCATGGGTTCAAGGTCTGGTTAGGTTTAACTGAATTAGGACTTGCTCAGATCTAACCCATTTGCAACCCTATTTATTGCTATTCCTAGAAATGTTGATACTGAAATTGAAATAAAATCAATATAAAATGTAGATTATATGGCAGACAATTAAATAGTAGATATCTAAAATAAATAAATAATCATTAGATGATGTCTGTGCAAGAAAGAACCAACCCCAAGGCTTTTAAATATTTCTATGCTCAGACAATGAATAGATGGTTGAATGAATAGCTATCCTGATTTCCATGTTTACATATGATACAAGAAGCAATATCAAGCTACATAAGCTAATGAGCCAAAAAAAAAAACAAAAATCAGCTTCCACAGTACACTAGGCTGAGAAATTATCCTACTCAAACTAAGATTTGACAATATCAAACTTATCAACTAATCTTTGGTTGCACAAGTCTTGTACTATGAAACTGATTCTTTATTGACTTATTGCTGCCCCTGCTTAAGTGAAACCCTGGATCCCTTATTATTTTGACGTACAGGCTAGCAACAAAATTTTATGTACCCTGCCATCTATTAAAATAGAATAATGTTATCATAGACTTCACATGTTAAAGATAATGTTATCATAGACTTCACAAACTAAGTGATACCACAAGTATTGTAGTACAAAGCAAGTTTTTTACTGACTTATTGCAGCTCCTGATTAAGTGAAACCCTGGATCCCTCATTGTTTTGTGGTAAAGCTAATAACGAGATGGCGAAGAGTGATAAAAAGATGAGCCTATGAGGTTTCTTCAATGTCTACACCATCTAGATGATCTCGCTTGTCAATAGAATGATCGATTTTGATGCTTTTTAGTATTGTTTTGATTCAATTAAGTCAATTGTGGTAATTTGAAATATTAAAAATAGTGGAGATTACAACATAAGTCTAGGGCAGTATGAGAGGATCTTTTGAAGGTGATGATTGGATGAAGTTTGGTGAAAATGAAACTTTTGATATGACCAATTGTGCACATCTTATATGGAATTAGTCAGCAAAAAATGCTTCTTTTAGTAGTTTTTTCTTTTACAGCAAAAAGTAGTAAAAATAATGAAAATTTATGACTAAATTTTAGTATCAAGAATTGTAAGAAAATGAGCCTAACAATGCAGACTTATACTTTTACCGTTCAAAGACATGTGATTTGAGCTGAAACCTTGCCAGTTAGAAAAGTAGGAGAGGATCCAAACTCTTACAACTCAACTCAACTCATCTAAGCCTTTTCCCAACTACATGGGGTCGGCTACATGAATTTGCTTCCTCCACTCTGCTCTATTCAGAACCAAGTCGACATTCAAATTACAAATAGCTATATCTTTTTTAATTATTTCTGTCCATATTAGTTTAGGTCTACCTCTACCTCTATCCTTACCATGAATTGTTAAAAGATCACTCTTTCTAACTAGAGTATTTAAAGGTCTACGTTGTACATGTTCAAACCACCATAACCGATTTTCTCTCATTTTATCTTCAATTAGGGCTACTCCTATCATTTCTCTTATATGTTTAATTCTAATTCTATCTTTTAAAGTTTTACCACGTATCCATCTTAACATATGCATTTTTTTATACTTAATTTATTTACATGTTGTATCAATATTGCCCAATACTCTATTCCATATAGCATAGCTGGCCTAATAGCAGTTTTATAGAATTTTTCTTTTAATTTTTATGGGATGCGACGTTCATACAATATTCCCAAAGCATTCCATTAATTCATCCTGCTTTAACTCTATGATTCACATTTTCACCTTTCACCTTCTTGCTGGATAATTAATCCCAAATACCTGAATTTTTCACTCCCTGATATCTCTTGGCTTGCAATCTTCATTGTTTCTTCATTTATATTTCTACTCCCACTAAAATTACATTTCATGCATTCAGTTTTAGTTTTACTAATCTTAAAACCTTTAGATTCTAAAGCCTCTCCAAATCTCTAGCTTAGCATTTACTCCAGATTTAGTTTCATCAATCAACACTATATCATCTGCAAATAACATACACCATAGGATATTATTTTGAATATGTTTAGTTAATTCATCCATAACTAATACAAAAAGATACGGACTTAAGGCAGATCCTTGATGTAAACCTACAGTAATTGAAAACTCACTAGTTTCTCCTATTATTGTTTTAACAATAGTTATTGCTCTATCATACATATCTTTTATCAATTCTATGTACCTTTTAGTAACTCATTTTTTCTCTAAAATCCATCATATTATTTCTTTAAGTACTCTATTATATGCTTTCTCTAAATCAATAAAGGCCATATGAAGGTTCTTTTTTCTTTTCTCTATATCTCTCCATCAATCTTCTTAATAAATAAATAAATAGCTTTCATGGTCAACCTTTCATGCATAAATCCAAATTGATTATTTGACACTAAAGTTTTAACTCTTATTCGATTTTCTATTACTCTCTCACATAATTTCATTGTATGACTTATTAGCTTAATTCCTCTATAATTTGCACAGTTTTGAATATCTCCTTTATTTTTGTATATAGGTATTAATATGCTTTTTCTTCAATCCGACATTCTTTTAGTTGCTACAATCCTATTAAATAAATTGGTTAACTACATGACTCCAATTTCTCCTAAGCCTTTCCAAACCTCAATAAGGATCGCATCTGGTCCTAATGTCTTTGCATTTTTCATTTTATTCAAAGTCTTTTTAACCTCAAGCATGCTAAATCTACGAAAAAATTTATGTTCATTTATTACTCCTAGTTTATCACATCCTTCTACCCTTAAATTTACTAAATTATTTTTATTTAATAATTTTTTAAATAACTTATCCATCATTCTTTTATCTCTTCTTTTACTAAGACTCTTTCATCTTCATCCTTAGTATATTTAATATAGTCAAGATCTTTTATTTTCTTTTCTCTTAGTTTTGCTAATTTATATATAGTCTTTTCACCTTCTTTCGTATCTAGTCTATTATATAAATCAACATATGTTTTTAGTTTGGCATTACTTACCGCTTTTTTAGCTTCTTTTTTTTTGCATCCCTATACTTTTTAAGACTTTCTTCTTCCTAGCCTTTTGCCAAATTTTATAGTTTGTCCTTTTAAGCTTGATGGCAACTTGAACTTCCTCGTTCCACCGCCAAATTTTCTTTCCTACTAGTCTTACTCCTTTTGATTCTCCTAAAACTTCTTTTGCTATGTTTTTTATGCATTTAGTTGCTTTTTTCCACATTAAATTTTGATTACTATCTATATTCATAGTCATTACTCTTACTAACTTTTCTTTAAATAATTCTAGTTTTTTTCTTTCAAATTTCACCATTTAATTTTTGGACTAATAGTTTTACATTTTACTTTAGATTTCATTTTTATCCATATGTTTGCTGCTATTATCCTATGTTGTGAAGTTAAACTTTCTCCTAGAATAACTTTACAGTTTTTGTATGTTATTTTATCTATCTTCCTAGTTAAGAAAAAGTCTATTTGACTTTTATTAGATCCACTTTTGAATGTTATTAAATGTTCATCTCTCTTTTTGAAACAAGTGTTTGCTATTGTTAGATCATACGCCACTACAAAATCTAATAAGCTCACGCCGACTTCATTTCTATCTCCAAATCTATATCCTTCATGTATCATTTCATATCCATCCCTCTGTTTACCTACATGTCCATTAAAATCTCCTCCCAAATATATCTTTTCTTCTTGCAGTATTTCTTGCATTACTTCAACTGTCTTCCCAAAATTGTGTTAGTTTGTTAGTCTAATCCTACTTATGGTGCATATGCACTAATTATGTTAATTATATTATTCTCAATTATAAGTTTTAATGATATAATCCGATCTCCTTTCTTAGTTACCTTAACATATTCCTTAAAATTCTTGTCTACAATTATTCCTACTCTATTTTTATTTTTATATTTTCAGTGTAATATAATTTTATCATGTATTCTATATTTCTCTAGATCTTTCACCTACCCATTTAGTCTCTTATAAGCATATTATATTTACTTTTCTCGTAATCATAGTGTCCACTATCTTCTAGTTTTACCTGTTAGTGTTCCTATGTTTCATGTTCTACTCTAAGCTGACTATCATGAACTAACTTCTTTACCCGCACTCGTCCATAGTGCAGAAACCCTTGCTCACTTATCACCGCATTCAGGCGCCGGTGCATGCCCCTTGCTCATTTTTCAAAAAATCCGAAGGCAGATGCAACGCGTCTCTTAACGAAAACCTGGCTGACTCTAACTTTACCCAATATTTGAGTTAATCTATTCTTTCCTTATTCATGAGTCTATTTACTGAGAGCCTAATATTAGAAGCAATTAGTGCAATATAATTATGAGATGGTTTGCTTTTGACTATTATATGAAAAAATATTATCTTTTCTTCATATATTTGAATGTATCTTTCTCTTCATCTATTTGAATGCATCTTTTTCTTCATATATTTGAATGTGCATTATACTGTACAAAATTAAACAATGTTCTGCTAAGTAATTTTTAGTCACCTCTTATCAAAAGAAGATTTAAGTATTATTTATTACTACTAATCTTTGCTGTAAATGCGCCTAAACAAGCTTCAACTAGTTTTATAAAAAGAAAGTAATTGCAGCCTTTGGTCATAAGATTTACAACACCGATCAGAGTTGATGACCCAACAAACAAATTCTTGGGATTGACAAACGATAATTTTTTGAACTGTGAAAAAAAGGTGATAACTGACTAGGAGGAGGATTGCTAAGTGTTACAACAATGCTTGTCAGAGAAAAAGAAGAGAGGGGGGAAGGTGGGTGGGTTTTGATGACTTTAAGGTAAGATGATCCTTTGATAACTTGTAGCCATCCAAGGTTCAGCACCGGTACTGGATATAGTTTTTTTTATCGTGATTACTATCAATAGAATGTTGATAGGAGCATCAGGTAATCATGTCTACCACAAACATGTCGAGGCTCTAAAGTAGAACCCAAGCCAATACATAAACGGATTAGTCATGCCAAACCATTTATGATAGAAACCCAATTATGTCTATCGCAAACACTGCCTTGGTATCAAATTAGCTCAAAGGATAGATGACCCTACATGCATGCACACATACAAACACAAAGACACATGTCTATGATTGTTCTCTTAATGGTATCTCTGAGCATGTAAAGCAAGACAGATATCTAACATGAAAATCACATGCAATAGAAAATTTATGCGTGCCAAGTCCCAGAACGACCAGCAAAAATGTCTGGAATCAAGTAATATGATGCAATCGGTCTAGAATCCTTGTGCTGCTGCATGAATAATTTAGATATTCACACAATAGATTAAGCACTGGCATTAAACACCCTGAAATGCTGAAAACAAACTGCAGATATCAGATCCACCCTATGTCCCTTAAATGGGATCAAACAGCATAATAATTAAACTCATTTGGGACTCATCTGCTTGCAACTGAAGGAAGTAGGGCTCCTATTGAACTGAACAACTGCCTATTAACATGACAAGTGAAAAGTGCAAAGCCTACAGACAGATAGCTTATCTTACAGGCATTGCAGAAGAAGTGCTAAGCATTTGTGGATCTTATATTCTAGCCGCGAGCACAGAAAGCATCACATAAGCCACATGACATGGTCATAATTAAACTCATTTGTGAATCAATGGAGCCTACAAGAGCAAATCTCTGTTCCATTCAAATGATAGCCTCTAATTAACCAAGGTGAGCTCTATCTTAAAAAAAGGCATTTCAAACAAGTTAGAAAGATCAAATAGGATCATATGAACCATATGAGAAGAAGAATATGCAGCTGTAATTTATTTACTGGATGTGCTTTAACTCCAATATCAATCACCAGATGACGGATATGAAACAAACATAGGAAACACTGCTTCCTAAAGCATTATTATGCATGGAAAGGGACACTTCATAATTGCATGTGGATACTATTACAAACATCTAGAAACAATTAAATACTGTGTTACATGGACAGACAAAATACCATATCTTAATCAATTCTGATCATGCTTTCTTTTTAAAATGAAAAATGAAAAGCGAAATGGACTTACAACTGTAGGTATATTTTCTGTCATCTGGCCAGACTTGTGTATTTCCATAAGTGCAATTTCAGCAGCTGACTGTTCTGCTGCCTTGCGGTTGAAGAATCCGGGCAGAGAATCATATCTAACATTATTAACCATGACTGTTGACTTAAAGACTGGCTCATGTGAAGGACCTTCCTTCACAGTTTGATATTCAGGAGTCGGAAGGCCAACTTTCTGAGCATATTCTTGCAATCGACTTTTGAATACATAGCAATTTGCCACCCCTAAAATCAATAATATGATAATCAATGACACATTGTTTTGACAAATGTGCAAGGTAGGTAATTTCCAGATGGTTGCAAAATCTCACAAGACAAAAACCGCAAAAAGTGTTGCCTTATCCACATTAACATGATTGTAAAAAGTTTTCACCTAGCAACTATCACAATAATTCATGCCACTAGCTCATCTATGACTTGGTATAAAGATAGTGCCACTTTAACCTGATTTCCCTCCAAATACCAACTAAGACTCACTGTGTGTTTTTTTCAATATAATTAGAAATGAAAAGCACTCAAAGCAAAATAAAATCCTTTTCAATTCATAAAAGAATCATTAAAGAAATCTGTTAGTATATAGCATGCAGAAATGTATTATCAAGAAAATGTTGATCAATAGAAGGATAGCCGATGATACATATTTGTTGTCACCAAATCACGGCTTCAAACGTCGAGTAACGGCGAAGATCCGAAGGATGGCGAAGTCGGTCTAGGAATCTTCCAACTCCTCCTCTCTAGGCCGAAATCCTGCAAGAAACTCCCCGAGGACCGGTTGCTCCAGTGGGAACCCTCAAACGCTCAAGTGAGTGATTCGGAAAAACAGCGATGAACCGTAGACTAAAGGGCTTAGCCTAAGAGCTTGGGGTTCAGTCCCCCCTCGTCATGGGCGAGGGGTTTTTATACCTGCTCGGAGGTCCCTCTTACCCCTTCTGGAAGGTTGCTGAGTTGAAGGCGTCGCCGCTGGTAGAGAAAATATGGCAGAGCTAATGGGGGACAGGCCACGACAGTCCCTGAGATTAAGCATGGGCACTGGGCCGTGCCTGGCACGGCACGGCCCAGGCCCACCGTGCTAGAGAAGTTGTCGTGTCGTGCCTGGCACCGCCCATTAACAAATGGGCCGTGCCAGGCATGGCCCATAAAAAATTGCCATGAATTCGGCACGGCCCACAAGGGCCATGGCACATGGCATGGCCCACAAAATGGCCCTTCGGGGCCGTGCCAGAACGGCCCTTCTGGGCCCACAAGGGCCGTGACATGGCACGACTGGTGCCTAGGCGCACACTGTTGCGCCTAGGCACACACGATCCGATGGTTGCGATCGATCCAAGCCATGATCCCGATCGACGATGATCGATCCGACGGTTGCGATCGATTTGATCGAAGACGATCCAACAGTTGCGATCGATCCAAGCCATGATCCCAATCGACGATGATCGATCCGACGGTTGCGATCGATCCGATCGAAGACGATCCGATCGATCCATACCATGATCTCGATCGGCGATGATCGATCCAATGGTTGCGATTGATCCGATCGCGAGACGATCCGACGGTTGCGATCGATCCAAGCCATAATCCCGATCAGTGATGATCGATCCAACGGTTGCGATCGATCCGATCGGAGACAATCCGACCGATGCGATCGATCCATGCCATGATCCCGATCGGCAATGATCGATCCGATAGTTGCTATCCATCCGATCGGAGACGATCCGATGGTTGCGATCGATCCAAGCCATGATCGGATCGGCGATGATCGATCCGACGGTTGCGATCCATTTGATCGGAGACGATCCGACGGTTGCGATCGATCCATGCCATGATCCCGATCGGCGATGATCGATCCGACGGTTGCAATCCATCCGATCGGAGACGATCCGACAGTTGCAATCGATCCAAATCATGATCCAATCGGCGATGATCGATCCGACAGTTGCAATCCATCCGATCGAAGATGATCCTTCGGTTGCGATCGATCCAAGCCATGATCCCGATCGGGGATGATCGATCCAACAGTTGTGATCCATCCGATCGGCGATGATCCGACGGTTGCGATCGATCCAAGCCATGATTCTGATCGGCGATGATCGATCGGACCGTTGCGATCAATCTGATTGAAGACGATCCTTCAGTTGCGTTCAATCCAAGCCATGATCCCGATCGGCAATGATCGATCCGACGGTTGCAATCCATCCGATCGAAGGCAATCCTTCAGTTGCGATCGATCGAAGCCATGATCCCGATCGAGGATGATCGATCCAACAGTTGTGATCCATCCGATCGGCGATGATCCGACGGTTGCGATCGATCCAAACCATGATTCCGATCGGCGATGATCGATCAGACCGTTGCGATCAATCCGATTGAAGAGTTGCGATCGATCCAAGCCATAATCTTGATCAGCGATGATCGATCCGACGATTGCAATCCATCTGATCGGAGACGATCCTTCAGTTGCGATCGATCCAAGCCACGATCCCACTCGAGGATCGATCCAACAGTTGTGATCCATCCGATCGGCGATGATCCGACGGTTGCGATCGATCCAAGCCATGATCCCGATCAGCGATGATCGATCGGACCATTGCGATCAATCCGATTGAAGACGATCCTTCGGTTGCGATCGATCCAAGCCATAATCCCGATCGGCGATGATCGATCCGACGGTTGCGATCTATCCCATCGGTGATGATCCAACGGTTGCGATCGATCCAAGCTATGATCCCGATCGGCGATGATCGATCAGACAGTTGCGATCAATCCGATCGGAAACGATCTGATGGTTGCGATCGATCCAAGCCATGATCCCGATCGGCGATGATCGATCCGACGGTTGCGATCCATCCGATCGGAGATAATCCGACGGTTGCGATCGATCCAAGCCATGATCCCAATAAGCGATGATCGATCGGACCGTTACGATCAATCCGATCGAAGATGATCCGACGGTTGCGATCGATCCAAGCCATGATCCCGATCGGGGATGATCGATCCGACGGTTGCGATCTATCCCATCGACAATGATCCGACAGTTGCGATCGATCCAAGCTATGATCCCGATCGGTGATGATCGATCGGACCGTTGCGATCAATCCGATCGAAGACAATCTGACGGTTGCGATCGATCCAAGCCATGATCTCGATCGAAGATGATCGATCCGACGGTTGCGATCTATCCCATCGGTAATGATCCGACGGTTGCGATCGATCCAAGCTATGATCTCGATCGGTGATGATCGATCGGACCGTTGCGATTAATCCGATCGAAGACGATCCGACGGTTGCGATCGATCCAAGCCATGATCCCGATCGGGAATGATCGATCCAACGGTTATGATCTATCCCATCGGCAATGATCCGACGGTTGCGATCGATCCAAGCTATGATCCCGATCGACGATGATCGATCGGACCGTTACGATCAATCTGATCAAAGACGATCCGATGGTTGCGATCGATCCAATCCATGATCCCGATCGAGGATGATCAATCCGACGGTTGTGATCTATCCCATCGGCAATGATCCAACGGTTGCGATCGATCCAAGCTATGATCCCAATCGATGATGATCGATCGGACCGTTGCGATCAATCCGATCGGAGACGATCCGACGGTTGCGATCGATCTAAGCCATGATCCTGATCGGTGATGATCGATCCAACGGTTGCGATCGATCCGATCGGAGACGATCCGACGGTTGCAATCGATCCATGCCATGATCCTGATCGGCGATGATCGATCCGACGGTTGCGATCTTTCTATTTTTTTCTTCTTACTTATTGTATTATGTTCTGAAGGTCAGGCCTAGCCCCCTTCCTTTCTGTACCATTTTGATTTTAAATTAATAAACTGGGACGAGGCTTTTCAGGCTCCGAACAAACTTGCTTCTTGTCGAACCCTCCATCTGCCTTCCTTCGGGAGGAGTCTGCCTCATCAGCACGGATGTACTTCTGCGCTCGACTCAGTAACTCGGCGTAGGAGCTCGAGGGCTTCTTGTCGAAGGAGTAGGTGAAGCGGGAAGGGCGAAATCCTTGCTTCAAGGCCAAAGTGGCCACAGAGTCGTCGAGGTTGTAGACCTTGAGAGCAGCTTCCTTGAACGAAGCCATGAAGTCTCTAAGTGACTCGCCGCTCTTCTGCTGAACAAAGAATAGGCTGTCGGCCACCCGCGAGATCTTTCGGCACGCATCGAAATGCGCCAGAAAGGCCCTCTCCAGCTACCGAAAGGAGTTGATGCTCCAGGGCAGCAACCAGGAATACCATACATGGGCAGCCTTCTGAAGGGTGACCAAAAGGCGATGCAGAGGAGGGAGTCGGTCGCGCCTTGGACTTGCATGAGGACCTTGTAGCTCTCCAGATGGTCCAAGGGGTCCGAGGTGTCATCGTATGGGTCTAGCTACGGAAGGCGAAACCGAGCCGATATCGGTTCCTCCATAATGCGGCGAGACAGCGGAGGACGGCTATCGTAGTCCACCTCCGGCTGATTGATGATTCTGCGGTCGAGCTCCTCCAATCGCTGGTTGTACTCCTCAGCCGTCGCTCGGTCCGACGAACGATCCGGCCATCGAAGGACCCCTTCCGAGAAGATCTTGAGGACGGAGAGGGATGGTGCCGATGGTGATGCGCCCACTCGGTTTTCCTCCCGTGTCGCCGTTTGTAGGAGTCGTCCGAGCAGTGGGAAGGGGACCGAAGCCTCTTAGAGGCCTCCCGCGATGACGTCGGGACGAGGTGTGGCGACGGTAAGCCTTCCTCTGAGGAGATCTCTTGCGAGTCGATTGCTGACTAGGTTGGTCCACATCCGCACCTAGCGAAGGTGGCATTGAGTGTTGTTGTGCGGCCGCAGGTTGCTGTTGCAGCTGGTAGACCGCCGCCATAAGTGATTGAACTTGCAGTGCAAGGGCAACGACTCGGTCGTCCTGGAGTGGTGGCGAAGGAGAAGCCGAGAGGCTGGCCTGGGGAGCAGGGAGACCGGTCTCCCATTGCTCAGGTTCTCGGCTGTGCCCCTCAGCGCGGCTGGTAGAGATCTCCCGAGCGCATGTTATCATCATTTTTACTCAGCGAGGGGATAGAGGTCTGCTACTAGCTTTCGCAAGTATTTCGCTTCTCTCCTCATGCCTCCTTCCTGGTGCGCCAATCTGTTGTCACCAAATCACGCACTTCGAACGTCGGGTAACGGCGAAGATCCGAAGGATGACGAAATCGGTCTAGGAATCTTCTAACTCCTCTCCGGACCGGAATTCTGTAAGGAAGTTCCCAGGGACCGATTGCTCCGGTAGGAACCCTCCGACATTCAAGTGAGTGATTCGGAAAAACAGCGATAAACCGTAGACTAAAGGGCTTAGCCTAAGAGCTTGGGGTTCAGTCCTCTCTCGTCATGGGCGAAGGGTTTTTATACCTGCTTGGGGGTCCCTCTTATCCCTTCTAGAAGGTTGCTAAGTCGAAGGCGTCGTCGCTGGTAGAGGATAAATGGTAGGGCTAGTAGGGAACAGGCCACGACCGTCCTTGAGGTTGTCAGAGGTATCCTGGCATGTCATCCCTCTGTCAAGTGCGACGTCATAGGTGTTAGGTGGGCCTAATTGTATCAAGCGGACACCATAACCGATAGTAGTCACATGGGGCTGCAGGAAATTGGTGGGCCATGTGGTAGCTGTAGGTGGACACTGGGCCATGTGGGGCCCTTGGGGCTGAGGCCGAGGAGAACTCGGGAGTACCTCTGTGCCGAGGTTGGGGCCGAGGCCGAGGTCGGGGGAGCTTCTGACTTAGTCTCACCGGGCCTGGCTCTTGTCAAAGAGGGGGGACTTCTCGTTAGCCCGGACCTGATCAGCCACACCACATATTACTCTCATTGACCCAGAGCTCCTTTTAGTCTATACAACATCGTATAAATTATAGGATCGATCATTCCTTACCACAGCTGACAAGAATTGACTGTCTCACTTTTTTTACCCTCAAACTATCACCTTCGTGAGGCTAAAGAACAGAAATTAGGAACCGCAACCAGGAATTAACTTCCCATAGATTCTCTTCTAGCACTTCCCAAACTTACATCCGATAAAACTAACCTACATTAGATTAAGGAGGTAAGCCAGCAGGATGTTGCCTAATACTTGTATATGCCTTTTTTTTGTTGCAAATTTAATTAATATGTATCACCAGAAGTTCACTTAAATCTATGCAGTAAGTTTCCACCATAAAAGCACAGAAAGAGATTTAAATATTAATTAAAGGCATAGATTTAAGTGAACTTACTTCCCAACCAGGAATTAACTTCCCATAGATTCTCTTCTAGCACTTCCCAAACTTACATCCGATAAAACTAACCTACAGTAGATTAAGGAGGTAAGCCAGCAGGATGTTGCCTAATACTTGTATATGCCTTTTTTTTGTTGCAAATTTAATTAATATGTATCACCAGAAGTTCACTTAAATCTATGCAGTAAGTTTCCACCATAAAAGCACAGAAAGAGATTTAAATATCATAATAAGATGCAAAATCGTTTGAGCACATGAGCAATTCGCAAGCATCAATTACAAAATTGGCGAACCAGAAGTTGAAGCAATCAGAATCAGAAGATAATTGAACAATGAGCTAATAAAAGCTGCTCCCGATTTCATAAGAATCTCGAAGGGTTGTTACCATTAGGGCGAGAGGTCGGGGGGTTCGACGAGCAATTAGCACTGGAGAAGGACGACATGGGGTCGGTGCAGCGGTCGAACCTGGAGGCCAGCGGCAAGCTCTCTGCAGCGAGCGGCGGGAGGAGAAGAGGGTTGGAAAGAGGAGGCGAAGAAGTGTGGAGGCCTTGGGAGGAAGAGGAGGCGATCGCGGCCTCCGAGCCCGAGGCTTGCAGTCTTTCTCCACCCTTCGCGGGGTCCTCCATGGGAGGATCTTAGCCTTTAGGACCGCAAGTCCAACGCTCGAGAACCCTAGTCAGTTATCAGTGGAGGCGAGCTGCGACATGGATCATGGATCAAATAATTAGGATCCGAATCCGAACTGGAAGCAATTTGGTTCAGCAAGAATCCGGGTCCGATTGAGAATTTAGGGACTGAATTTTTTTAAATTATATATACTTTTGATTTTTCATGTTCTATGAGTTTGAATTTCTTTTAACAAGAAAGAGGAATTTAAAAAAATCATTCCCCATTAGGATGGTTGTTACGATGAAATAAAAATCAAGCAAATTAAAATAACTTTTATTAATGCATAATGATATAATATGAATAGGAGGTTAGCTTAATCATCTTATTTCTTTTTTATTAAAGAAGGTTGCTTCGAATTTGAATATTCAATGGTTCACATTTGAAACTTAAATTTTGAAATTATAATACTGATGGATGCCTTTTTTTAGATAAATAAATAAAGATATACAGTGATATTTTTTAACATCACTTTATTCTTCATCAAAACAAAAATCCTTGTGCTAATTGAGGATTAGTGTAGGTGACAAGTGATATCTTAGTGATGCGGAGTAAAATCATCATTGCATTAATATCCATGCATATGGCAAAAAGATTAGAATCATTTTTGATTTCTGACTTGCCAGCTGTCACGTGCGAAAAAAGACAAGCTGCCATGCCTCTCTCAAACCTGACTATAATTCTCGACAGAATCGAGCTATCTTCATAGCTTGACAAGACCGAACTATCTTTGTACCTCGGCAGACCAAGCTATCTTTATGCCTCGGCAGGACCAAGATACTTCCTCTTTTGGCTCAAACGCCCTTGTTGTTAACACTACACCAAGGCCTCCGCATGATAAACAGCTCTAATCACTCGGATTTCAAAGCGATCCTTCCAAAATAGAAGCAAGGAGCCAAACATGATCCTTTAATCGCAATCAACAAAAGTTCAAATCCCTGATTATTTGGGAGGATTCTGAATACATTGGTTTTCGGCATTCCCAAGAAGAAAATAAAGCCAAATATAGCTTAATGCTCATAAATAACCAAATCTCAAAGCACCAATCAACTTCCTTGGCTGTTGATCCTCTAACTAATAGGATTCAAATTCCATTGGTCCCGTAACTAACCAAATTCGAATCAAATTTAAATCGTACCTGCTTTTAACTTTTCAGGACACATCCGAGAAGTCAGGTATTAACCCGTCACCATTCCAACTGTCTATAAATACCTGGTCCTAAAACCTCTTCAAGTAACGCTCACTCTAAACTAAGAAAGCTCAAGCAAAGTCCTTAGTTCTCGAGAGGCTATTCTTGAGAGACTCTTTTGCAAGAGCTTTCTTCCCATATCTGATTGCCGAGAATTGCCACTGATTTGAGCATTAGAGGGTCTTTCGCAGGGGCCACCCCCAACGCTTTCTACATGAAGACTGATAAGTCTATTTATTATCCCAATTTAACTATTAAAATAAATATTAATTACTTTGAATTTATTAAGAATTGATACTTTTCATGGATGTTTACATAAAAGGAGCCTATAAATGAAAAGAGCTCGATTTTTGGAATCCAACATGTAGACGGCACTCAAATCAGGACTCGGTTTGCCCAAAAAGGAAGAAAGAGATGATTTCACATGATTTTCGGTGCAAAATAAGGCAGGTGATGTTGAACGAATGGCTGAGAAATTTTCTCATAATATCTGAATGATCTTGAGCACCCGATGGACTCCAACTTTGACTAGGACAAAACCCTAACGAGCTCTATAAAAGGAGGACCTTATGCAGTAGTTGTGAGGAGGAGTTTTTTACATAGCTCTTTTTTATTCTTCTTTTATTTAGATATTGTATTTAGGAGAAAAAAATTATGGAGGGGATGCTGGCAGCATCAATGTGTGGCTAGATTCCTTTAACTTGGAATGACGATGAAGCATGTAATCATGTTTTATCTTTCTTTTTATTCTTAATTTTTATGCAATAAAAATTATGCTCTTCTTTATTATATCTTTTGAGTTATTTTTCTGATCGAGATTATGATCTAGCATACATGACCTGTACCCTCTATCGACGTACCGCGATCTCAAGATATGGTACGTGCCTAAGAGAAACATATAATTAGACCATTAACCTTGCAATTATTAGATAGTTTATACTCTAAGCGGACGTGCCATGATCTCCTAATACGGTCCGTGCTTGACAAGAGATAAAATATTCTAATTTTAAATTTACAAAAATTATTACTATTGCAATATTAAAAAAAGATAAAACTTGTTTGTATGGTGGATTCGGATTCCTGGGTTGCTTCTTGTTGGGAAAATTATTGAGAAATTATTTACCCAATTAATTAATTTTGATGATTAACAAAAGCCATGAGTATATTCATTGTGTTTCTGATAAAATTGATAAGTGTTTCAGGAATTAAGATCGATTAATTATCCAAAAGTTATATAGAAATCAGTTTTGAATTGAATTTTAATGGAGTATAACAAAGTTCAGTAGTTGGAGCCGACACCCAGACTCATTGGAGCCGACTCCAGAGCGTATCGGAACAGTTCAGGATTTTAGGCACGGTTTGGAGCCGACACCCTAACAGTAGGAGCCGACTCCAGCCTGAGATACAGAGAAACTATTTTCTGCTTCAGAAGCCGGAGCCGACACATGAGTTTTTTAAGCCAACTCTAACCTGAGTTACAAAGACTATATTTTTCGGAGCAATTCTTGGAGCCGACACCTCAGAATCGGAGCCGACTCTAGACAGTAGTGAGTCAACACTTTGTAAAGTGGGAGCCGACTCCACGTCGAATTATTTTTTGCTATTTTTGGAAACCCGATTTGGAGCCGACACATGAAAGTTGGAACCAACTCCAATCTGTCAGAGGACGATTTTCAAAAGTGACATATCAGCTCCAACGGCTATATTTTCTCACCTACTCTTCAACGGATCTATTTTTTTGCCTGGATAACTCATCAAGGTACATTTCAACAGCTATTTTCTCACCTAATCTCAGATTGAAAATCTATAAAAAGGGATATCCGACTTTCGAAATATAGAGAGAAAATAACGAAAAATCGAGGAAAATACCTAGTGAAAAAGAGAGAAAAAAAAGAGAAATCTATGAGTCCACGTCTATCATCTGAAGAGAGTTTCTAGAGAAATCTAAAGCCCTCAAAGATCAAAATCGAAGGATTTTCAAAGGAAAAAAAAAGAGCAAAAGCCCTATTTCCTCAACATTCTCTTCAACGAATTTCTGTCAAAATCAGAGCTGAAGCTTGGTTCATCCATTCAAAAGAGAAGAGGAAAAGAAGAAAAGAAGAAAAGCTCAATCTCATTGCTTCCAAAATCAGGCTTTTCTAATCCTTGTCTATTTATATTGCTTATTTGCTCAATTAAGGAGCATTTGAATTATTGTAAACTTTAATTTGATTTATTGTTTACTAATTCAATCAGGGGATTGAATTAGTTGAGGTAGTTGACCTCGGGACAAGCTAGTTTAGCTTGGGTTAAGGTTTTGTACTGGTGATCATGTGAAAACTGGCTGGGTTCATTGTGACCCGTGTAAAACAACAAGTTAGAGTTATGATCTTGTAAAACAACTCAACTGTAATCAGGGGATTATAGTGTGGACCCAAGAGTTGCTTGAGAGTGGACGTAGGTGTGGCTAACACCGAACCACTATAAATCTTTTGTGTTTGTCGTGCATTTGTCTCTCTCTCTCTTATCATCTTGTGCTTAGCTTTTATTAATTTACTATACTTGGGCACTTTCACATCAAGCAAATTATTTTCAAAGTGTTAATTTTTTTAAAGAACCCAATTCACCCCCCTCTTGGGTTTCCATCTGGACCAATAATTGGTATCAGAGCCTGTGCTCGTGTCTATTTGATCTAACAATCAAGAGTTAAAGATCCAAATGGCAGCTCAAGCTGGATCATCCTTTGCTGAAGGTCAATCCACTAATAGGCCACCTTTATTTAATGGCTCTAATTATTCATATTGGAAAGCAAGAATGATTTTCATTCAAGCTTTAGATTATGAATGTGGAGTGTCATTATTAATGGACCTAGCACACCTACACACATTGTAGATGGTTCAATCGTTTTAAGCCCGAAAGAGATTGGAATGAGAACGATAGGAAAATGGCTCAGCTTAATGCCAAAGCCATGAATGTCTTATATTATTCTTTGGATGCAAATGAATTCAACAGAATTTCTACTTGTATTTCAGCCAAAGAAATATGGGATAGATTAGAAGTTACCCATGAGGGTACCAATCAAGTAAAAGAATCCAAAATTAACATTCTAGTGCATAAATATGAATTGTTTAGCATGGAACAAACTGAATCAATCACATGCATGTACACTAGATTCACTGATATAGTTAATGGTTTAAAGAGTCTTGGTAAAACTTATACTAATTCTGAATTGATGCGTAAAATTCTTAGATCTCTTCCAAGAACATGGGAAGCTAAAGACAGCAATCCAAGAAGCCAAAGACTTGAACATCCTACCTTTAGAGGAGCTACTTGGATCCCTAATGACCCATGAGCTGACAATGAAGCAACATCAAGAGGAAGATGTCAAGAAGAAAAGAACTATAGCACTCAAGGCTGCAGAAAAAGAGTAGCAGCGAGGGTGAAGAAGAGATGATGAAACAGCTCTCCTTACAAAGAAATTTAGAAAGTTTATGCAAAGAAGGAGACCCTTCCACAAAAGAAAATCTGGAATCAAAATGGAAGGAGAAAAAGAAAAAGAAAGGGATAAAGAAAAGAAAAAGAACCCTTGACATGTTATGAATGTAAGAAGCCAGGCATTTTCGATCTGAATGTCCTCAACTAAAGAAGGGTTACAAGAAGAAAAAAGCCTATGTTGCAACTTGGAGTGATAGTGAAGATCTTCATCCGAAGAAGAACAAAAAGGGATTGCAAATATATGCTTCATGGAATGATGACAATGAGGTATGTACTGAAACCCCTAATGATGACTTTACATTTGATGAATTATATGATGCTTTCAATGAGTTAGTTAGTGATTTTAAGGTTTTGAGAATGAAAAATAAATCTTTGAAAACTGAAAACCTAAATCTTCTCAAAGAGAAAAATGAACTAATTCTTGAGGTTAAAAATCTAAAATCTGAAAATAAAAATATTTTAAAAGAAAAGGAATCAATTTCTAATAAAATATTAATTTGAAGAAAAAAATTGATAAATATAAGAATATTGTTGATAAATTTATATATAGCTCAGAAAAACTAAATTTGCTTTTAAGTAATCAAAGAGCTGTATTTGATAAAGCTGGATTAGGATATAGACCTCACATGAAACAAAAATATGTAAATAATTTCTTTATTAAGAAACAAAGTAAAAATGATATTTCATGTTATCATTGCAACAAAAAAGGACATAAATCATATGAATGCAATTTTAGAAAATCTAATAAGAATTTAATGCTTAAAGGAAAGAAAATATGGGTTCCAAAAGGAACAATATTTATTGCTACTAACCATGAAGGACCCAAGAAAGCTTGGGTACCTAAACAAAGATTTGATTATCTTGCAGGAGTGTCTTGCGGCCAAAAGATCAAAAAGAAAGTGGTATCTTGATAGTGGCTGCTCAAGACACATGACGGGTGACAAGGAGCAATTCATCACCCTTGAAGATAAAAGAGAGGAGTTGTTACTTTTGGAGACAATGGCAAAGGCCAAATTATGGGATTTGGTAAAATTCAAATAACTCCATCCACTTTTATAGAAAATGTTTTATATGTTGATGGTTTAAAGCATAATTTAATTAGTATTAGCCAATTGTGTGATAAAGGTTTCAAAGTTTCATTTGAAGCTTCTATTGCACTGTTTCTAATCCCATTGATAATAGCATTATATTTGTTGGAAATAGAAATGACAATGTATACTTAATTGATTTAGACAATTTGTCTACTAGTAATCATTGCTTAATTGCTGATAATGCTAAGATAAATGAGATTGGATGGCTATGGCATCGTAGATTAGGTCATGCAAGCACACACTTAATTTCAAAATTAATTAGAATGGATTTAGTTAAAGGACTTCCAAAGTTAGATTTTGAAAATAATAGAATTTGTGATGCATGTCAATTTGGAAAACAAACTAGAAATTCTTTCAAATCTAAAAATATTGTTTCACTTCTAGGCCACTTGAACTACTTCATATGGACCTTTTTGGACCTACTAGAACCACTAGTCTAGGAGGAAAGAAATATGGTCTTGTGATAGTAGATGATTATTCTAGATTCACTTGGGTATTTTTTGGCTCACAAAGATGAGACTTTCTCGATATTTCTGAAATTCTTCAAGAAAGTCAAATGAGAAAAAACACCATAGTGTCTCTTAGAAGTGATCATGGCACAGAATTTGAAAATCATTTATTTGAAAATTTCTGCATTGAAAATGGCATTCATCATAATTTTTCTGCACCTAGAACACCACAACAAAATGGAGTCGTAGAAAAAAAATAGAACATTAGAAGACATGGCCCGTACCATGCTATGTGAAAGCCAACTCCCAAAGTACTTCTGGGCGAAGCTATAAACACAGCATGTTACATTTAATAGAGCTTTAATTAGGCCAATCCTTAAGAAAACTCCCTATGAATTATGGCATAATAGGAAACCTAACATTAGTTATTTTCATGCATTTGGTTGTAATATTTTATTCATAATAATGGTAAGATAATCTTGGAAAATTTGATGCAAAATCTGATGAAGGCATATTCTTAGGATATTCAACATCTAGTAAAGCCTATAGAGTATTTAACAAGAAATTTAATTGTAGAAGAATCTATTCATGTAGTTTTGATGAGTCTTTAGCATCAAGTTCTGAAAAGATTGATGATGAGGAAGATACAAATTTGCTTGAAAGAGATATTAAAAAAAAATATAGATGTATCTTCAGATCATGAACAAGAAGCTAAAGATGATGATTCACCTAGGATGATGTTATTGATACTATCATAATGATGTAGATCTCCTAGAGATTGGAGATATGCTATGGTCATCCAAAGGAATTAATTATAGGTGATCCATCTCAAGGAGTAAGAACTAGATCATCAATGAGGAACATCAATAATCATCTTGCATTTGTATCTCAAATTGAACCTAAAACTATTGAAGAAGCTGAAAAAGATAGTAATTGGATGTTAGCTATGCAAGAAGAATTAAATCAATTTACTAGGAATAATGTATGGTCCTTAGTTGATAGACCTAAAGGTCATTCTGTTATAGGATCTAAATGGGTATTTAGAAATAAATTAGATGAAAATGGCATAGTAATTAGAAATAAAGCTAGATTAGTTGCAAAAGGATATAATCAAGAAGAAGGAATTGATTTTGATGAAACTTTTGCACCTGTAGCTAGATTAGAAGCAATTAGACTATTACTTGCATTTGCATGTCATATGAACATTAATTTATTTCAAATGGATGTTAAAAGTGCATTTTTAAATGGTTTTATAAATGAGAAGTTTTTGAACAACCACCAGGTTTTGAAGATCATGAATTTTCAAATCATGTTTTTAAATTACACAAAGCACTTTATGGTTTAAAACAAGCACCTAGAGCTTGGTATGATAGATTAAGCAAATTTCTAATTGAAAATGATTTTTCTAGAGGAAATGTTGATAAAACCTATTTTTGAAAAGAAAGATAAAGATTTATTGGTAGTACAAATATATAGATGATATTGTATTCGGTGCTACTAACAATCTTTTGTGTCAAGAATTTGCTAAGTTAATGCAGGGTGAATTCGAGATGAGCATGATGGGAGAACTCAACTTCTTCCTAGGACTCAAATCAAGCAAGAAAGAGAGGAAATTTTCATCAACCAAACAAAGTACACAAAAAAATTCTCAAGAAGTTTGGAATGGAATCAATCAAACCCTTGGAACACCTATGAGTCCTTCATGCAAATTAGATAAAGATGAAGATGGTAAGCCTGTTGATCAAAAATATTATAGAGGTATGATCGGATCTCTACTTTACTTAACAGCAAGTAGACCTGATATTATGTTTGCAGTTGTTTATGTGCTAGATATCAATCTGAACCTAAAGAATCTCACTTAATTGCAGTAAAAAGAATACTTAGATATCTAAGTGGAACTAAAAATGTAGGATTATGGTATTCTAGAGACTCAACATTAAATTTGATTGCATATTCTGATTCTGATTATGCTGGTTGTAAATTAGATAGAAAAGTACAAGTGGTGCATGTCAATTTTTAGGAAGTAACTTAATCTCTTGGTTTAGCAAAAAGCAAAATTCGGTTGCATTATCAACTGCTGAAGCAGAATATGTTGCAGCTGGAAGTTGCTGTGCTCAAATCCTTTGGATTAAGCGACAACTTGAAGATTATGGCATAACACTTGATAAAACACCAATTAGATGTGATAACACTAGTGCAATAAATTTAACTAAAAATCCAATCAACATTCAAGAACTAAACACATTGAAATTAGATATCATTTTATTAGAGAACATGTAGCTAATAATGAATTTGTCTTGATTATGTTAGTACTGATGAACAATTAGCTGACATTTTTACAAAACCCTAAGTGAAGAGAGATTTTGTTATCTTAGAGGAGAATTAGGAGTTGTGATCCATTGGAATGAATTTTAAATCTCCTAGGAATGATTATCTAGAATTCAATCATTTTTTTTATTTCTTGTGATTTTAAGGAAAACTTATCTAGATATTTGAACCCCTTGATTCATCACATTCCAAAGTTGATTTATCCAAAATTTGAAGACTTTCGGACAGTTTCAGATTCTTTGAAACTTTATTTTTTTCTGAAACTGTCTTGGAGCCGACACCTGGAGTCGATTCCAGTTTTGTCTGAGATTTTGGAGACACCTGCCTTTCCAGAGTCGACTCCACTTCGGGCGCTGACTGTGTTAGCGACTTGGAGCCGACACCCGCTTTGTGGGAGCCGACTCCAAGTGGTCCCAAGTTGACTTTATTAGGGCAGAGTCGACACCTTTCTCATTTCATTCGACTCCAATCTCTTCCAAACTCTTCCCCACTCATCCCAAAATCCAAAATTTCTTAAATCCTTCATCCACTAGCATCCTATGGCACCCAAACAAAGAGGATCCGTGTTTGGTGGACCGGTGACGAAGGGAAACGGACCGTGAGGTGTCCGGTGCGACATCCCTCTCCAAGTTCGTCCTCCACTTCGTCCGCTTCCACTCCGAGTGCCATCCAAGTCCTTCTTTCCTCAGGTTGACACCCTAGCTGGCCGAGTCATCACCATGGGTAAAAAAGTTGATTTTCACTTCTTTGAGGCCGAGGGTTTTTCTATTGGGCGCAGTTAAAGGAGTTAGGATGGGAGAAGGTTTGTTCTCTTGATGTACCTACTTACCCTGCTTTAGTTAAAGAATTTTATCATAATCTTTCTAGAGGAGATGGAGGAATCATAAGTTTTGTTAAAGGAAAAAGGATTCACTTAACTTCTGAGATATTAGGAAACCTTTTAAGATTCCTGTTGTTGGATTAATAGCTAATTCCCACAGTGAGAGAGCAGGAGCATTATCTAGAATGCTTAGGAAGAGAAGTCAAAGAATTTGAAGAGGTTAGGGCAAACCAGTTGCCCCTAGAGCTCAGATTATTACATAATATATGTAGTAGGATACTATTTCCAAAGACTGGTCATTTTGAGTATGTCTCGGAGAGAGACATCTTGCTTATGGACTGTGTTCTGACAGGTCAGCCTATAAATTTAGCTGGGATGATGATATGGTATATGGCTGAGGCTGGTAACAAGAAGAGATCAACTTTGCCTTATGGTATGATTTTGACTATAGCATTTCAGAACCAAGGTGTAGTTATTTCTGACAGTGAGCCTATGAAGAACTTTAGACATACATGTTATTATAGCATTGCTACTATGCATCGTATGGGGTTCATGAAGGTGAATGGTAGATGGAAAGGAAGGGACACCTAGATGACAGGGCAGCTGATATTGAAGCTGCTGCACCATCAGAGGCTGGACCATCTATGAGGCATCCTTTACCTGAGCCCAGTAGACCATCACCACCACCACCTATATCTGCATCTATTTCTGTTCCTACTTCTGATTTTTTAGTGCTCAGCTGGAGCAGCTAAAAGAGCTTTTTGCAAGTCATGAGGAGAAAATGAAGATTGAGTTAGAAAGTAGACTTTTGAGCTTAAGGAGCTCTATTACTCTTTGGAAGATAAGGTAACAAGATTGAGTCATCCTTTGGAACCTCATCTGAAGCCTTGAAGACAGATCTTATGTACATTTTTGAGAAAATCAAGGATATTGGAGGAGACTCTGAGACTTATTCTAAATGTAATGCAGAGCTACAGGAGAAAATCTCAATTGCATCTGCTTTAGTTGAGATAAAGTTAAATGACTTTATGAAGATACAAGAAACTGGCATGGGAAAGATCCTAGAAGAACTTAAGAGACTTCTTATTTTGATTTTGATGTTTAGTTTGCTTTTGATATAATAGAATGTTATATGAATGAAGTAATGAAATATTGAAGTAAACATTTTGATATTTTGTTGAATGATGTAATGAACATTTGATGTAATGTTTCAATATTTAATGAATATTAAGTCTTGAATGTTTTGAAGTTTGATTTAAGCTTATGTTTGATGTTGAAACACTTAATCTCTATAGTTGTTGTTAATTTAAGCCTGAATGAACCTTCTTCTAAACCTTTTTGTTGATTACAAAAAAGGGGGAGAAGATGATATTTGTATATGAATAAAAGTGATGGAAAATGACATATGCATGTTAAGCAATTAAAAGAACGAGGGAGAATAGGACTTAATAGTATGCATGTTGAAAGGAATTAATGTCAAAAGGAATAGAATTTCAATAGACTTAACATATGCATCAACATAGGGGGAGCTACCTCATTAAGGGGGAGCTTAACCTTTAGAATGTTTTGAAATTCTGCATTAATTGATTATGCATATACTCAATGTTTTTATCATCATCAAAAAGGGAGAGATTGTTAGAAAATTATTGAGAAATTATTTACCCAATTAATTGATTTTGATGATTAACAAAAGCCATGAGTATATTCATTGTGTTTCTGATAAAATTAATAAGTGTTTCAGGAATTAAGATCGATTAATTATCCAAAAGGTATATAGAAATCAGTTTTGAATTGAATTTTAATGAGTATAACAAAAGTTCAGTAGTTGGAGCGACACCCAGACTCATTGGAGCCGACTCCAGAGCGTATCGGAACAGTTCAGGATTTTTGGCACGGTTTGGAGCCACCCTAACAGTAGGAGCCGACTCCAACCTGAGATACAGAGAAACTGTTTTCTGCTTCAGAAGCCGAGCCGACATATGAGTTTTTGGAGCCGACTCTAACTAGAGTTACATAGACTATGTTTTTTGAAGCAATTCTTGGAGCCGACACCTTAGAATCGAGAGTCGACTCCAGACAGCCATGAGTCGACACTTTGTAAAGTAGGAGCCGACTTCACGTCGAATTATTTGTTGCTATTTTTGGAAACCCGATTTGGAGCCGACACATGAAAAGTTGGAGCTCACTCCAACCTGTCAGAGGACGATTTTTAAAAGTGATAGATCAGCTCCAACGGCTATATGTTCTCACATACTCTTCAATGGATCTATTTTCTTGCATGGAGAACTCATCAAGGTACATTTCAACGGCTATTTTCTTACCTAATCTGGATTAAAAATCTATAAAAAGTGGATATTCGACCGTTCAAAATATAAAGAGAAAAATAATGGAAAAATCGAGGAAAATACCAGTGAAAAAGAGAGAAAAATCGAAGAGAAATCTCTGAGTCCACGTCTATCATCTGAAGAGAGTTTCTAGAGAAATCCAAAGCCCTCAAAGATCAAAATCGGAGGATTTTCAAAGGAAAAAAAAAGAAGAGCAAAAGCCCTATTTTCTCAACATTCTCTTCAACAAATTTTTGTCAAGAATTAGAGCTGAAGCTTGGTTCATCCATTCAAAAGAGAAGAGGAAAAGAAGAAAAGCTCAACCTCATTGCTTCCAAAATCAGGCTTTTCTAATCCTTGTCTATTTATATTGCTTATTTGCTCAATTAAGGAGCATTTGAATTATTGTAAACTTTAATTTGATTTATTGTTTACTAATTCAATCAGGGGGATTGAATTAGTTGAGGTAGTTGACCTCGGGCAAGCTAGTTTAGCTTGGGTTAAGGTTTTGTGCTGGTGATCCTGTGAAAACCGGCTGGGTTCGTTGTGACCCCGTGTAAAACAACAAGTTAGAGTTGTGATCTTATAAAACAACTCAACTGTAATCAGGGGATTATAGTGTGGACCCAAGAGTTGCTTGGGAGTGGACGTAGGTGTGGCTAACACCGAACCACTATAAATCTTTGTGTGTTTGTCGTGCATTTGTCTCTCTCTCTCTTTATCATCTTGTGCTTAGCTTTTATTAATTTACTTTACTTGGGCACTTTCACATCAAGCAAATTGTTTTCAAAGTGCATTTGTCTCTCTCTTTTTTATGATGGAGTTGTTGCCCCTGTTTGCCAGCAATCCCTTCTTCCAGCTCGCTCGAGGCCACACACCATCTTCAGCAACCCAATCATATAGGGGCTAGACCAGTGTTGTAGAAGGTCGAAGGTAAGAGTCCATTTAGATCTCGATGGGCTCGTTCTCTTTCTCCGATGTTCTTCGCCATGACTCCATGCCATGATCGGTCCCCTCGTCCTGTCTCCTCTGCTGTTCGAGATGAGGGGGTTCAGCGGCAATTCCGAAAGGTGCATCAGGAGTGGCATCAATAGTTGGATGTCGTCAAGCAGATTCCCCATCCTCAACCAAGGAAGGAATAGGGCATCCCCTTCACCAAAGAAATCATGTAGGAGGTGATTCGTCCTCATGTCAAGCTTCTCGCCATCGAGCCGTATCATGGGTCCACCAATCCAGATGATCATCTAAGTAGTTTTCGATCCATCATGATATTTCACGAAGCTTTAGATGTGATATTGTACCGAGCTTTCCCCTCCACTCTTAGGGGATCGGCAAGAACATGGTTCCAAAGCTTGAAACCAAGTTCCATTGATTCTTCGATGAACTGAGTCAGTTGTTTATTAGCCAGTTCGTCAGCAGCCGTCGCCACCGAAGAAGATTTGACTCCCTCTTCGAGGTGAAGCAGTGAGAGGTAGAGTCTCTGAGGAGCTTTCTTGGTTGCTTCAACACTGCCATATTAGAGGTTGATCATCTAACCATGAGGTGGCTATGTCCGCCTAGCGGGTAGAGTATCGAAGGAGGATGATCGCTGTCATTGGCGGTCAAAAATAAAACCTACTCACTACTATAGTTAGTAGTGAATCAAGATCGCATCCTCGGGGATCAAGGGCAATTATTTATGAAAAAGAAAAAAAATAGCTGTAGAGGATTATATTAAGAATAGCAATTATTAAAAGATAACAACTAATTAATTAATAAAATTCAAACTACAAGAGAAGCAACCCAGGAATCCGAATCCATTATGCAAACAGGTTTTATTTTTTTTAATGTTGTAATAGTAATAATTTTTGTAAATTTAAAATTAAATAATTTATCTCTTATCAGTTACAGACCGTACTAGAAGATCACGGTACATTCGCTTAGAGTATAAACTATCTAATAATTGTAAGGCTAAGGGTCTAATATATCATATTACGATCTGTCTCTCTTAGGCACGTACTGTATTCTAAGATACGGTACGTCGATAGAGGGTACAAGCCGTGTATGCTAGATCATAACCTCAATAAGAAAAATAACTCAAAAGATATAATAAAGAAGAGCATAATTTTTATTATATAAAATTAAAAACAAAAAGAAAGATAAAAGTTGATTACATGCTTCATCATCATCTCAAGTTGAAGGAATCTAGCCACACATTGCTGCTGCCAGCATCCTGTCCATAATTTTTCTTTTCCAAGCCTAATACAATAATCTAAATAAAGAAGAATAAAAAAAAGCTTTGTAGAAACTCCTTCCCTCCAACTGCTACCTGAGATCTTCCTTTTATAGAACTTGTTTAGGGCTTCCTCCTAGTCAAAGTTGGAGTCAATCGGGTGTTCAAAATCGTTCAGATATCGTGAGAAAATTTCTCAGCCATCCGTTCAACATCACCTACCTTAGTTTGCATCGAAAATCATACGAAATCATCTCTTTCTTTCTTTTTAGCCAAACCGAGTCCTGATTTGAGTTCCATCTGTATCGTTGGACTCCAAAAATCAAGCTCTTTCTATTATTGGCTTCTTTTCTGCAAACATCCATAAAAAGTATCAATTCTTAATAAATTCAAATTAATTAATATTTATTTTAATGGTTAAATTAGGATAATAAATAGACTTATCACACCCTCCAACTTAATCATTGCTAGTCCCTTAGCAATGTAATTAAAATAAAACCATGCGTCACTATAATTCTCTTTTACAAAATTAAATCTAGGTTTAAGGTTGAAAGAAGCTAGCAGTATCACTAACTAAGTATTGAGTTTCTGAAGTAAATTTTATGGTCAGAACTATTAGAAACTTTCTTAGAGTTCATCTATAGAACTACAACACTTATGTTTGTGATGGCTAACTTAGCATTTCGGTACTAGCTTGTAAGAAACAATGGTATCTTTGCTTATCACTTACTTTGGTCAATTTTCTATATACCTTTAAATTAAGCATGACATGAGATAGCTTTTACACTGCCTGATATATATTATTTTTTTATTTATTTTAATTTTTTTTAGCGATATCTTCATATTGCCCACTTTTTTATGCGAACAACAACACTTACTTAGGCAAAGGTGCCCGGTTACTCGATGAAAAACCAATGTTTAGACTTATATATATATATATCAAACATGTAGCTCTTTTCTTAAATTCAAGTTTCTTTTATTAGGGTGTATATCAATTATCAATTTTTAGTAATAATTAAATCTCCAATTGACCTTACAACTAATACCTAACTTATCTCGTCAGTGTGCATGCGCAATGAAAGGGCTAATAGCCTTTAGATGACTTAAGTAGGTTACTAAAAGTCTGACCATTTAGTCTACTCCTTGGCTCTCTACAGTAATTAGCCAATACTTTTTAACTCTATTATCTTTTTCTAGTCAATTTTGCTCAAGAATTTCTTTCATAGCACATGATTTATAAAAATTTTAAAATTTTCAAAAAGAATGCCAAGGCATTTTTAAAATATTTTCAAAAAGGTTTCTCTTACCCCCCAACTTAATTTTCATTGTTCTCAATGAAATAAGGAAGAATAAAACAAGAAAAATACCACCTGAACGAGATATTCCTCGTATAATGTTAGGAGTGACCGTACGAAGTAGTCTCTTATTTCTAAAAATAAGAATCACTAAAATAAAGGTCAAAAAATAAAATTTTGGGTTGCCTCCAAAAAATGCTAAGTTTATCGTCTTCAGCCAGACGTTATGGCTTACTTGGTTCATATAGGATCATAACCTCCCCAGCTGCTTCAATGGATAATTCTAAGAAAGGTTTTAAGCGTTGCCCATTAACTTTGAATATAACACCATTACTTGGATTTTCAATTTCTATCGCTCCATGTGGGAAGATTTCTTTTATTATGTATGGGCTAGTCCATCTAGATCTTAATTTTTCTAAAAATAGGTGAAGCCTTGAATTGTAGAAGAGAATTTTTTGCCCATGAGTAAATGATTTTCTAAAGATAGCTTCGTCGTGGAAGGTTTTAGTTCTCTTCTTATAAATTTTTGCATTCTCATATGCTTCGTTTCTAATTTCCTCAAGTTCATCCACTTGTAATTTCTCTGGTCTTCAGCTACATCCAAATCCATGTTTAATTATTTTATGCCCCACATTGCCCTATATTCTAATTCTACTGGCAAATGACACGCTTTACCAAATACAAGCCTATAAGGAGACATTCCTAAATTTATCTTGAAGGCAGTGCGATACACTCAAAGTGCATCCACTAGCTTCAGTGACCAATCTTTTCTATTAGAGCTCACGATCTTCTCTAGGATTTATTTGATTTGTCGATTAGAAACTTCAACTTGCCCACTCATTTGCGAGTGATAACATGTGGCCATCTTATGGGTGATGTTATACTTTCTCATTAGTGATGCAAATGATTTGTTGCAGAAGTGTGCTCCACGGTCATTGATGATAGCCCTTGGAATACCAAAGCGGGAGAGGATATGCTCTTTGAAAATTTTACAATAATTTTGTTATCATTAGTTTTGCAAGGTATTGCCTCTATCCCCTTGGATACGTAATCTACAGCTATCAAATATATTCATTTCTAAAAGATTTTGGAAATGGTCCCATAAAGTTAATTCTTCATACATCAAAAATTTCTACAATCAATATTGGATTCATGGGCATCATATCTCTTTTTGTGATCCAGCCTATTTCCTGGCACCTAACACAACTTTTGCAATATTCATAAGCATCTTTGAATAGGTTAGGCCAGTAGAATCCATATTGAGCACCTTTACTGCTATCTTTTTAGCTCCAAAATGACCACCACAAGCTTGGTCATGGCAAAAGGATAAAATGCTCCTAATTTCTTGATCTAGGATGCATCTTCCAATAATTAAGTTAGGACATTGTTTAAATAAATATGGGTCATCCTAAATAAAGTATTTTACTTGAGAGAGAAATCGATTTCTGTCCTGAGCATTCCAGTGCATCGAAATCTGACCATTGGCTAAGTAATTGACTATGTCTGCACACCATGGTTCATGGTGGCAGACATAAATTGTTCATTAAAAAGGACTCGTTGACAGGTAGTTCTTCAATAGGTGTAATCGCTAACATAGATAAATGATCAGCTACTACGTTTTCAGTACCTTTTTATCTCTGATCTCAAAATCAAATTCTTGTAAGATCAAGATCCATCTAACTAAGCGTGCCTTGGCATCCTTCTTTGAAAGAAGATGCCTAATGGCAAAGTGATCAGTATAGATGATTACATGAGATCCCACTAAGTAAGATCTAAATTTTTCTAGTGCAAATATCATAGCTAAATTTTTTTTAGTGGTAGAATAGTTGAGCTGTGCATCATTTAAGGTCTTACTAGTATAATAGATCACTCGAGTAGCTTATCAATTCTTTTCCCTAGGACCACTCTTATGGCATGATCGATGCATCACACATCAGCTCAAAAGGTTGAGTTGATACAGGTGGTGAACGATTAGTGCTAAGGTTAATTTCTCTTTAAATATTCAAAGGACTCAAGACATTCAGATGTGAAGTCAAATTTGACTTCTTTGGCTAATAGGTTAGTCAATGGTCGAGCCACTTTGCTAAAATCTTGATAAATCTTCTATAAAACATGTCCAAGGAATGATCTTATTTCTTTGACTGATTTAGGAGGAGGAAGATTTGCAATCAAATCTACTTTGGCCTTGTCTACTTCTATACCTCTATTTGAAATTACATGGCCAAGTACAATACCTTCCTTCACCATAAATTGGCATTTCTCCCAATTTAGTATTAGATGCTTTTCTTGCATTTTTAAGACCAGTCTAAGGTGATATAGGCATTCAGAAAAAGTAGAACCAAAAATGAAAAGTCATCCATAAAATCTCAAGGAACCATTCTACCATATCAGAGAAAATATTAATCATGCACCTTTAAAAGATAGATGGTGCATTACACAAGCCAAAGGGCATAAATCTATATGCGAAGGTTCCATATGGACAAGTAAATGTTGTCTTCTCTTGATCCTCTGGGGCTATTGCAATTTGATTGTAACAAGAGTATCCATCTAGAAAATAGTAAAAGTCATGCCCTGCTAATCATTTAACATTTGGTCTATAAAGGGCAAAGAAAAGTGGTCCTTCTTAGTGGCGGCATTTAATTTTCTATAATTGATGCACACCCTCCATTCCGTTTGAATTCTTGTAGGGACCAACTCATTGTTATCATTTTATATCACAGTGACTCTGACTTCTTGGGCACCACTTGCACAGGACTTACCCAAGAACTATCTAAAATAGGATAAATTATACCATTATCAATGAGTTTAATGATATCTTTCCTTACTACTTCCTTCATGGCTGGGTTAAGTCTCCTTTAGGATTCTCTTGTAGGCTTGGCTTCTTCCTCTAGTGAATCCTATGTTGAACGATAGAGGGGCTAATCCCTTTTATGTCAGCTATGGTCCATCCTAATGCTTCTTTATTTTCTCTTAGGACATTCAGTAGTTTTCCTTCTTGTGACGAGTCTAGGTCGGCTAAATAATTATCGATAGGGTTTTTTATGGACCTAGGTATGCATATTTGAGGTGCTTGAAAAGTGGTTTCAGTTCTAATTTAGATGCTTCCTCTATTGATGGTTTAGGTAATGATTTAGGTACTTTCTCTAGTGATTCAATTGGAAGTTTCCATCTTGATTTTTCATCAATTGTAGCAACCTTATTAATTTGCTTCCCATCTTGGTTCATGCAGATTTCTAGGTCAAGCTCTTCGTCACTAAGGTCGATTGGATCATAAACAGTATCCTGAACATAATTTGAGTCACTCGTTTGATGTGTAATGGTAAGATTGAAAATATTAAGATCAATTACATATTTTCAAAGAAAAATTTTATTAATCCATTTCAACAATTAATTAGGACATTAGCTGTAGCTAAAAATGGTCTACCTAAAATCATTGGGATGTGGCTTTGGGTTTGTCATCATCTTAAGTTTCTAAAATCATAAAGTCCATCGATAGATAAAGTCATCAACTTTGATCAATACATCCTCTACTATTCCCTTAGGTACTTTCAAAGAGGGATCTGCTAGTTGTAGGGTCATTCTCGTAGGCTTTAGTTTTCCAACCCTAGTTGCTCATATAAAGAGAATGACAATATTAACACTCGCCCCTAAGTCTAATCAAGCCCTATTTATGAGGGTATTCCCCACAATGCATGAAATAGTAGATGATCCTAGATCTTTATATTTTACTAGCATATGGTTTGATAGATAAGAACTCACACTGGCTGCCAAAAAGGTTTTTTGGGCACATTGTGGTCTTCTTTTTGGTACATAGATCCTTAAGGAATTTGGCATAGGTTGGGACCTATTAGATCACGTCCAATAGAGGGATGTTCACTTTAACTTGCTTAAAGATCTCCAAAATTTTATCTAATTGGGCTAAATTTTGATTGGGCTTAAGTCTATTTGGGAATGGTGCTACAATCTTGATTTTTGGTTCATCTCCTTCTAGCATGGGGTCAGTTGGTGGGTTGGGCATTACATCAGACTCTGATGCCTCAGGTGTTTTTGGCTGACCTAGCTCAACAAGTTGTTCAAGTGGTGGGGTTTTTAATTCTTCTTCATATGTACCCTCCTGGTTATCTATTTATTTTCCAGATCTTAATGTATGAATGATACTTAGTTGGTTAATCTGGGTTCCTTGATTTGATCCTTGGATGTTTAGGTTCCTAAGGTTAGCTTCGGGTTGACTCGATAGCTTATCCCATTCTTTTTCACTTATGGTTGTGGCTAACTGACCTACCTACATCTCCAAACGAGTTATGGCCTGAGTATTAATGGATAGTTATTGCCTGTGTTTTGCATAAAGTTATTTAGGATGGTGTTGGTGCTATTTATCATGGCATAAGTGTCAACTTGGGATTTAACTAGGATTTTCAAGGCCTTGTCTAGGGAACTATACCTCTTTTCATTCTCATTGACTGGTGGGTTATTTCCTGTAAAATTGGGCCTTGGGTTAGGTTGGTTGAAGTTGGATCACATGCGTTAAGACCTTGTGACCAGGCAAAGTTTGATGGTTCCTCCATCCTGGTTGTAGGTTGGTGCATAAGGATTGTTGTTGTTTTTTGATAGGTTGCATTCACTATGCATAACTATTTTCAGTTTGGGTCATGAAGTAGGGGCACTCTTCTACTATATGTTCTGGCTTATTACATCTAGTGCAGATAAGTGCAGCCACTTAATTTACATGATTTATCGGAGCCTATCCCTTAAGTTCCAAGGCTTCTATCCTATGAATCAGAGATGTCATCTTAGCTTCTTCAGCTATAGATGGAGAGCATTGGTGCATGCCACCTCTTCATGGTGTGGGTTCTGATTCCTTAGTTTCCTCCTATTGTAATCTCTTTTCTGCTAAATCTTCTAGAAACTACCAGGCTTCATTGGGTGGTTTCTGCATAAAGTTGCTCTGACATATTGATTCGAGCATAGTTCTGGAGTTTAGGTTTAGACCTTCATAAAGGTTTGATATAATCTTCAAGTCTCTATCCCATGGTATGGACATTGGCTTAACAGATTCTTAAATCGGTCTAGACACTTCCAGAAAGGCTCTCCCCCTAATTGATGAAATTGGGCAATTTTATTTCTCAACTTGGCTGTTTTATGATGTGAAAACAATTTTCTCAAGAATGCTTTAACAAAACCTTTCCAGGTCAAGATTGACTGAGTAGGTAAACTATACAGCCACTTTTTGGCATTTTCTTAAGAGCAAAGTTAATTAGCCTAAGTTTTATAGCATCTTCTGAAAGTTCATGCATTCTCATAGTATCACATACTTCCTCAAATTCTCTAATAAAAATGTAAGCATCCTCAATTCTTGTAAATTTAGGAGCATGTTGATAATCTAAGGCTTAATCTCAAAACTGGTCGCATTTGTTTGGGGTAGTTGAATGCATGATGGTTGGGCAGATTCAATTGGGTAGTAGTATTCTCTTAGGCTAAGGGGATGTTCTAATTCCTCCATAGTTATTTTTTTTTTCGTCAAGGATAGGGTCTAGATCTATCCTTACTAATCGACCAGACTCCCTTTTCTAGTTGCAATTTTGAAAATTTTTTTAATGTTATCTAGAGAGAGAAAAAAAGATTCTAAAAGAAGTATCCTAAGAGATTCCTAGAACTAAGAGCAATGAAGAATAATTTAATTAGATTTAATAATTATTAGCATAAGTTAACAAAGATTAGACTCTCTACTCTAGGTTTAACCTAGATCTAGACAGCTCTTAACCTTCAAGACTGCCTTGGAGCCCTCCAAGTCAAAAATTAGCTGATCGACTAGCCAGTTGAGGGTAAGGCCAGTGGGGGTCACGAATGGAACCAATTAAATAATCATTTTTTTTCTTTTTCTAGACACCAGTTAATCAGTCAATCCCGACTCAGTCCAACTCTTTCGGGTGCCCTGTCCTATTTGAGCTTGAGTTCCTTAGGGGCTGATCTAGTTAACTTTAGAGTTAAAGGCTTGGGTTTATACAGTATGCAAGATGATGGTTTATGGGCTAAGGAAGGGTAATAAAATCCCCACCTTATGTTATTAGGGGTTGCGACCTTAAAGTATTTTATGAAAATGCAATGCAATTCAAACAAGTTGTCTAAACTGTTGGGAATTGTATCCTAAAGCCAATCATTTGATGATTATGCTAATATAAATTGTATATAAATTGATATATTAATAAAAGTTATTTGCAGTTTATTCATTACAAGAACATCTTCTTAAAGCTCATAATAGTAATGAAGCCCTCAGGATCTTCCTTCACGATAAAGGAAGATTTATCTTTGAAGGTACTTAAAAGAGTTCTTGACCAAATGATATACTATGACAGGGCATAGTACTATCAAATATAGACGTTGTATATCATATTTGTTGGTTGTCCTCTTAACCAAGGAGTGTAGAGACACTGGTATGACATACAGGTGAAAGTGTAGGAGTACATTTCACCAACGTGACTCATTTTTGGATACTCTGCTGTCAAGAGTTAATCCGAGAAGATATGGGTATAAGTATCCTTTAGACCTGAAGATCACAATCGGTGACTTGCAAGCAACTCATTGTACTTAGGTGCCAGACCACCTGGATTTTAATCCAGCTACGAAAGGTTACCGGGTGCAGTCAAGTACTTGTGGTAGTCAGTTGTGGATCAAGATAAATTTGACCTATCCCGTTAAAAGGAGAAATGGTTGTGTTTTAATTTAGCAAGACCTTGGCCAAGGCACTTCATGTGAAAGTCACATGATCACTAAAGTTGAAATCACTTTATGGATTTGCTGTTTAGAGTTGACAGGCTCTTAAGCCATCCTTAGCATTTGTGGTCAAAAGGATGAATTATACGGTAACTGTTTCTTAGGGTTCTTGGAGTTTGCTCGGCAACTCTTCGACCTATCCGGACGTCGGTTCCATTGCTAGATGGGCACATCGATTAGTATAGAAAGTTATTCCTATGCTACCGGCTTAGGTTCGAACCTAGAGAGTCACATGCATAGAAGTTTCCTAGGATGATCTATTTGTTGATCAACGATTGAGAATTGTATATGATTTAATTAATCAATTTGATTGATTGAATTATCTCAATTGGGTTAAGTACAAGTGAATAAGATTCAATTTGGTTTAAGTCTATTAGAAGGACTAGTCAATTTCAAATATTGATTTGAAATTAGACTTGATTTGGATTTAAATAGATTTCAGGACTAGCCAAATTTGATTTGGGCTAGGACCATGATCTATGTAGGTTCAGTCCAATAAATTCAGATTAGCTTAAACCAAAACCTGAACCCAAACCTCTCGCATAAGTATCTCACATGATGAGATAACTAAAATCTGAGAGATTAAATTCACATGTAGAATTTAATGTATAACATTAATCTTCTCCAAAGTTCCATTGGAATTCTAAAGTGTTAGAATTTATATGGAATAAATGTGCCTCTTTGAATCAACCAGGCGATGGAATTCTAAGTGTTAGAATTCCCATCTCTTTGGTTTTCACCGAACGTCAAAATTAACCAAACGCCGCGTCTCTTTGGTTTTCACCGAACATCGGAATTAACCAAACACTGCGTCTCTTTGGTTCGGTGTCTCTTTGGTTTTCATAGAACGACATAATTCTAAGTGTTAGAATTCAATGGACTGGCTAGAATGAGACTATAAATTAGAGGAAATCCCTCACCAAGAACAACAACGAAATGTTATGGATTGAATTTCTAAAGAGTTAGAATAGAAAATCCTGGTGTAATTCTGGTGTCAGCGAAAGTTTGGTGGATCTTGGAAGAAGATTCAAGTGGGAGGATTCAAGATCAACAAAGTTATTTTTCTGCGAGCTAGCACACCCGAAAATCCGATCATTCAGGGCTTCCGTGGATAATACTAGAGGCTGGACGATTGAATGGCTGCAGAGCAATAAAGATTTACCTACTATTCTTAAGGTAAGTGATTTGATCCCTAGATCTTAAGGCATGCTTCAAGACAAGAAGTATAACTTCTTACCTTGAAGATCAAGATATGATCTTGATGATTTATTTATATGCATATTTTAGATCAAACGATCCTATATATAAGGCAAAGATATGATCTTGATGCATGTTAGATAAATTAATACTTAATCTTTAAAATTCCACATTGATAATTGTTATCAAATTATTAAATATGCATGCCTCGGAGTTTATTTCTCCCTACAAATGGTATCAGAGCCACGGTTTCATTTTGATCTAATTTATTGCATGTAAATTAATGCTCCTATTAATTTTGTAATCAAAGAAAATATGGATCACCAAGCTCTTCGGTCATAGATAGATTAAAAATCCAAATTACCCAGGTCCATATTGTCATGACGTTATGGTTCTTTTATTATTGATGCTTAATTAAAAGATAATTTAAATTGATCTTTGACACCAAGCACAGATTACATGCACTCTCAAGAGACATTTTATATTTGATACATATTGATGTTGTATAAAAGTATGATATTTATATTTAGTATAAAAATAGATATGAGATATGATGGCATGTTGTCTATGTTATGAAACATACAAATATTTATGAGAGTTTTATTTGAATTTCAAATGTTTATTCATAATTTTTTTTAGATATGATCTAAATATAGGAATTAAGAGTACCTGTATAATGTAAGTGATGCATGATTGAAAATATATGACATGTACACATGAAATATATTTAATCTTTTGGGTTAGCTAAATCAGGTCCATAATGGGTTAGACCCTAAGGTTTAAATCAAATGGACTATAAGAGTATTTGATCAAATCTAAATTAATTAGATTAGGTTAAGGATGCTCTAAATCAAACAATAGTTGTAGTTGATCATGTCCATGATTTTTATTAAACCAAATGGATGTAGATTAGGCTCCGTGGTTGAGCATGAATCTCTTAGATGGTCAAATCAAAATTGGTTAACCATATGATGTCAAGGTGAGTTGGCAAGTTTCTCTAGGATCAACGATCGAATGGTTTTTAATTGGGAGCTACTTGTATTGATGCATCTTTAACGAGTTAATGGCATATCCCTCCCATCGATCTCACTTACCTGGTCAATATGGTGAACCATTTATGATTCAGATCATTTACCTGATTCGGGTTGACCCATGCCTGTAAGAAAATCAATCTGACTAATTTAGGTGCTACTTAACCTGACTTAATCTTGTCTCATTCTGCTGACTTCATAGATTTAGTGTGAGAACTTGATTAGTCAATTTGTCTTCAGATTATTAAATCATCTAAAATTATTAGGTCCTTAAAATGAAATAGTTATATGATAACTAGATCATAGCCTCCCATTAAGGTGGGTGATAATGAGTCCGATGTCTTGATAATCATTGGAGGCACTCCATGCCTGGTGCTTGTCAACCATCGAAATTATCATTCATTATATGATAAGTCAGCGTAACTATTAAATAGATAGTCAGGTGGGCCGAGCTTCACTCGGGCTTGGTTGTCTATTTATAGGTTACACTGATTATATCATTTAATGGTTGGACCTAACCAGAACTTTTAGTGGAGGCACTCCATGCCTGCTGAAGAGGAACATGGGGCAAAACTGAACACTAAGAATTGTTTGGGGAAACAATTGGTTTTGAACCTACTCTTAGATGCATATGGGTTGGCCAAGCTTCACTTGGGCCTGTATATAGTCTATGTAGATCTTAGTGCCCACTAAAGAATTAAGAATAATTCTTCGAATTGGGGTGTAGAGGCTGCAAATTTGAACAAAATAGTGGAAGAATCTTTAGACTAAAGTCCAAGTCTTTAGACTGAATCAATTTATATACTACTAAACTTTAGTTTTTCTTATGCAGAAAATGGCCACTAATTTATCATTAAGGTCCCTATTAGATAGTGACAAGTTGAATGGTTTAAATTTAATATCTGGTTTAGAAAACTTAAGATCGTCCTTGAGCATGAGAGGATTCTATATATTTTGAATAATCCTGCACCAGAGATACTAATGCAAACACCCAAAGTTCTGATAGAGACACTTATCAGAAGTGGCTCAGTGATAGAACTAGTGTGCGTTGCATCATGCTAGCAGCAATGAACGATGAATTTGATCGCCGGTTCGAGAATGCTCAGCCGAAAGAAATCATTCAAGCGTTGAATGAATCTTTCGGCACACCCGACAACGTTGAAAGGCACAAGACTAGTTGTGCTATTTTTAATGCTCGAATGAGGGATGGATCTCCTGTCACTGATCATGTATTGTACATGATCGAGAAGATAGAACTTCTAAGCAAGCTCGACTTTCCCCTACATGAGCAGTTGGAAAAAGATGCGATCCTGAATTCCTTGCCTCCATCCTTCCGACCTTTTCTTACTCATTTTCGAATGACAAAGCCTGCAGTCAACTACCACGGTTTGTTGGGGTTGTTACAGAACTTTGAGAAGGACAACCAGCTCTCTAAGGGTTTGGTTAATGTGGTTGAAGGATCTAAGATAGGACGTCAACCCTTTGGAAAGGAAGAAGAAAAAGAATAAGAAAAAGGTGCAACATGCTAGGACATCTATAAGGGGTCAGATGCAGAAGAAGAAGTTGATAAAAGTCAAGCTGAATGCTTTCATTGCAAGATGCAAGGGCACTGGAAGAGGAACTGTCCTCTTTACATTGCCACACTTGATCCAAATAGGCCAAAGAAGAAAAAGGGCAAGATGTTGCTCAACAAGGTATTTATATGATAACACCTTGTAATTTTTCTATATATGATAATCAGACCTGGGTATTGGATATCGGAAGTCCTTTTAACATTTGCAATTCATTGCAGGGACTACAGGTCACTAGAAGATTTGAGGACAATGAAAGATTTCTTAATGTCGGCGATGGAAGATTAGTTCCAGTTCTGGCATTAGGAGTTCTTGAAATAGTTTTCAATAGAAATGTCATTGTACTAAATGATTGTCATTTTTGCCCAACGTTCTTGTTGAACGTAATTTCTGTAGGCCTTCTGGCCAAAAGTCATTATGAAATTTCAATAAAGGATGTTACTTTGAATATCATTATGAATGGAGTCACTGTAATGACTGGGCATTTATCTAATGGCATTTATATATTATCACAGCCTGTGAATGTAGTGTACAAATCAAGTAAGTGCCCTAGAATAACTAATGTCACAGATATTTATCTTTGGCACCATTGGCTGGGTCATATCAACAAGAACAGATTAAACAGGTTAACTCAGGAGGGCATCCTTCGAGTTGATGATTGTGAATCATTAACTACCTGTGAATCCTGTCTTCTTGGTAAAATGACCAAGTCATCTTTTACTAGAAAAGGTGAAAGAGCCAAAGAGCTATTGGGTCTAGTACATACTGATGTATGTGGACCAATGAGCACTTGTGCCAAAGGTGGATATTACTACTTCATTACTTTTACAGACGACCTTTCTAGGTTCGGTTATGTCTATCTATGAGACATAAATCTGAGTCGTTTGAAATGTTCAAACTATATCATAAAGAAGTAGAAAAACAAACAGAAAATGTATTAAGACCTTCGATCAGATCGAGGAGGAGAATACCTTTCAAATGACTTTGTGACATATTTAAGGGAGAATGGGATTCTCTCCCAATGGACTCCTCCAGAACACCGCAGCATAACGGTGTGTCGGAAAGAAGGAATCGAACCCTGTTAGACATGGTTCGGTCCATGATGGGTTTTGCAAGCTTGCCAATATCATTTTGGGGATATGCATTAGAATCAGCTTGTCATATTCTTAATAAGGTTCCAAGTAAGTCTGTTTCTAAAACTCCACATGAGATGTGGTATGGACATAAACCAGTTATCACCTATCTGAGAGTCTGGGGGCTTATGTGAAACGTGCAAAATTAGACAAACTTGAACCCAAATCTGACAAATACTTTTTTATCGGCTATCCGAAAGAAACCAAAGGATATTACTTCTACAATACTGAAGAACAAAAGTTGTTCATTAGTAATAGAGCAGTTTTTCTTTTTCCTTAGTGAAGGAACAAATAGCTCTAATATTGAACTTGAGGAAGTTCATCAAGTAGAAGGAACAACACAAACCAGTGAACCCTTAGAATCTGAGTTGATTAGATCAAACTCAAAACCCATTTTAGATGCACCATTAAGGCGATCTGGTAGAGTACCACATCAACCGGACAGATACTTAGTTTCTTGGTCCAGAACGAGGATCCTATTGAGCTCGATGAGAAAACGAGGATCCGATCACCTATATGGATGCTATGCAAAGGACTGACTCTAACAAATGGCTTGATGCCATGAAATCAAACTTGATTCCATAAAGGACAATAATGTATGGACATTAGTTGATCCACCCGAAGGGATAAAACCCATAGGGTGTAAGTGGGTTTTTAAGAGAAAAAGAGGCGCAGACGGAAAGGTAGAGACCTACAAAGCACGTCTAGTTGCCAAGGGGTATCGTCAACGTTATGGTATTGACTATGACGAGATGTTTTCTTCTGTGGCAATGCTGAAATCCATTCGGATTATGCTAGCTATAGCAGCACACTTAGATTATGAGATTTGCAGATGGATGTTAAAACCGCTTTTCTAAATGGTAATTTAGAAGAACATGTGTATATGATACAACCTGAAGGTTTTATATCTGAAGACGAGTCTAAAGTGTGCAGGCTACAGAAGTCCATTTATGGACTTAAGCAAGCATCTAGGAGTTGGAACATACGATTTGATAATGTGATCAAATCTTATGGTTTTGTTAAGAACAAAGAAGAACCTTGCATTTATAAATGGGCTAACGGTTCGTTATTATATTTCTTGTATTATATGTGATGATATTCTCTTAATCGGGAATGATGTCCCTGCATTACAAGGAATAAAGACATGGTTATCATCACAATTCTCCATGAAAGATCTGGGAGAAGCATCATATATCCTAGGGATGAAGATCTATAGAGATAGATCTAAGAGGATGCTTGGTTTATCCCAATCTACGTACATAGACACCGTGCTAAAGAAGTTTAGCATGGAGAATTCCAAGAAAGGCTATCTTCCGATAGGCCATGGAATTCATCTTTCTAAGAAGGATTATCCGAAAACTCCTAATGAAAGAGAACGTATGAGTCGAATTCCATATGCTTCGGCAGTGGGATCGATTATGTACACCATGACATGTACAAGACCAAATGTAGCATACTCACTAGGAGTAGTGAGTAGATACCAATCTGATCTAGGAGAAAAACACTGGCAAGTTATTAAGACAATCCTTAAGTATTTGAGAAATACTAAGACCAGTGGTTAGTCTATGGAGAGTCTGATTTGAAACTTGTTGGATATACTGATTCCAATTTTCAATCAGATCATGATGATAGCAAAAGTGTGTCAGGTTTTGTGTTTATCCTAAATGGTGGAGCTATTTGCTGAAAAGTTCCAAGCAACATACAGTGGCAGATTTAGTGTGCGAGGCAGAGTACATCGCTGCATCAAATGCCGCGAAAGAAACTGTGTGGCTGCGAAAGTTCATCTTGAGCTTGGAGTGGCTTCTTATAGATGGACCAGTCCTGTTGTACAGTGATAGCACTGGTGCCATAGCTCAAGCAAAGGAACCACGAGCACATCAGCGCACCAAGCACATACTGCGTCGGTTTTATCTTATTCGAGAGATTGTAGACCGAGGTGACATAAATCTTTAGAAGATTGACGGAAAGGAAAACCTAGGTGACCCATTTACTAAAGCACTCAGCATCAAGGAGTTTGACGACTATAAATTGAAGATGGGTATTAGATACTGTAATGAGTGGCTTTAGGCTAAGTGAGAGTTTGTTGGGAATTGTATCCTAAAGCCAATCATTTAATGATTGTGCTAATGTAAATTGAATATAAATTGATATATTAATAAAAGTTATTTGCAGTTTATTCATTACAAGAACATCTTCTTAAACTCCTAATAGTAATGAAGCCCTCAGGATCTTCCTTCACGATAAAAAGGATTTATCTTTGAAGGTCCTTAAAAGAGTTCGCAACCAAATGATATACTATGACAGGACCATAGTACAATCAACATTGTATATCATATTTATTGGTTGTTATCTTAACCAAGGAGTGTAGAGACACTGGTATGACATACAGGTGAAAGTGTAGGAGTATTTCACCGAACGTGACTCATTTTCGGATACTCTGCTGTCAAGAGTTAATCCGAGAAGATATGGTATAAGTATCCTTTAGACCTGAAGATCACAACCAGTGACTTGCAAGCAACTCATTGTACTTAGGTGCCAACCACCTAGATTTCTAATCCAGCTACGAAAGGTTACTGGGTGCAGTCAAGTACTTGTGGTAGTCAGTTGTGGATCAAGATGGAATTTGACCTATCCCGTTAAAAGGAGAAATGCTTGTGTTTCAATTTAGCAAGACCTTGGCCAAGGCACTTCATGTGAAGTCACATGATCACTAAAGTTGAAATCACTTTATGGATTTGCTGTTTAGAGTTGACAGGCTCTTAAGCCATCCTTAGCATTTGTGGTCAAAAGGATGAATTATACGGTAACTGTTTCTTAGGGTTCTTGGAGTTTGCTCGGCAACTCTTCGACCTATCCGGACATCGGGTTCCATTGCTAGATGGGCACATCGATTAGTATAGAAAGTTGTTCCTATGCTACCGGCTTAGATTCAAACCTAGAGAGTCATACGCATAGAAGTTTCCTAGGATGATCTATTTGCTGATCAACGATTGAGAATCGTATATGATTTAATTAATCAATTTGATTGATTGAATTATCTCAATTGGGTTAAGTACAAGTGAATAAGATTCAATTTGGTTTAAGTCTATTAGAAGGACTAGTCAATTTCAAATATTGATTTGAAATTAGACTTGATTTGGAATTAAATAGATTCAGGACTAGCCAAATTTGATTTGGGCTAGGACCATGATCTATGTAGGTTCAGTCCAATAAATTCATATCAGCTTAAACTAAAACTGAACCCAAACCTCTCGCATAAGTATCTCACATGATGAGATACTAAAATTGAGAGATTAAATTCACATGTAGAATTTAATGTATAACATTAATCTTCTCCAAACGGCTCCGTTGAAATTTAAAGTGTTAGAATTTATATGGAATAAATGTGCCTCTTTGAATCAACCAGGCGATGAATTCTAAGTGTTAGAATTCACATCTCTTTGGTTTTCATGAACGTCGAATTAACCAAACACCGCGTCTATTTGATTTTCACCAACATCGGAAATTAACCAAACACTGCGTCTCTTTGGTTCGGTGTCTCTTTGCTTTTCATCGAACGGTAGAATTCTAAGTGTTAGAATTTAATGGGCTGGCTAAAATGAGACTATAAATTAGAGGACATCCCTCACCAGAGAACAACAACGAAATGTTATGGATTGAATTTCTAAAGAGTTAGAATAGAAAATCCTGATGTAATTCTGGTGTTAGCAAAAGTTTGGTGGATCTTGGAAGAAGATTCAAGTGGGAGGATTCAAGATCAAAAAGTTATTTTTCTGCGAGCTAGCACTCCCGAGAATCCGATCATTCGGGGCTTCGCGTGGACGATGCTAGAGGCCGAACGATTGAACAGTTGCAGAGCAATAAAGATTTACCTACTGTTCTTAAGGTAAGTGATTTGATCCCTACATCTTAAGGCATGCTTCAAGATAAGAAGTATGACTTCTTACCTTGAAGATCAAGATATGATCTTGATTTTATTTATATGCATATTTTAGATCAAACGATTCTATATATAAGGCAAAGATATGATCTTGATGCATGTTAGATAAATTAATACTTAATCTTTAAAATTTTGCACTGATAATTATTATCAAATTATTAAATATGCATGCCTCGGAGTTTATTTCTCCCTACATAAACAAGTTAAGAAGTTTTTAAAGTTTATTATTTGTTTCCTTAAATTAATTATGTTTTATAGAAAGTGTCCTAGGTTTTCTTTTAGGTTTGTAAGTTAATTAAAAGAAAAAGTTAATTAGGTTAAAAGTGAATTGTGACAAAAAGAAAAGTAATTTTTTTAATGTTAAAAAGAAAATAAAAAAATCTAATAGTTAGGTAACTCAAAAAAAGCAATAAACTAATGAGAGCAATAATTATCCAATAAAAAAATATTCTTTTTTTATATAAAAGCATGAATAATAATGAAACAATAAGAGAGAATACAAAAATAAAAATAAGAATAAAATTACAAGAAAATTTATGGTAATTAATTTTTTTTTAAAAAAATTCTAAACTAATTATGCCTGGATCCCAGCAATGGCATCAAAATTTGATCGCTATCGTTGGCAGTCAAAAATAAAACCTACTCACTACTATAGCTAGTGATGAATCGGATTCATATTCTCGGGGATCAAGGGCAATTATTTTATAAAAAAGAAAAAAAATTATATGTAGAGGATTATATTAAGAATAAAATTATTAAAAGATAACAACTAATTAATTAACAAAATTCAAATAGGAGAAGCAACCCAGGAATCTAAATCCATCATGCAAACATGTGTTATCTTTTTTTTCTAATGTTACAATAGTAATAATTTTTGTAAATTTAAAATTAGAATAATTTAACTCTTGTCAGCACATCAGAAGATCACGGCATGTCCGCTTAGAGTATAAACTATCTAATAATTGCAAGGTTAAGGTCTAATCTATCATACTATGATCTGTCTCTCTTAGGCACATACCGTATCATGAGATCACGGTACGTCGATAAAGGGTATAGGCCGTGTATGCCATATCAAAACCTCGATCAGAAAAATAACTCAAAAGATATAATAAAGAAGAACATAATTTTTATTACATAGAAATTAAGAACAAAAAGAAAGATAAAACCTGATACTTCATCATCATCCCAAGTTGAAGGAATCTAGCCACACATTGCTGCTGCCAGCATCCCCTCATAATTTTTCTCTTCCAGGCCTAAATACAATAATCTAAATAAAAGAAGAATAAAAAGAGCTTTGTAGAAATTCCTTCCCTCCAACTACTAACTGAGGTCCTCCTTTTATCGAGCTTGTTAAGGCTTCCTTCTAGTCAAAGTTGGAGTCAATCGGGTGCTCAAATCGTTCAATACCGTAAGAAAATTTCTCAGCCATCCGTTCAACATCATCTGCCTTAGTTTGCACCAGAAATCATGCAAAATCATCTCTTTTTCCTTTTTGGCCAAATCGAGTCCTGATTTGAGTGCCATCTGCATCGTTGGACTCTAAAAATTGAGCTCTTTCCATCTAAAGGCTCCTTTTCTACGAACATCCATAAAAAGTATTAATTATTAATAAATTTAAAGTAATTAATATTTATTTTAATGATTAAATTGGATAATAAATAGACTTATCAGAGGGGACTTCTACTGACCATGGAGGTTAAAGAAGAGCTCGGAGAAGAACGGGCCCCTCGTTAGGCAAGTCCACCTCACCATCGAAGGGCTCCTCCTCCATTGCCCAAAGATCGCACCAGAAGCTCGGCACAGATTCAATCAATATACACCGCTCACTACACCATGAGCGCAAATCCTAATGGAGATCGAACGACAGCTTCCTCGGCCAACACCCCTTCGAGGAAACATTGCTGGAGGAACATGATAAAATACTGTCGTATCACTGAGACCATGGACATGATACCGAGGAATGTTGGCAACTTCAAATGAGATTGAATAGCTCATCCGCCGAGGAGGCTGATTTTTTCAAAAGGGCTCCTGAACCGAACAATGTGGCAAATCATCAACCCGAGAATCGCCAACCACCTACGCCGAACCCTCCAGCTATTGGCAACACCAATATGATTGCTATGATTGGCTCCTCTCCAACTCAGCGGAATGAAGAAGAAAAACTACTGAAAAGCTGAAAAGTAAGGAGATTGAATGCCTACACCGACTCACAATTGGTTGTGGTCATGTGCAAGGAGAATTTGAAGCTAGGGAGCCAAATATGGTCCGGTATCTTCAAAAGGTATGCAATTTATCCTCTTGCTTTTCCAAACTTAAAGTTATTCAGGTCCCAAGAGCTAAAAATACGCGCACCGACCTTTATCTTGCCTGGCCACTATGGATTCGATGGACCTTGAGAAAAAATTTTACCTAGAAGTCCTTAAGAAGTCCAGCATTACCGATGTTGACCAAGTGATGCAGATCGGAGCCGAACCATCTTAGTTTGATCTAATTCTCAAATACCTCAAAGAAAGTTCTCTTCTGATGGACAGAAAGGAAGAGAGAAAATTAAAGATGCAAGCATCTCAATATGTCCTACTTGATGATCAATTGTAGAAGCGGCCCTTCTTCATGCTGTTACTTAAATGTCTTCGGCCATTAGAAACTGATTAGGCTCTGAGGGAGGTCCATGAAGGTATCCGCGGCAGTCATTTTGGTGGTCGAGCCCTATGTCACAAAGTCCTGCACCAAGGGTACTACTGGCCAACCATGCAGAAAGATTTCGATGATTTCATCGGAGCCTGCGACTCCTGCCAAAGGCACTCTAATGTCCAGAGGCTCTCCTCTACTCACCTGACACCAATATCATCTGCTTGGCCCTTTGCCAAATGGGAGATTAATATTCTCGACACTTTCCCACCTACCATCGGACAAAGAAAGTTCTTGTTTGTAACAATTGACTACTTCATCAAATGGGTTGGACCGAGGTAGTTGCTCAAATAACTAAGCCCAAGCTAAGGATTTTGTATGAAGATCCATTATTTGTGGTTTGGCCTTCCGCATACCATCATCACCGATAATGCCGATAATTTGATAATCCAAAGTTTCGAAAGTTTTATGAAGATCATGCTATCAACCATCAGCTCACATCAGTCGGACATCCTCAGGCTAATGGTGAAGCAGAGATAACAAACCAAACTTTACTGCAGGGAATTAAAGCTTGGCTCCATAGAGTCTGAGACAGATGGGCAGATAAACTTCATCATGTTATGTGGGCTTACTAAACCACCCAAAGAATTTCCACCAGAAATCCTATTCAGAATGGCCTTTGGCACTGAAGCTATCATTCCTGTGGAGAACTACTCGGAAGAGTTGAAACGAGCAGCTTTGAGCCAATCTCGACTTAATAGAAGAAGTCAAAGAAAAAGCCGATCCGGATGGCTGCTTACCAGTGACGAGTGTCTCGTTATCATTCCTTCCGAGTCAAAGGAAAATTATTCCTCTTCGGCAACCTTGTGCTTCGCAAAGTCGATTTCTAAACCATTGGAACATGAAAAGCTATCCCCGAACTAGGAAGGCCCTTATCAAGTTACAAAAGTCATCAGAACCGGCACCTACAAACTCCAAGATTTGGACAAAAAGTCTATTCTTCGGACGTGGAATGCAGACAACCTCGAATATACAATCAGTAAAGTATACTTAAACTGAACCCATTCTGGTTGCAATAATAAAACTTTACTTTTAAATTCAAAACATTTCTGCCTCAATCACTTTCCCAAAAGTTGTTGATGAAAGATAGGTTTCGCTTAATCAGTGACCCATGGGTTCCATTTTTATAAACCTCGGCATGGCCGAGCAATATTCTTCGTACCTTGGCAGGGCCAAGTAAAAATTTCTCCGAACCTCAGCAAGGCTGAGCAACATTCTCCATACCTTAACAGGGCCAAGTAAAATATTTCTTCAAACCTCGACACGGTCGAGTAACATTCTCCATACCTTGGCAGGGCCAAGTAAAATATTTCTCCAAACCTTGACACGACCAAGCAATATTATCCGTACCTTAGCAGGGCCAAGTAAAATATTTCTCCAAACCTTGGCATGGTTGAACAATATTTTTGTACCTCGGTAGGGCCAAGCAACATTCTCCATACCTCGGCAAGGCCGAGCAACTTTCTTCGTGTCTTGGCAGGGCTGAGCAACTTTCTCCAAACCTTAGTATGGCCGAGCAACATTCTTCATACCTTGGTAAGGCCAAGTAAAATATTTCTTCGAACCTCGGCACGGCCGAGGAATTCTTCTCTAATTCCAACAAGATAAATGGAAATTCTTAGGCAGCTTCGGCATGGTTGAACGTCCATCAAATATTGTCAAGGCCACCCAGGCCTTCCTATAAGCGCTCCATTTTCAAAAGATTCAGCATAATCCGACAAACGTCAAGGCTGAATGGAGTCGCCAAATACTTGGCAAAAACCAAGTCCTTAATACTCCTCATGATTTATGAATCTCGTTCTAAGCAAAGAAATACCTTATGAGATACTTCTATGTCTCGACAGGACCAAGCCTTCTCTATACTATTGGGGATTTTTATGTCTCGGTAGGTCCGAGCTTTCTTTTACCATTAGAGATTCAAGTTTTCAGTGAATTCTAGCCTTTCCTGAATTTCGATCAAATTAAAGAGTCTAACGCGCCTTAGCATAAGTTGTGCCTTGAAAGAAGCCAAAGGCATTTGTGCATCAAAATTACAAACATTCAATGGAAAAAAATGAAAAATGGCAAGAAGAGATAAACATTTGAAGGGAAAAAGATCTTTTATTTCATTTCATTACAAATTATAGCTTATTGCTAGGCAATACAAGTGCTTTAAAGCACAGAAAAAAACAAAAATATAAAAAAAACTCCTAGATGAGAAAGGTCCAACTACAAGCTTTGCACCAAGCGACGGTTTCAGCTCCAGAAAATGAGCTATATTGATTTGCGATTTTAGAGCATCTGGTGAAGGTATAAAAGGAAAGTAAGTCGAAGAAACCTACCTTTGGCTTTCCACCTGCTAAGAGGCCACCTGATGGATCTTCAAGCAGTGGTTACCTCAGGAAGAGGAGGTCCAACCATGGTTGATGAAAACCTCAGGAAGAGGAGGTCCAACAATCATGGCTATCATGATTGATGGAAAGCTTATAGGAGTCGAGGCCCATTAGAAATAGCATTTCCACTATGGACTCTATGGTTTCACAATAGATGGATCAAGGTCAGGAAGCTCCCTTATACACTTTCCGTATGACCTCTACACATCCTTTCTTGTGCTTCATGTATGGCCTCCATAGCTCCTTTCTTCCTCTTCTCTTTCTCCTTCTTATTCCTCACGCTCAAATGCCGAGGGAAAGACATGCTCCATGGCCTCTTGGGAGTGACTTGCTTTTCAACAACTCCATTTGAACCATCAGAACCAAGCAAACCTCGAAAGGAAAGGTCGACCTTGCGGCCCCGACTCCAACATGGGAAATACCTCACAAGCCTTCTTCCACACTCAGAATAAGGAGGCTCTCTGCTTACGCTCAATGCCTTCTACTCTCCCCTCTTTATAGCCATCAGCTTGGGAACAATTATTATTAATGAGGAAGGAGACCCGGGATTTGGAGTGCGACATTCACCATACTTCAACCCTATTAAAGACATGTGTCACTCATCCATTTTACCCAGGTGAAATCCGAAGGGGTTGCCCCTCGATCAACGAGACGAGTGCATCCCGAGTCTGCAATTAACCACATGTCATCATCTCAGTAAATCCTACTAGGTGCACAGGAGTTTTCCCTTGCGCAACGAGAAAAAGCAAAAGATCTCCCCTCCATCTCGGGTCAAAAGACTTAAATGCAAGGAGCCATTTCTGGCTTCCAGAATACGAATAAGTATAGAGAATCCCCTACAAAAAAATGCATGGTCTAATAGCAATCAATTACTTGACATGCGCGGAAGATAAGCCCACATTGAAAAATAAGCGCATTAATTGCGAGGTAAATGCTTTGAAAAAAATAAATTATCAATAAAGCTCGAAAAAAATTGAGTTATTAGCAAGCCTCAACAAGGCCGAATGATTTTTCTTACCTTGGCATAATCGAGTGATTCCTTCAGCCTTGGCAAGGTCGGGTAATTTCCTTCATCTTGGCAGAGCCGACCGGTTTCTTTTACTTCAACAAGACTAAATAAATTTTCAAGCCTCAACGGGGCCAAGAACCTCTTTATCCTCATAAAAATCGAACTATAAATTTTCTTTGGCAAAGTCAGGTTGCTAAAGGCTTCCTAAGCTCTGGTAGAGCTGATCTACCTACTGAGCTTGGCAAAAAATCAAGTTTGAACGTTCAAACCTAGCAGGTCCTGGGCGTGCTAGAAAAATACACCAAGTATGCAACATTCCAAACAATAAGAAACATTGAGAAAAACAGAATTTCATTTATAAGGATTGATGTTACAAGACATATAAGTCTTTCAAATTACAAAAAGGAGAAGAATACATAAAAAATATGATCCCTAAGGCCCGACTTCATCCTCGGAAGCAATTTTAGCACACTTGGAGTGGACTGACCTGATTGATCTATTCCCCCAACAACTGGTGGGATGTCGGCCTCCTCGAGGGTTGGCCCCAAAGCCATGCTCCCGCTAGTGAGGCTTCATCCTTTTTGATGGTGGGTTATGAAATCTCAGCTCCTTGGGTAAACTCTAAGGGATTCTCGATTGGATCTCCTTTGGAAATAACCTCAAAGTCGATGTCGGGGACATCTTCATCATCATCGCCATTAGCAGATGAGGGAGTCGCCATTGAGGATTCGGCTGCTGATGGTGGAAAACAATATTTCTCGGTCTTTAAAAATGAGAGATCAATGTTCAGATACTCTTGAACTCCCTTAACTGCACATCATTCGCCTTGATTCAGTATGCCTCCTTTGAGAACCGAAGTTGTGCTTCAATAAACTTGTTCGAGCTTTTATATTTTTTGACCGCCAAAGCGGCTGATTATTGGCTTCAATCACTTGGCGCTTGAGCTCAGAACATTTCCTTTGACTCGAAGTTAAATTCTCGGTCAGAACTTTTATTTTCTCCATCGCATCGGCCTTGGTCTTTTTAGCTGAAAAAATAAAATAACAAACAAAACAAATGGTCGAGTCAACCTTAGTTGAAGGAAAGAAACAAGCCGATGCAAAGAAGTGAAAGAAATATGCACCTCTTCAGCATGTCGAGCAGCTTCGGCCTCCACTTTTTTGGCCCTCTTCTAACTTTTTCTCTTTTCTTTCTATACCTGTTCATTTTCTTAGGCGTGCTTAGGATTTGCCCAATCTTCTTTAGCGTCGAGTTGTGTCTGGTTTAGCTTAGCTGTAAGGTCGATGACCTACTTCTGGCTAGCCTCGAACCGATGTTTCTCCTCAGCAAGCCTATCATTTAAGAAATCAATCTCCTTTATGGTCTCAACTTAAAGCTTCGACAATTCCGACTGAGCTTCATTGGCGGATCTTTGAACCTCCTCAAGGTTGGTAACCTTAGTCCAGAGTCTTGATGCCTCTAATTGGGCTTGTTTAGCTAATCTCTGGGTTTCTTCGAGCCCAGCTTGAATCTTTGATAGCTCTTCTAAATGCTGGCTAGGTGAACTCAATTCACTTCGGAGTGCCTCAACCTCGCGCAGAGTTCGTCTATGGCTGTTGTTGCAGAGGTTAGATGCTTGTAAAGTGCCTGCTAGAGGAGGGTTGCCTACAACGAGGTAAGATAAGAAAGCTTAAAAGATCGTACGGAACATCCGAGAGGACAAGGAAAGGAGAAACACTTAACCGAAGGTAGGAGGTATTCATATCCCTCAGAAGGGATTGGTCATTGACTGACTTGTAGTCGTCTAGGTCTAAGGGTATTTCGAATCCTTCGATCATAAAATTGACCTTCCAACATTCGGCCTCATCATTTTCGGCAACATAAGCATCTTCTTTCGAACAGAGAAGGGTGAAAAAGCATCGAATCGGGATCACAGTTCCTCGATGGCATGGCCGGAAGGATGGATGAGAGGGCTAATCCGACCTATCTTTCCCTTTTCACCTGCTAATATATGCAAAGACCCGGTTCATCGATCCTCACTGAGGGAGACCCCTTTTTGTCTGACAGATCTCTCCTTTCTCCCTTTCCTCAGTGAGGATGAGACTCTATCATAGGTGGGGCAATGCGAGATTTGCTCGCCGTAAGAGCAACCGCATGATCCTCAAAAAATAATTCCCTTAACTTTTGCTGATCCTCGAGGGTCGATATATCATCTTCTCCAAGGCAATCCGAATTGGCGACCACTGGATAACAAAATTTAGTCACTCAAAAATCATTGTCCATCGGCTCAAGCAGATGACTGAACCTCAGCCCTTTCCGAGCCACCACTTCACCTCTGTCCCTTGATGTCTGCTTTCCAGAGTCCGAAACCATGACGGGGGCTCGATCTGACTCCTCCTTAGTGCCTTTCCTCAAAATACTCAAGGATCGGGACCTTACTACCTCCCATGAATGGCTTGGCAAGGTTAGGCGGGGTTTAGAAGGGGATGAAGATGAAAACTTTGGCCCGAATTTAGCCCTCTTTCTTTTCAAGTGAGTCGATGAGGCAACATGAGACCGTTTCACACCCTTTCTTTTGCTTGGGCAACCAGAGTCGATCTGGAGCATCTCTCTCATTTGAACCCCAAGCTCAGACCTAATTTCTACAAAGCATAAACTCTTAGGTGGTTAGCTACACTCTGACGGACATACTAAAATGTGGGAGAAGTAATACAGAACCTACCTTGAGAGTCAATTCTACGAAGCCCGGCATTGTAAAGAACTTTCTTGGATAAGAGAGTGTTGATTGTCAAAGTCTTCTTTCTCCTGCTTTGACAATCTTGGGTGCTGGTTTGGATCTAAGGGGAAATGTGTCCATTGATAGGGGAAATCATATGTGGCATCCCATTCAACAAAAAAAACCAAGACTTCCATCCTTTGATGGAAGATGAAACTTTCGAGATCCTCTTGAAGGACTTTCGTGGTCCGATATAAAGCCAGGCTGAGTTCTTAGAGGAAGTGAACTATAGCAGGCTTAGAACAGAGAAACTGTCGCTGTCACTCCCATAAGCGTATACATGGAGAGGAACCCAATAATGTAACGCCAACTATTCGGCATGACCATCATGGGGCAAATACCATAGTACTCCATTATATATTTCACCAGGGGATGAAGAGGAAAATAGAGACTTGCTTGAAAACTCTTCTCATAGAAAATGTTTCCATCTCCAGTTGATCGGATACCCTACCCAAGACCAAAAACTCGCATTCGAATATCACTTGTAAACCAGTAATCTCGATGAATCTTCTTCAGATCCGCCGGAGTCATCAACAAGGCGATATCAGTCGGATACTCCATATCTTCAAGGTTAACGAAAAAAGCATCGGCCATACCACTCTTTGGTTGAAGATGTTTGATCTCTAAAGAAAAAGGCAAGAAGAAAATGTAACCAGGGATGGCGCTGCTCAACTCCTTTTAAATCGCTTTGGTAGAGGTGCAGATATCATCGGCAAGAATCCCATGCATCGCAGGACCTTGGCTTGAATGCTACCAAGCTCGAAGCTTGCCACATGTCATTCCACCTACGACTGATAACAAAGAATGAAGGGTTTCTCCTCATACGGCCGAAGAAATGATGAAACAATGGCTTGGCATTTATGAGGACATCATGACACGCCTCTGCCAATTTGAATTCCCCCAATCGAATGGAGCCATCTAGAGCTCTACTCCCTATGCCCGAACCTGCGCTTCAGACTAGAAAGTGGGGGGCATATGATGCGGGGTAAAATTGTCATTGCATTAATATCCATGCATATGGCAAAAAGGTTAGAATCATTTCTATTTTTGACTCGCCAGCTGTCACGTTCGAAAAAAGATAAGCTGCCTTACCTCTATCCAACCTGATTATAATTCTCGGCAGGACCGAGCTATCTTCATACCTCGGCAGGACTGAGCTATCTTTATACCTCGACAGGACTGAGCCATCTTTATGCCTCGGAGGACCAAGGTACTTCCTCTTTCGGCTCAAATGCCCTTATTGTCTAGCACTATGCCAAGGCCTCCGCATGATAAATAGCTCCAATCACTCGATTTCAAAGCAATCCTCTCAAAATAGGAGCAAGGAGCCAAACATGACCCTCTGATCACAATCAAGTAAAGTTTAAATCCCTGATTATTTGGTGGGATTCCGATCACCTCGATTTTCGCATCCCTAAGAAGGAAATAAAGTTAAATATAGCTTAATGCTCATAAATAACCAAATCTCAAAGCACCAATTAGCTTTCTTGGCCGTTGATCCTCTAACTAACAGGATTCGAATCCTACCGGTCCCGTAACTAACCAAATTCAAATCAGATTTGAATTGTACAGCTTTCAACTTTTTAGAACACGTTCGAGAAGTCAGGTATTAACCCACCACCATTCCAAAAGTTTATAAATACCTAGTCCTAAGACCTCTTCAGGTAACGCTCACTCTGAACTAAGAAAGCTGAAGCAGAGGCCTTAGCTCTCAAGAGGTCATTATTAAGAGACTCTTCTGCAAGAGCCTTCTCCTCATATCTGATTGCTGAGAATTACTACTGACTTGAGAGTCAGAGGATCTTCCTCAGAGGCCACCCCCAATGCTTCCTGCATAGAGACTATCTTATAGGTTCACTCGGATGGAACATCGCTTTCCGAATCCAAGCATGGGCCGCACTCAAGTCAGAGAATGAAATTCAGCAACAACACTTAGTAATAATTATATGTATGATAGAGACTAATAAGGGAACAGAGTGAAGCGATTTGTGCCGCTTAATAACACTTTAATTATTATAATTTTTTAAGAAAGTAAACATAGTAAAAAAATATCATATTTAAAAATGTCATATATTTATAGTAGTAGCTATTTATAAGTTTATAATGTGGAGATTAGTTTTCAGAAAAAAAAATATTGGATAAAATTCTATCATTTCAAAAAAATCTAAGAAGAGAAAATTTATGGAACAATATCTAAAAGATAAGATTTTTATCCTCATAGCTATGGGGTTGGGTGAGCATATAAAAGAGAGGAGAAAGTATGATATCTCAAATGCATGGAGCGATGTGATGATTTTTTTCTTTTTTGAGAAAGGAAGCCCCACCAAAAAATCTTATTGTTCATTTCAAGACATAACTTGGCTCAATTGCAACCCTTAAGGTCCGAAGGTAACATCATGAATTTTCTATTATATACACTAGATAGTAGAAACAAATAAAAATAAATGATAGATGCTTGCCAAATTTGAAATTAACCATTATAATTTGTGTAATGCCACATTTCCTCATAAAACTTGATAAATTTAAAAGAATAATAACATAATGAATATTATTTTTTATACAAAAATTACTGATTAATAACAAAACTTAGCCGAATTATTTTTGACAAAGAAATATTTTTAATGCCAATTGAGTTTTTCAATTATTATCACTAATAAGGGAAAAAAAAATCTAGAATGGCCATAATGGTAAAATAAAAATCAAATGGGGTTTGCCCTATCATCGCTCATTGTTTCCTTTAAAACAAGATGGCTTTAGATTTGAATTTTAAAGTTAAAAAGTGAAGTGTCAGAGAGAGAGAGAGAGAGAGAGAGAGAGAGAGCAAGCTTAAGAAGTATAAAAGAGAGCACAAGTCAAGATTGAATTCTAGTTATCTAAATAATCCAACTGTTAGGGTTTCTCATGCATACTTAAGAGTGCAGTAAAGTATGTGGATTTTATAAATTTCTTAATGAGATATAATTACATAAAATTCTTAATAGCTAAGATTTCCTTAATGGTAATAATTAAATAAATAAATATTAAATATACGATAAGAAGAGTACCTGTAACGCTAAATCCAATATGTTGGAATATCCACAAGGTGCCCAAGTGTTTACCCTCCAATGTTGATCTACACAAGAACTAGGTTCAAGACTCTAGCTCCTTCAAAACTTTGATCCTTAATGCTTTAATCCTTCCAAAGATTTGATTAGCTTGCTTTTTTTTCCTTCTAATTTTCTTTCTCTTACAAAAAAACCCCCTCTTGTCCTAAAGAAAATCTCCTTATCTTGGTTTAGGATAAGACAACCTCTTGTCCTAAAAAAATCTTCTTGTTTTACTTTAAGACAATACAACCTCTTGTCCTGAAGATGACCTTCTGTTGCTCAGATATAGCAACCCAAAAGGGGGGTGAATTGGGTTCTTTAAAAAATTAATAGACTAACTAGCAAGTATGTGCACTTAAATATTTTTCATAAATAAACTAAGTGTAGTGCAGTGAAGATAATATGCAAGCAACACAACAAATAGCACAACCAAAGACAAAAGATTTATAGTGGTTCGGTGCCAATCCTGCATCTATATCCACTTTCCAAGAACCCCTTAGGAATTTCACTATCACCACTAGCCTATCTGACTAGAAAACTTATTTATGGATATAAGCAAGCCTTACACACTAGCCTTTCGAGCTAGTTTTCTTGTTTACGAATACAAGAGGACCTTACACACTAGCCTTTCGAGCTAGTCTTTTTGTTTAGGGTACAAGGGAACCTTTTACAATCCTAACCTTCTTGGCTAGCACTTGTTTTTGGGTACAAACGAGCCTTAGAAGATCAAGCACAATAATATCAAGTTTATACAATAAGCTCCTAGAAATGAGAAAATATTAAGAATATACTATACAAATTTTGAAGAACACTCCACAAGAGAGCTTCCTCCTTTAAGCATACAGAAGAAATAAAGAAGCCTTTGATAAAGCTCGAATGCTTTTCAAGAGTGGTTGGAGCTTTTCATGCCACGCCAAGAATCAGAAGTAAATGCACCTTAAGTGGCTTTGGAATAATCAATGCAACACTCCAACTTTCTTACAAGAATAAATCTTTCTTTCAAGATATTTTTCTCTCTTTTCGTTCACTTATTTTTCACTTCTTTTCACAAATTTTTCTCTCTATTTTCCATTCTTTTTCACACTATTTTTCTTCTCTTTTCTCTTTGCAAAAACACCGTTCAGCAGCTCAATATATAACCAAACAAAAATATAGCCGTTACATAAACGTTGTGAAATAGAATGAGAGAGAGAGAAACAACACTTGGCAAGCTTAGCTAAGGAGTCCGACCATTCAAGATAAAAATCTAGTTGCTAACTCCAGAGTTTAGATACCCAAGTGAAGAAAATTAGAAGCTCTAACAATAGAATCGATGGATTGAATTTTTGAACAAGAAGCAGCCAAGGAACCATCCGAGCGCCACATAAAAATGGCATCCCAAATCCAAAATATGGTAGGCCCAGCCTAGATCACATAATCGACAGACCAAAAAAGGACTGGCATCCAACTCACAAAATTGGCAGCCTAACTTTTAGATATGAAAAGCCAAGCAAAACACCAACCGAAGGTTTTGAAAAACCAGCAGCCCAAATCACAAATTTGGTTAGCCTAACTTTGAAGCCATGAAATCTCAGGAAAATCCAAACCAAAAGCCTCAAAGAATCGGTCTTCCAATCTCCCAACCGGCATACCAAAATTTAAGTGCCAGGGAGCCAACCGAAGGCCTTGCAAAATTGGTATACCAACTTCAAAATCGGTAGACCAAAATTTAACTGCCAGGGAGCCAACTGAAGGCCAATAAAAACTGACATCCCAACCTCCAAACTAGCAAGCCAATTTCAAACAAAAGAAAGTCAGGGAGCCATAAACAATTCGATCATCCATTGTTAAGAAAGAAATGACTTCAAGAAAATGTTCAAAGCAGCATAGAGTTTAAATAGAGATTTGTAAGACGATTGAATTCAGTTCAAGACAATGCAAATATAATTAAACTTAAAAATTATTTTGTCAAGTAACCCCTTCAAACATAAAATATATGAAAATCGTCCAGTGATTACGAAATCCAAGATCATTGAAAAATAATTTAATCACTACAAACATATTTATACATCACCTGTAATACCTTTTATTTGAATCATAATTTACCTTGATTTGAAGTAACACCATCTTCTTGATGATTCATCTGAAATTTGTTTAACTCAACCACAAGATCATTAGTATCATACTTAATTGTTGTGTTCATCAAAATTAATATAAGGTCAATACCTTCTTATCTTGATTTAGGACAAGAGAGATCAGAGAAAAAAAGTGTTAATTTCTCTTGGGATGGATTATGTATCACTCAAAAAACTTATATGATATGCCTTATCCATGTGCCATCAGCCTTCTCACACTAATAACCTTACCCAATACTTATTTCATAATAATCCAGTAGTACAGATTAAGGCACCATCCAATGGTCTACATTAAGATACCATTACTAATGGTACAAATTAAGACATCATCACCAATGGTACAGATTAAAACAATATCACCAATGGTCCAAATCCTTCATCTAGAAAGCCATTCAATGGTCCAGATCAAGCCATTAACCAATTATCCAAATTCATTATCCAAAGAGCCATCCAATGATCCAAATAAAGCTAATTGGGTTTCAACTCTTGGCCAACCCACATTAGGTCATGATCTAATCATATTAGATTAACCTAATACAAGAATCAGATTTGAATATATTTGAATCAGGAGTTAGGGTTTGCAATACATGCCAGAATGTCTATCTTGCAAACATAATCTAATCTAATTGCATCCTTGATCAATTTCTTTGTGTGTGACCCATTGGACTCCATATCTAGCTAGCAGTAGGTAAGGTACAAGTTGACTTATCATGATTAGAACATTTCTAACCCTTATAGGTCCAATCAGTGCGATCCCAAACTTGACAATTAGAACCCTTTCTAATTGTTGATCAAATTAAACTCTTTAATCCAATCAAACCTACAAGACAAGATTAATGTCTAGCAATGTATCATGTATATCTGAAATATATAAAATTTGATGAACATACCAAACATACTCTTCAATGGCAAGTTACCGTGCAATTCGATCTTTCAATCATATTACATCCTAAATAAGTATATGAGTATGGTTCAATATCAAACTCAATTACTTATTCATATCTCTCTTAATCTTCTAATGATAATTTAATTAATAAAACAATAGAAACTCTTTCTAATTTTTCATTCTACTTTGATTAAAGACTTTTTAAATCATCATAAGATTAGAACAAGTAGTATGTGTTCTTCTCTTACTAGAAGTGATTGATTCCTTATTGATCTACTCATAATCTTTGTATGGAATCCACTATAACCAGAATACCTTATACATAACTTAATGTCGTGAATGAGTGTAAATCAAAACATGGATTCATATGCATAAGATATTATGGTGATATCATGTTTAAGAATCACTTACATAACTTTTACTTAGAGAATCATTTTTTGACAAATAAGTAAGCATCCATAAGTTGTTCTCTTGGTAGGTCAATTTAGTGAATTTATTACTCTAATAAGCACCCACATCTTCGTATTAGTGTCTCACACAAGTGATTGTGATATTAATCATCCTCTGCATCGAGCATATATAAGATGTGCCAATCTTTTCGATAGCATTGATTTCTAACTTAATGTACCATCGACTATAAATTTTTAGATTAAGATTTTAGGTCTCACTGGCATGATCTCATCATAGCCCTAATTAAAACCATTGTCCTAATATATGGTGTTGATCATAATTATAAGAAGCAGTAAATGATGAAACATAATGCCTTTTATTTGTAACCAAAATGTCATGTACATGATTTGAAAGAATAAAAGAAACCCTATCGCAATATAGATTGCAATTGGCTTTTAGGGCACAACTCTTTCACCAACATTCATTATACTTTAAAGAACTACGCTACTTCCAACTAAAAAATCATCAAATATTCTCTATGTATGAAGAAAATGCTAGAGTGCAAGTACATTGAAGCTGGATTTCCAAAAATGAAATTTTAGTTGCTTTATTTAACTAGAAAAAATGTTTTTTTTCTTTAGGTTAATAGGATGGGATGGTACGAGAGGTCGTATTTATTTTATTTCTAGCGATTAACAAGTAAAGAGAACATGATACCCATCGTATACATCCAAGAAAATGCATGAGGGAGAGAGAAAGATGTGGATTCTTAGATGCATGTTATCATCCTTGATTGGTGTTATAGGGGAAGGCAACGAGAAAGAGCAAGGCCTCTAGCTAGAATCTTGCCCTAATCATATTTCCTATGATCAAAACGAATATCATTAGAAAATCATCATAACCATTTGCATATGAAATGATTTAATTAGTTTATTGGTTTAACTAACAATTCATAGAGTTTACACAAAATATATCAACTTTTATGTAGGAACTTATTAATTTGTTGATTTAAAATATATATCATTATAAGAAAATTGCTTTTATGTGGCATCAAAATTGATATATATGCTAAAAAACTCATCACTCAAGATTTATTATGATAACAAAAAATCATCATAAGGTTGTCATATATACCTTTGTTATTGAAAGTCTTTTTCTTTTATAATAACGTTAGTTGTCACATGTAACTATTTATCTATGACAATAATTATCATCGTAAGAAAGAAATTTTATAACAAGTAATCTTATTACACAAAGTTTAAAGTTATCATACTATAATTTATGACTACTTTTGTTATCACTAAAGCATTATTTATTTGTAACAATTCTATTTATCATCACGAAAAATAGAATAATGACTACTTTTATTGTTACTAATGTTACAAGGATTATTACCTATACTATAATTTTATGACTACTTTTATTGCTACACAAATCATTTTAGGTGACAACTACATTTTATCGTTACTAAAAAGCGATTTAATAATGATTTTTATGATCACTAATGTCATAAGGATCATCATCTATACCATAATTTGTATATACTCTTATTGTCAAACAAACTTAATTATGATGGCAACTAAATATTTTATCATAAAAAAATGGTCTAGTGATGAATGTTATCATTATAGGGGTAACCTATAGCTCCATCTATTATAACTTATGTTGTCATAAAACAAGCTATGTTATATCAAAATATGCATATACATAAACTTCACAACATCTTCATAATTAAGAATTTTTATAATATTTAAACTCAAGGTATATATACCTTAAGTAGAAAATACTTAGTAATCATTATACTAATATTACTCAAAGTTACGGATCATTAAAACTCATAACTAGGAAAATAAAGAAATAATTCTAAAATTTCAGATCTTTAACTATCCAATAAAGATATACGCCCATAATATTACATATAAGGCAAATTTGTCCTGCCAAAAAAAATCACATTAATATAATCATAATTTACCAAGTAAAAAAAATAATTACCATATTGGCAATTGGCAATTGGCAATGTTGAAGAGTTATTTCTCCATTTTATGGGGCCATACAAAAAGTGTTCAATCTACTTAATACTAAATCAGCAATCCTTTATCAACAATTGATTTCTTATATGGAAGTAATTTCATAAAACCAAGGATGCTCATATTTTTGATGTAATTTGGTATCTTATTCATTTAATTAGTGTTAATTGAGAAGATATTATATCTTATTGATAATGACTTGAATTTCATATGTTATATACATATTCTAATTTCATCTTGGTTTTCTTTGTGAAATAATGGAGTACTTACTTTATTTGATTTAAGATGAAATTAGGCCATACATTTTTTAGTGTTTATCAACTATTCATGCGTCAAACATGGCATCAAACTGTGATTGCATTTAAGTTCACATTCCTTGACATTCTTGCTCAATATTGATGTTTGTTCAAGGAGCATCCCTAGAGCTTGAGGCTTTCACTCCAGCGATCCTTTGCTGCAGAAATATCTTAAATTTTGTTTCAATACTTGAATAAGTATTTCATCATTAGTTATAAAGGGGTTCCTTCTTTTAATTGCTGGATGATTAGCTTTCCAAGTTTTATCAAAATGATAAAACTTTCAATTAAATTAAAAAAACTATTTATTTTCATTCAGCAAATATAAAAGCATAGAAAAGGTAAAGTTGATAAAGTAAGCAAAAGAACAAAAGATAAATTAATGCATTAGCATGATAAATGCATATACATAATTTGCTTCAGATGTACTGTCAGACCACACAAATTCACCTTTTTTTATCTTTTGACTATGTTGGGTGAGCTATATCTCATCGACATTTTTCTTCTCACTAGTCTCTAAATCTATCTATCATTTCAAAGCAAATGATATTATTATACTATATGAAGTAAATTATGCTCTATGGGTCATAGTCGATTCCTACCTGTTAATTATCGATGAAGAAATGACTTTGTATCATTTGATGAGAAGATAGAACATAAGCGTCCACCTAAGCAGCTAAGTGAAAAGTAGTACTTCCTCAATTGCATAATATTGGCTTGGTTATATTTAAAAAAAGTGGGAAGAGAAAGCATAATTAATCTAATAGGGTTAATTGTTGGAGTAAAAGAGTTTTTTTTTTTTTTTAAAGCCATCATGGAGAACTTTATTATTACACCATATTAAAAAATTTTATGGTATAATTTAGATGTCATGCTATAGAGAGGAATGTTAGTGATAATTTATTACGAACATTGATGGGCATAACTGGAAAAATGAAGGACATGTTAAAGACTCATTTAGGTTTAGTAAACATGAGGATAAGGAGTAAATTAAATTGATATAAAGTACGGGATGATTGAGGAAACCTAATGTTATCTGCAATTTGTCTTGGCTGAATGAACAACATATGGGAGTTTTTGAAGCAATTGAAAGTTTCAAATGATTTTTCTTCAAATATATCTCAATGTATAAATATGAAAGAGAAAGATCTCAGGTATGAGATGCTATGATCTTTGATCATTAGGAATTAGATTACTTTAGGATTAGAATTAGGATACCAAACATGGTGAACTTTGATCATTAGGGATTAAATCGTTTCAAGATTAGAATTAGGATCACTAGTGATCAACAAATATTCATCAAAACATACCTTAAAAGTAATCACAAAATCACTTTTCAATAGGGATGGCAATGGTCCAGGATGACCTTTATCGATCCCTGTCCCTGTTAGAGAAAACTTCTCCATTCTCTGCCCCGTTAAGTCGTTATAGTTAACAGAACAGACGGGGATATCTGGCTGGATAAACAGTTATCCACTGGGTATCTGTTTGATCGTTTATATAAAAAAATAAAATTATTTGATTAAACTTATAATTTATTGAAAGCTTAAAAAAATACTAATAGGAGAGAGATCGGTTCGCTAAGGTTCTGACTTTGATGTACAGGACTGCTATGTGAAAGAAGAGAAGAGACGAAATTCAAACGTATTTTATTAGGTTGTTTTAGTATATATGTTTTATTTAAATATATTATATTAAAATTTAAATCTTCGACCGTTTATTCGTTTAGCTGTTAAAATGGGTAATTTTTATATCTGTTATGCCGTTTAGACCGAGGAATCTTCAATCCGTTAGAAATGGTACCGGTCAGGTAAACGGCCAAACGAAAAAAAATTGTCATCCCTACTTTTTCAATGATGACAAATATAGTTATCACTTAAAACATGATTTGCATGACAATAAGAGTAAACATAAATTATAGTATATGTGATGACTTTAAAATTTTTTATGATAAGATTACTTGTTATAATTTTTTTTCTAGTGATGATAATTATTGTCATAGATAATTAATTATATGTGGCAACTACTATTGTCACAGAAGGAAAAAAAACTTTCAGTGACAAATGTATATGTAACGATCTTATAATGATTTATGGTTATCATAAAAAAATCTCAAGCGACTAGGTTTTTAGTTTATACAACAATATTTTTGATTGCTATAAAAAAGTAATTTTTTCATAGTGGCGGAGGACTTCCTTCGTACAAGCGTGGAGGTAAGCTAAGACCGGCCCAAAGTGCACAAGCCAATGGATTTGAGGCAAAGAAGAAACGAGTTAACCCTACACCATTTTTTTTTTTAAGAAATATTTTCTTGGTTGGAAGAGATAGGAAGGAGACGGGAAGAGGAAACAGAGTTTATTTTATTTCCCATATTAATGCCATGATCTTATCGATCGATCGAGCTGCTTCTCCAGCTGCCACCCCTCACCATGCCAAGTAAATTATGCAGCAAATTAGCCTTTGAATGTGCTCGGGTATCATTTTCCATGTCTCCCACATGGCAGGGACCATGCACATATGGCATCATTTTCCATATCCACCACATGTTCCCACATGGTAGGTGTAACTTTTCATTATCGCGCGCCTTCCAAGGCCACCAAGGAAAAAAGTTGGCAGCATTTTAACTTGGACAGTTTATATCTCTTCTCCTAGTGCCGACCATCTCCATGGAGATCGAAGATATGGTTGTATAACTTTAGTACAACAATAGAGTACTGATATTAAACCCGTGTTTAATTTATATGGGCTGGTCATTATTTTTATCTGTCCGGCCTCCATGTTATCATGTTCTATGATCCGTCTTTAAAGGAGACATACAAGGTACAGATCGATGCATAGAAAAGTTAACACGTACGTTTTGCATTAAAAAGAAAGACCTAGCTACATTTGACTTGAGATAATTAACCTATTGATCGACTTTAGTATTGTGGCAATTAAATGGTCTTGCTCTAGGGAACACTTAATTATGAGTCAACAATGCATGAGAACCAATAGATAAGGATAAAGTTGACCAACCTAAGAACCATATATGCATGTCTTGATCACAAAGCTTCAAGCGAAAGTGTTACATGAATAATAATTATTCAGTCCCAAGCGCATCTTTCATAAAATTTCAGTCAACCATGAATGAAGAGTGATATATTAATTTGCATGCATGCCTAAAGATTGCTAACCAATTCACTTTCTTTGTTAAAATCGGAGCAACCTCGATCGATCATTCATCATCCTATAGAATGCTTATAACCTTCCAAGCTACAGGTCGCATGCATGGAACCAGAACGAATTGTATTAAATTCGAGCACACTGATCGACGTCAACTTAATTAATTGTTGATGATTTGAAAACAAGTGGCTTCAGTCGTCGGAGATTGGCTAATTTGGTCTATATATCTGTCACATACGACGGCCTATGTTCAATTATTATGTACGGGTATCATGGGCTATATATATTATATAAAGCTCAGATCTTATTAACGAGGCAGGGCACATGAGTGATCCTTCCTGCAGGCTATACCTGCAGTAGTAGAGAGCCAGCAGACGTCTCCCGGCGGACCTTCGTTCTTGCATGCTGCATCCTCGTCGCCACCATGGTACGCTCAGATCCTCCATTAATTATTGCTCATCTCATTCATCCAAACATTAATTCAGAAAGACGAATACACACACACACACACATACCCATAAATATATTTATTATATGAGCTCTAATTTATCTCACACTACGTCTTCGTCGACGTTTCGTATATATGAAAACTAAGATCAAGCTGAAGATCGTGTTAAAGCTGACCTTGGGTTGCAAGATGAACGTCGTGATGAGGGCTGTCGCCAAGGTTCAAGGTTGAAATTAAAGCTCTGCAAGTTGGATTATGATCTACACTGCTTTAATAATTAATATTTAATTTGTTTGCAGCTTCATGGTTGACTAACTCAGCAGTTTTGGCAGGCGTCGACGAGATTACGGTGGACATGGAGAAAGGCACGCTGACGGTGATCGGAGTCGTCGATCCCGTATGCGTTGTCGCTGCGTTGAGGAAGGTCAAGGTGGTGGTCTGCATCGACTCCGTCAACCCCTTCAAGCCCCCGGAGAAACCAAAAGAAAAAAAACCTGAGCCTTGCAAGCCGTGCAAGGATTGCAAGCCTTGCAAGCCTTGCAGTTGCAAGTCTTGCAATCCTTGCAAGCCGTGCGAGCCTTGCAAGCCGTGCCCGCCGCCGCCTTGCCGGCCAGTGTGCCCACCACCGTGTCCGCCACCGCCGTGCCCGCCACCGCCGTGCCGGCCAGTGTGCCCACCACCGTGTCCGCCACCGCCGTGCCCGCCGCCGTGTCCTCCCGTGCCATGCCGATGCGGGACGTGCCAGTCTTGCTGCCAATCCATGGGCTATTACGACGATTGTGATCAAGACCCGAATGGTTGCACCATCGCCTAAATTAAACAGCATTTGCGGATTAATTGTGGTTTAATTTTGATTTGGCGCCTTGGTCTCCTGATGAAATAGAACGGACCAGCTGCGTCCTATTGATTGTTGAGTTGTTGCTGCAATTTTGAAAATGTTCGTACGTTAGTTGGTACACTACGAATTACTAGTGCTCTCTTTATGCTTCTCGATCTCGTAACGTATATTAATTTCGCACGAAACAAATATCCTTCCACCTGCGAAACTTGGCCGGCCGGCGGTGCTACTTCAGACTTCAGAGAGTTCAGGGATGGAACTCGGTAGTACTCTCGGGCAGGGTGCTGGCTTACTTCCATTCTTGCCACCAGCCAGCGTTTCTTCCGCATGCTGGCAGATCGAAGAGGGAACGGGGAAAAAAATTATTGTCCTACATGAAAGTCCCCTCAGGCATGCATCTGTCGGACCACTTGATGTACTAAAGATATAATATGTTCAATATCATTAGCAGCATCAGTTTGATTAGCCAATCAAATCGTGACTGGATCAAAATAAATAAAATGAATCTAAGATGCGACTGTAAAGCAAATATATATGAATTAAGAAGTAATGATATTGTGATGGCGTCTCATCGTTACTAATTAAATTTTGCGATCAAACTGGTCCCCAAATACCATCTTATTTTTGTTGCAAAAAATCAACGATGTGTATGAACGATCTCTACACAATCATTGCTGTAATGTATCTCCATGAGAAATTTTTTTTTTTTTTGGGTATAGATGAACGATCACATTATCCTAGTGCGAGTCAGCCTAGAATTATCAGAGTACAAAATTTGCTTAAAAGCTAAGGGACATGAGTTATCCTGATTCCAAGACCAAAATCAGGAGGGCCACAGCCGTCGCTACTCAGTCAGCCGCTGAATTATCTTCTCGGTAGATGTGCTGGATATGGACTCTATGAGAGCCATGCAGAACCGCACGAATGTCACTGAGGAGAGGGTTGGTCAGGGTATGGTCACAATAACCCAACTAAAGCCACTCGATGACAGTCAGAGAATCCCCTTCAATGAAGAGACTGTGAGCATGAAGTCTTCGAACAGCATGGGAAATACCAGCCCATACAGCATGAAGCTCAGCCAGAGGGACCGAAGAGTCTAAGGAAGCAAAACCGCCAGCCGACAATAAAGCACCATCAGACCCCCGATAACAAAAGCAGACCCCGCGAGTCTTTCCCGAATACTCCCGTCAAAGTTGATTTTCACAAACCCTGAAGGGGGGCTCCCAAGATATAAAAATTGTGTGACGGTTCGCTGCCAAAGCATCATGGGATCCCCAGTGGCCAGAGTAGCAAGAATCAAGGCCTTTGACCAGAAGAGCACTTTCAGCAACCATGGATCTGATCTTTTGCTCTAATCCAAGAGGAGAGATAGTAACATCAGCAAAGATAACCTAGTTCCGTGATAGCCATATCTGATGGCAGTGATAGCCCAAAGAGTGCTCCGCTGTCGAGAGGCTCTCCGAATATCATCAAGGAGTTGAGAGCACAGAGATCCAGAACCATCAACTCCACATATATACCCCGTCCGCATCTAAATCCACCTCCATCTGTGGCACGCAAGGATCGCATGGTCAATAGTCCTCCTCCTCTCCACACAAAGGACAAGTCGCCACATAGGGAGACCCCTTCTAGAAAGCAAGGAGCAGGAAGGGAGGCAATTTCACATGATCTTCCATAAGAATAACTGGACCCTAGGATGAATGGGGAGTTTCCAAATCCAGTTAGCATCCCTCGAGACCAGAGGCTGGGATCTGTACTCCTCGATGAGATCAGAAGTGGGAGCCCTGGGGAGACAAGATCTACGCCATAACCTAGTACCCTAGGAAGGGCCCAGGATAATAGGAATGGAAAGAATCCACCGAGAAAGCTCCTCCCCAAATAACTTGGCGACAGCCTGGGAATCCCAAGAGGAAGAATCCTGAGTAATGAGCCCCCGAACTCTCATACCATGTGAAACTTCTGTACTGATGAATGATGGCCAACAAAAGAGGGGAAGATCCGAAATCCAAGTATCCTGAGCAACATCAACCGAGGAACCGTCTCCAATCATCCAGAAGACATTGTTTAAGATAGTCGAAGCATGACGACAGACCTCTCTCCAGAAGAAGGAATGCCCCCGAGTAGATAGAAAATCCGAAGAAGGAGGCCAGGCACCATATCTCGCACGCATAATAGAGCTCCAGAAACAGTGAGGATCAAGAATAAATCTTGAGGCATGCCTGGCCAACATAGCCTCTCTCCTAGCAATCAAGGACTAGATACCAAGGCCGTCGCCCTCCCGCATAGGCATAAAGATCGACTCCCAAGCCTGAAGATGAATACCATGACCGTCCTGCATAGAAGCCCACAGAAAATCCCTAAAGCAACGCTCCAACCTTCGAAGACACGTAATAGGGACCACTACATTAGATAGAAGATACATAGGGAGAGACGTAAGGATAGAACGAATAAGGGTGATCCTCGCCATTATAGATAAGCCGGTCACCTGCCATCCATCCAACCGGTCCTGAATGCGTCGCTCGAGGTAAGTATAATCACTGATACGACGACGCCTTCCCAAGAGAGGGATCCCCAAATAAGAAAGCGCATCTGCCTTATTCGAGATGCCCAGAGCATGATGTATGACATCCCTGGTTGACCTGAGAGTCTTAGGGCTAAAGCAGATCGTAGACTTATCTAAGTTAACCTTCTGACCTGAAGCATCACAATAGCTCTGAATGATAGAAGCATAACCACCAGCATTTTGAAGAGAGGCCTGACCCAACAGGATGCAGTCGTCCGCAAAAAGGAGATGGGAGAGGGGGGGCCCCAAGGAAGAAGCCATAAAGGGGGTGATACACCCAACCTGCTGAGCCTAATGAAGAGCGTGAGATAGATCATCCGCAACCAGAACAAACAGAAATGGGGATAATGGACAACCCTGTCTCAAACCCACAGAAGACTGGAAGAAAGAGGACTACACACCATTAATAATAAGAGAGAATGATGGCTTCTCGATGCAGGCCATAATCCAATCAATAAATAAAGCATGAAAACCAAATTCAAGCAGGGTTTGGTGCATGAATCTCCAGCTCATCATGTCGTAGGCATGCTCCATGTCTAACTTGACGGCCATAAGACACTGCCTGACCGGACCTCTCTAGAGATCATGCATAAACTCCTGCGCAATAAGGACATTATCGGAAATGCTCCGACCTTTGATGAAAGCCCCGTGTTTAGAAGAGATAAGCTGAGGAATAACCACCTGCATGCAGGATACTAAAAGGCAAGCACAAACCTTGTATAAGGTAGTGCAAAGACTGATCTGTTGACCCAATTGATGATTTTGATGATTAACAAAACTATTTGAGTATAACAATTGAAGGCTCTAATGATTTTGATTAAGTTTTTCAGATTATAAGTCGATTGAATGATCAAAATCAGGAGTTAAATCTTGTTCTGGATCGAATCTAATGTCTAGGTAAGATTGCAGACATTAGAGTCGACTCCGAGAATCACAGAGCCGACTCCAGAATCTGGCACGGAAGTTAGAGTCGACTCCGAGACTGTTAGAGCCGACTCTCACAGAAGAAACAGAACGTTGATTTTTCTGGCCCGACTTAGAGTCGACTCCGGGTCTGTTAGAGTCGACTCCAGAAAAGTTTCTTGTCGACCCCAGAAAAGTCAGAGACGACTCCAGAATTAATAGATTAAAGTGTTTCGAGTTAGAGCCGACTCCAGAAAAGTTAGAGTCGACTCCAACCCACCTGGAACAAAAAATCAAATTGCCAGATCAGCTCTAACGGTAATATTTCTATTTTACCTTATTTCTAACGGATATATTTTGTTACAAGGTACACTCCAACGGATAGTTTTCTTCCAAAAATGGCTTGAAAGAAATCTATAAAAAGGAAAGACTATCATTCAAAAAAAAAAAGAGGAGAGACAAAACGGAAAAACAAAGAGGAAAATCGAAAATAGAGAAATCCCAATTCAAAAATCCGAAAAAGAGAGAGCCTGAATCTCAAGAGAAAAACCTTCTAGCTCAAATCCACTCCACTCCAAAAAGCTCAAGAGGAATCCAAGGCATTCAAATCAAAGTTTTGGTGGATTTCCCAAATTGGAGAAAGAGGATCAGTTTCTTGCTTTTCAATCCTTCTCAACTGCTTCAACTGTGAAGAATCGGAGCTGAGGCTTGATTCAATCTAGCAAGAAGAAGAAGAAAAGAAGAAAAGAAGAAAAGCTCAAAAGCCAACCAACTACAAATCAGGCTTTTCTAAACCTTGTTCATTTACTTGTTTATTTGCTCATTGAGGAGCTGTGTACTTGAAAAATAATATTTCTTTTGTTTGTGTCTAGTTCAATCTGGGGGATTGAACTAGTGGAGGTAGTCTTACCTCGGTACAAGCTTGGTATAGCTTGTGTTAGGGTTTTTGTGCTGGTGAGCCCGAAAACCGGCTGGGTTCGTTGTGATCCCGGGAAAACAACAAGTTTGAGTTGTGAGCTTGTAAAACAACTCGGCTGTAATCAAGGAAGATTATAGTGTGGACCCAAGTGAATCTTGGGAGTGGACGTAGGTGTTGGATACACCGAACCACTATAAAATCTTTGTGTTTGCCGTGTCTCCTTTATCTCTATCTCTATCTCTATCTTATTGATTGTATTTTGTTTTGCATCTGCATTCACTTTCACTCACACTAAGCAAACAAATATTTCAAAAGGTTTAAATTTTTTAAAGAACCCAATTCACCCCCCCCCCCTCTTGGGTTGTCATCTGGGCCAACAATTGGTATCAGAGCTAGTGCTCATTAGATTTTGATCACACGATCAAGAGCTAAAGATCCAAATGGCAGCTCAAGTTGGATCATTTGCTGAAGGTCATTCTACGAATAGACCTCCACTGTTTAATGGTTCAAATTATTCATATTGGAAAGCTAGAATGAGGATATTCATTCAAGCTTCTGACTATGAACTATGGGGTGTTATAATTAATGGACCTAGTACACCCACACATGTTATTGATGGCACTATTGTTCCTAAGCCCGAAAGGGACTGGAATGATAATGATAGGAAGATGGCACAGCTTAACGCTAAAGCCATGAATGTTTATATTGCTCTTTAGATGCAAATGAATTTAATAGAATCTCCACATGTAATTCCGCAAAGGAGATTTGGGATAGATTAGAGGTTACCCATGAGGGTACCAACCAAGTAAAAGAATCTAAAATTAATATTCTTGTTCATAAATATGAGTTGTTTAGCATGGAACAATCTGAAACCATTGCATGCATGTACACTAGATTTACAGATATTGTAAATGGTTTAAAAAGTCTTGGTAAGACATATACTAACTCAGAACTTGTTCGAAAAATTCTTAGGTCACTACCAAGATCATGGGAAGCAAAATGACAGCAATCCAAGAAGCAAAGGACCTCAACACTCTGCCCTTAGAGGAGCTTCTAGGATCACTTATGACCCATGAGTTGACAATGAAGCAGCACGTAGAGGAGGACACAAAGAAGAAGAAAGTGATTGCCCTCAAAGCTGCAAAAGAAGAAGAGAGCAGCAGCGATGATGATGATGATGATGAGACTGCTCTCTTAGCTAAAAAGTTTAAAAGATTCATGAGGAGAAAGAAACCCTTCCACAAGAAGAAATTTGGAGCAAAGTGGGAAGGAGAAAAGGATAAGAACAAGGACAAGGACAAAGAAAAAGAGAAAGACCCCTTGACTTGCTATGAGTGTAATAAACCGGGGCACTTTAGGAATGAATGTCCTAAATTAAAGAAAGCCTACAAAAAAAAAAGAAGGCTTATGTGGCGACTTGGAGTGATAGCGAAGAATCTTCTTCCGAAGAAGAAGAACAAAAGGAAGTCGCAAATGTATGTTTTATGGCGGACGACAACGATGAGGTAAGTTCCGATAACCCTTGCGATGAGTTTGCATTTGATGAATTATTTGATGCTTTTAATGAACTTGTCGGCGATTTCAAGGTTTTGAAAAAGAAATACAAGCTTTTGAAAAAAAAATTCAACTTTCATTAAAGAAAAGGAAGATCTTAATAATGAAGTTAAGAAACTTAAATCTGAAAATGAAATTTTGTAAAAGAAAAAGAATTAATTTTCAATGAAAATGATAAACTAAGGAAAGAGGTTGAAAAAAGAACATAGTTGATAAGTTTACCTTAAGCTCAACTAAATTGAACATGTTATTAAATAGTCAAAAAGCAGTTTTTGACAAAGCCGGATTAGGGTATAACACTTTAGAAAACAAAAATCACTGAAAAATATTTTTGTGCGTGCTGGCCAAAGTAATTTTACATGCTTTAAATGTAATCAAAAAGGACATAAATCTTATGAATGTAAAATTCTAAAACCTAATAAAAACTTAAATATTAAAGGAAAGAAAATATGGGTTCCAAAAGGAACAATTTTATTGCTACTAACCATGAAGGACCCAAGAAAGCTTGGGTACCTAAACATAAACTTGATCATCTTTGCAGGAGTGTCTTGCGGCCAAAAGATCAAAGCGAAAGTGGTATCTTGATAGCGGCTGCTCAAGGCACATGACGGGTGACAAAGATCAATTCATCACCCTTGAAAGCAAAAAGGAGGAGTAGTTACATTTGGGACAATGGCAAAGGCCAAATCTTGGGGTTTGGTAACATTCAAATAACTCCCTCCACATATATTGAAAATGTCTTATATGTTGATGGTTTGAAACATAATTTAATTAGCATTAGTCAATTATGTGACAAAGGTTTTAAAGTATCATTTGAATCTTCTATATGCACAGTTGCTAATCCCATTGATAATAGCATTGTTTTTATTGGAAATAGAAATGGCAATGTATACTTGATTGACTTAGACAATTTGTCTACTAATAATCATTGCTTAGTTGCTAATAATGCTAATATGAATGAGATTGGTTGGTTGTGGCATCGAAGATTAGGTCACGCAAGCACACACCTGATTTCAAAACTAATTAGAATGGATTTAGTAAAAGGACTACCTAAAATAGATTTTGAAAATAACAAAATATGTGATGCATGTCAGTTTGGAAAACAAACGAGAAGTTCTTTTAAATCTAAAAATGTTGTTTCAACTTCTAGGCCATTAGAGCTACTTCACATGGACCTTTTTGGACCAACTAGAACCACAAGTCTAGGAGGAAAGAAATATGGTCTTGTGATAGTAGATGATTACTCTAGATTCACTTGGGTAATGTTTTTAGCTCACAAAGATGAGACTTTCTCGATATTCCTGAAATTCTTCAAGAAAGTAACAAATGAGAAAAACACTACCATAGTGTCTCTAAGAAGTGATCATGGAACTGAATTTGAAAATCACTTATTTGAAAGTTTTTGCAATGAAAATGGTATTAATCATAATTTTTCTGCACCAAGAACCCCTCAACAAAATGGAGTAGTTGAAAGGAAAAATAGAACTCTAGAAGACATGGCCCGTACCATGCTATGTGAAAGTAAACTCCCGAAATACTTTTGGGCGGAAGCTATTAACACAGCATGTTACATCCTAAATAGAGCATTAATAAGACCTATTTTAAAGAAAACACCTTATGAATTATGGCATGATAGAAAACCCAACATTAAATATTTTCATGCATTTGGTTGTAAATGTTTTATTCATAATAATGGTAAAAATAACTTAGGTAAATTTGATGCAAAATCTGATGAAGGAATATTCTTAGGTTATTCAACAACTAGTAAAGCATATAGAGTGTTCAATAAAGGAAGTTTAATTGTTGAAGAATCTATTCATGTAGTTTTTGATGAATCTTTAGCATCAAGTTCCAAAAGGATTGATGATGAGGAAGATACAAACATTCTCGAAAACAATCTTGAAAAACTTAATATTGATGTATCTTCAGATCATGAACAAGAAGCTAAAGATAATGATTCGCCTAATGCTGATGTTATTAATACTAATCATAATGATGTAGATCTACCAAGAGATTGGAGATACGCTTATAGTCATCCCAAGGAATTGATTATAGGTGATCCATCTCAAGGAATAAGAACTAGATCATCTATGAGAAATATTAGTAATCACCTTGCATTTGTTTCTCAAATTGAACCTAAAACCATTGAAGAAGCTGAAAAAGATAATAATTGGATGTTAGCTATGCAAGAAGAATTAAACCAATTCACTAGAAATAATGTATGGACATTAGTGGAAAGACCTAAAGATCATTCTGTTATAGGATCAAAATGGGTTTTTAGAAATAAACTAGATGAAAATGGCATAGTAATTAGAAACAAAGCTAGATTAGTTGCAAAAGGATATAATCAAGAAGAAGGTATTGATTTTGATGAAACCTTTGCACCTGTAGCTAGATTAGAAGCCATTAGGCTATTACTTGCATTTGCATGTCACATGAACTTTAATTTATTTCAAATGGATGTCAAAAGTGCATTTTTAAATGGATTAATAAATGAAGAAGTATTTGTTGAACAACCACCGGGATTTGAAGATCATGAATTTCCAAATCACGTTTTTAAATTGCACAAAGCTTTATATGGTTTGAAACAAGCACCTAGAGCTTGGTATGATAGACTAAGTAAATTTTTGATTGAAAATGATTTTACAAGAGGAAATGTTGATAAAACATTTTTTGAAAAGAAAAGATAAAGATTTACTTGTAGTTCAAATTTATGTTGATGACATTGTATTTGGTGCTACTAACAATCTTCTATGTCAAGAGTTTGCTAAGTTAATGCAGGGAGAATTTGAAATGAGCATGATGGGAGAACTCAATTTCTTCCTTGGACTCCAAATCAAACAAAGCAAAGAGGGAATCTTTATCAACCAAACAAAGTACACAAGAGAAATTCTAAAGAAGTTTGGTATGGAATCAATCAAACCCCTCGGAACACCAATGAGTCCTTCATGCAAGCTGGACAAAGATGAAGAAGGTAAGAAGGTTGATCAAAAATATTATCGAGGTATAATCGGATCCCTACTTTACTTAACTGCAAGTAGACCAGACATAATGTTTGCTGTTTGCTTATGTGCTAGATTTCAGTCTGAACCTAAAGAATCACATTTAATTGCTGTTAAAAGAATTCTTAGATACCTTAGTGGAACAAAAAATGTAGGTTTATGGTATTCTAGAGACTCAACATTAAATCTGATTGCTTATTCTGATTCTGATTATGCTGGATGTAAGTTAGATAGAAAAAGCACAAGTGGTGCATGCCAATTTTTAGGAAGTAACTTAATCTCATGGTTTAGCAAAAAGCAAAATTCGGTTGCATTATCTACTGCTGAAGCAGAATATGTTGCAGCTGGAAGTTGCTGTGCTCAAATCCTATGGATTAAGAGACAACTTGAAGACTATGGTATCACACTTGATAAGACACCTATAAGATGTGATAATACAAGTGCAATCAATCTAACTAAAAATCCAATTCAACATTCAAGAACAAAGCATATTGAAATTAGATATCACTTTATAAGAGAACATGTTGCCAATAATGAAATTTGTCTTGATTATGTGAATACTGAAGAACAACTGGCAGATATATTTACAAAACCCTTAAGTGAAGAGAGATTTTGTTATCTTAGAGGAGAATTAGGAGTTTGTGATCCTTTGGAATATTTTCTGAAACTCTTAAGGACAACTATCTAGATTTCATCAATTTCTTGAAAAATCTCGATATTCAATAAGGAAATCTATCTAGATCTTGATTCATTGTTTCCCCAATTGCTAAGGAACATTTATCTAGATTTGATGATTAATTTGAATAGTTTCAGATCCTTGAAACTTGATTTTTTATCTCTGAAACTGTTAGAGTCGACTCTAACAGTTTGTGGAGTCGACACCTTGTTTTTGATGTTCTGTCTAAGCAATTAGAGCCGACTCCGGCTTCTGTAGAGCCGACTCTAATTCGAGCGCTGACAGACTTTCTGGTTCGGAGCCGACACCCAGTTTTCGGGAGTCGACTCTAGGTCGAACTAGGTCAAAAATAAAAAGGCGGAGTCGACCCCAAATCATTTATCCGTCTCCCAAAACCCTCCAAGGAGTTCCAAAGCCTTTCCAACTCCCCAATCTTCTCAAAACCTTTGATTACACATTCCAATCTTCTCAATGGCACCCAAGAGGCGCGGTTTCGTCGGAGGAGCGTCCGTTCCCACGAGGCGACGCACGATTCGGAGGCAACCCTCGCCATCCTCCTCTTCGGCCACTCAAGAAGATTCCCCTCCTTCACCCTCTTCACCCAAAGTAGATCAACTAGCCGGTAAGACTATCACAACTGGAAGGAAGGTCAACTTTGATTTCTTTGAGTCGGAGGGCTTCTCAATAGGAAGATGTTTAAAAGAAATGGGTGGGAAAAGATTTGTTCATTAGATATCCCCACTTATCCTGCCTAGTGAGAGAATTTTACAATGATTTGAGTAGAGGAGAAGGCGGTTTAGTCAGTATTGTAAGAGGAACTAGAGTTGTAATAACGCTGAAATCCTTGGAAATCTGTTGGAAATGCCCACAATTGGTATTATGGAATATCAGCATGATGATAGAAGTGGTGCATTGTCAAGAATGTTAGGGAGGGATGTAACCGAGTTTGAGGAAATCTTGCTAATCAATTAAATCTGGAGCTCAGGTTACTACACAACATATGTGGAAGAATTTTATTCCCCAAAATTGGTAGATTTGAGTACGTCTCGGAGCGAGACATTCTTTTGATGGATTGTATTATAACTGGAAGGCCAGTCAACCTAGCTGGCATGATGATTGGTTATATGGCAGAGGCTGCTACAAAGAAAAGATCTACACTGCCATATGGTATGGTTCTGACATTGATCTTTAGAAGCCAAGGTGTGCTAATTATGGATAATGAACCCCTAAGGAAATTAAGGCACACTGACTATTATAGTATTTCTACTATTCATCGGATGGGCTTCAAGAAGTTAAATGGTATCTGGATGAAAGGAGGACGAGAAGAAAGAGCTGAGAGAGATAGAACTGAAGAGGCCAGAGTAGAAGATATCCCTGGACCATCCACTGCGGGACCATCAGTCCCTGATCCATTTATTGCGGGACCATCTACAGCTGGACCTTCAGAAGCTGGACCGAGCACAGTTCCCTCTCCTCCACATCAGTCTGTTACTGCTTCTGGGAGATTCTCTGATGAGCAGATTGGTCAGTTGAGAGCCTTGCTTGCTGAATATGACAGTCAGAGATCTCATGAGATTAATCAATTAAAAGAAGACTTCAATCAGCTAAAAGAAGAACTTAACTCGAGACTTGACATGATTTCCTTTTCCATAAGCAATTCTGTTGAATCCTTTGGTGCTGAACTTCACAAAATCTTTGAAAGGATGGAAGGCATTGCTGATGGCTCGGGATCTTATGTTCATGCAACTGGTCAACTGAAGAAGGACATTGACCTTGCAGTCTCACAGATTGAAGCTTGTCTTGAAAATTTTAAGAAATCTCAAAAAGATGATGTAATGGAAATCATAGGTCACTTGAAGAAAATTGTATTCAAACATATCTGACCTTTTTTTTGATAGTTTGTATTTAGGAATTTTGAATATCTAATGTATTTCACTTTGGAATGTACTTGAATCAACTTATGTAATGTTCTTACTTATGTAATGCAATTACACATTTTCAAATCTGTCTATGATTGACTGCTTGAATCCCTATGTCTTATTGAACCAACAATTTTTCTCTAATAACTTTCTTTATCTAATACTCTCCTTATTGCTGATAACAAAAAAGGGGGAGAGATGGTTGAATATGCAAAAAAAAAAGACTTGAAATTTTAATGAGAGATGGTTGAATATGCAAAAAGAAAGAAAGAAAGGGGGAGAAATGATTGTTTATGCAAAAAGAAAGAGACTTGAAATTTTAATCAGTTCAATTAAAATTTGATTTTTATATATAGGGGGAGCTATTCAATGCAGGGGGAGCTTAACAACAAGCTTAATTGCAATTTTCTGTACATTTAGTTTAAATGTTCATAATTGATGGCTTATATAGAACTCATGCATAATTTTAAAAGTTCACTTTGAATATTGGCATCAAATCCTTCATTAAAAATGTTTTAAGCTTTAAAATGACTATAATCTTTAGTTCGAATGAATTTTTTGAATGCATATACTCAAAGTTTTTGTTATCATCAAAAAGGGGGAGATTGTTGACCCAATTGATGATTTTGATGATTAACAAAACTATTTGAGTATAACAATTGAAGGCTCTAATGATTTTGATTAAGTTTTTCAGATTATAAGTCGATTGAATGATCAAAATCAGGAGTTAAATCTTGTTCTGGATCGAATCTAATGTCTAGGTAAGATTGCAGACATTAGAGTCGACTCCGAGAATCACAGAGCCGACTCCAGTATCTGGCACGGAAGTTAGAGTCGACTCCGAGACTGTTAGAGCCGACTCTCACAGAAAAACAGAACGTTGATTTTTCTGGCCCCGACTTAGAGTCGACTCCGGGTCTGTTAGAGTCGACTCCAGAAAAGTTTCTTGTCGACCCCAGAAAAGTCAGAGACGACTCCAGAATTAACGGATTAAAGTGTTTCGAGTTAGAGCCGACTCCAGAAAAGTTAGAGTCGACTCCAACCCACCTGGAACGAAAAATCAAATTGCCAGATCAGCTCTAACGGTAATATTTCTATTTTACTTTATTTCTAACGGATATATTTTGTTGCAAGGTACACTCCAACGGATAGTTTTCTTCCAAAAATGGCTTGAAAGAAATCTATAAAAAGGGAAGACTATCATTCAAAAAAAAAAAGAAGAAAAACGAAAAAAAAAGAAAAATCGGAAATAGAGAAATCCCAATTCAAAAATCCGAAAAAGAGAGAGCCTGAATCTCAAGAGAAAAACCTTCTAGCTCAAATCCACTCCACTCCAAAAAGCTCAAGAGGAATCCAAGGCATTCAAATCAAAGTTTTGGTGGATTTCCCAAATTGGAGAAAGAGGATCAGTTTCTTGCTTTTCAATCCTTCTCAACTGCTTCAACTGTGAAGAATCGGAGCTGAGGCTTGATTCAATCTAGCAAGGAGAAGAAGAAAAGAAGAAAAGAAGAAAAGCTCAAAAGCCAACCAACTACAAATCAGGCTTTTCTAAACCTTGTTCATTTACTTGATTATTTGCTCATTGAGGAGCTGTGTACTTGAAAAATAATATTTCTTTTGTTTGTGTCTAGTTCAATCTGGGGGATTGAACTAGTGGAGGTAGTCTTACCTCGGTACAAGCTTGGTATAGCTTGTGTTAGGGTTTTTGTGCTGGTGAGCCCGAAAACCGGCTGGGTTCGTTGTGATCCCGGGAAAACAACAAGTTTGAGTTGTGAGCTTGTAAAACAACTCGGCTGTAATCAAGGAAGATTATAGTGTGGACCCAAGTGAATCTTGGGAGTGGACGTAGGTGTTGGATACACCGAACCACTATAAAATCTTTGTGTTTGCCGTGTCTCCTTTATCTCTATCTCTATCTCTATCTTATTGATTGTATTTTGTTTTGCATCTGCATTCACTTTCACTCACACTAAGCAAACAAATATTTCAAAAGGTTTAAATTTTTTAAGAACCCAATTCACCCCCCCCCCCTCTTGGGTTGTCATCTGGGCAAACATGATCGAATGAAAATGCTGAGGAGAGGAGGCATCCGGGCGCTTCAGCACAAGGGTGATGAGAGTCTGATTCCAATCTGAAGGAATGGATCTGGATAGGAAAGCACTGTGAATAGCCTGGGTGACCTCCCGACCGACAATATCCCAATAATGACGAAAGAAAAATGATGAAAACCATCCGGGCCGGGTGCCTTATCGGACCCAAGGTCCCATAGAGCCGATCGAATCTCATCATCAATGATAGGCCTAATCAAAAGGTTGTTCTGGAACTTAGAGACCTTCTTAGATGAAGGAACCCTAACAACCGGTGCCCCCACCCCAGTGGACTCCGTCCATCTAGATAGAAAGAACTGGAATAACTGGTCCCGGATAATAACAGAATCCTCCTAGGAGATACCCTCCGCATCAACTAGCCATCGAATCCTGTTAGCAGCCCGACGCTTTAGAGTAGCATGATGAAATAATCTAGTATTGCGATCCCCCTCTCGAAGCCACTGAACCCTAGAACACTGCCTCCAATAGGACTCCTGATGCAGGAGCAGGGAATGATGAAGAGCAAGCTTAGATCTAAGAGAGAAAAGATCAGTATCAGAGAGACAACCATCCCGATCCTCCCTATCCTGCAAGGCGGCAATATCAGCTTCCACCTGCTCAATGTTCCTCACTAGATTCCCTACCTCCAATCTATTCCATCTCGATAGGCGACGTCTCAACAACTCCAACCGCCTAGAGAGACGATAAGAAGAATTACCCCTCATCGGTAAGTGCCAAACCTGAACCACAATTGACCGAGCTGAGGGATAGGAGGTCCATAACTGCTTAAATCTAAACTGACGCCGCTGCACTAAGTCAGTGACAGTGGATATCAAGAGAGGACAATGATCAGAGGCGACGCAAGGCAGATGAGTGACAGTGGCAGAGGGAAACATCTGAGTCCATTGGGCAGTGGCCAAGGCTCTATCCAACCTTTTCCAAACTCTAGCCGAGCCCTGGCGATTGTTACACCAGGTGAATTGGGGACCCAAGAACCCCAAATCCAGGGGACCCAAGAACCCCAAAAACCAAAAGACCAGCTGAGGAGATAAAGGATCTGAACTCCATGATATCAGGAGTATCAGTAACCCGCCTACCTCCTCTCTTCTCATTAGCAGTAGTAATGCAGTTGAAGTCACCAGCCAATATAGAAGGAATACCCTGAGCAAGGAGAGGGTGACTCTCAGTCCAAAGAGCACGTCGTACCCTAAAATCAGTGCTCGCATAAGCTCCCAACAGAAGCCAGGGGTCAGAAGAGCCCTCCGAGACTAGAAGAGCAATCTGCTGATCACACTGATGAAAAGCACTAACCTTAATCAAAGAGTGGGCCAGAACGCTACCATCCCTCCAGATAGAGCAACAGACTCCACAGCATAAGAAGACCATGATTTGGCAGCCTGTCTCCGAAAGCGAACCAAACTGTCGCCCGATAACCGAGTTTCCAATAGAATGCAAATGTCAAAATTATGGATCTGCAACAATCTGGCAAAGGAGGATCGAAAAGAAGGTTCTCGAGCTCCTCTAACATTCCATATAAGGATTTTCATTAGCAAATGGGGGAAGGGTGGGACCCACCTTGACCTTCAACCATAGCCAAATCAGCAGGGTTCCCTTTGATCAGAGCACCACCCTCTACCAACTTAGAATTACAATCCATCTCGATATTATCAGCCCCCTAGGGACCGGCCTCAGTAACTGATTCCAAAGAGCAGGAAGCAGCAATGGGGAGGGCAGAATCCATGGACTTATCTTGAATAGCCGCCTTGAGGCAGGAAAGAACCGAATCATGACGTCGGATCTCACCCATAGATGACTGACCCAAGTGCTCGTCACATTCAGGACCCCTACTAGGGATCATAGCGTCAAAAGAGGATATTTTCTTCTTAGGATCCTTAGACTTCGAAGAAATTCCTTTCCCTTTTGGGTTTCCACTTTTAGAACTCGATCTCTGGGACAAGGAATCCTCGGGCCTGGCCAGCTTGGAGGGACCCGGGTTATCATCAGGCTGAGTCACAAGTCTGCAATCCCCATTGCCCTCATCCACAAGGGCAAATGGATTCTTAAGAGTCAGAGCCTGATTGTCTGAACTCAAGTCATCATTGCCATTAAGAAAGACTTTAGGCCTCACTGGTTGTATCAAACCGGCACGGAGTCCCCCAACTGGCACACAACCATTAGCAGTGGCATCCTTAACCAGCCCTTCTGAAACCACCAGGCCAACTGACGAGAGAACAGGTGCCACAGCCTCACTGCCACTCCCCTTACCAGCCTTCAGGGGTCACCGCCGCGCCTGCTTGCCGGAGGCATTCCTCCCATACGCCAGAATCCCTAGCCTCATCGCAGCACACAGTGGAGAATCCAAAGCTACAGAAGGGGACCCTTACACCTGACTTGACTGCACCCGCACCGGAGTAGGGGATTTCCGTTGGCGAGTAACCGACATCCAAAGGCCATACAACGGCTCCGACGAAGCCGGCGTTGGATCAGACGACTGAGCTGACGGAGAATAGGGGCTGGAGAGAAGAATCGAGCCGCATTCGGAGCAAATTCCAACCAGGTGCTCGAATTGGAAAGACTTCCAGAAGGGAGAAGCCGACCCCTGAATTATGACACCAGGTCGAAGGGGCCGCCGAAGATCAATTCGTACGCTTGCTCTGGCAAACGCTCCCCTAGACAAAGACCGAGTTGCAGAATCGGCGACGATAAACTTCCCCATCGGCGCCAGGATAGCTACAAGCACAGATTCATCCCAATACTCCATCGGCAGAGCCGACAAGCGCACCCAGAGAAGGGCCGAGAAGAGAGAGTCCCTGGCCGGAACAAAATATGATCGCCAGCTCTCAGTAGTAGCAGGTTGTCCATTGACAACCCACGGCCGACCAGTCACAAGCTCCTGAGCTCTAGAGTCGTCAAATCAGAAAACATAGCAGTGGTGAGTGAGGCATACCGAGTGGATGTCGTCGGAGATGCCCGCACGTCGAAACTCCCTAATGAAGGCTTTCGGAGGAACCCAGCGATGGTAAGTCCGTGCCAAGACTGCATTCTCCTTCCAACAAGCACTAGACGCCTCCAGGACCTCAGCAGGAACTTGGACTATCTCTGGGAAGTGACCCTCAAGCTCCGCCACCTTCGCCGGAGATGGGGAAGATGAAACCCATTCGTACCCGGGATCATGCCCCCTGTTCCATGCCTTCCGAGCATCCCGAGCACCATCCGCTGCCATGAGAGCAGGGAGAAGACGACGCGGACAAGCAATGGAGGAGAAGGATGCCGGCCGTAGCCAACCACGCCATCGAGAAGACAACCGCCGAGAGCACAAATCTTAAAGCAAAGGAGAAGAACAGAACCGCCCTATTTTATTGCAGCCGTGCCAACTTCTTTTATGAGAAACTTTTTGCAACGCTAAACTTTTTGCATTCCAGTTTTAATTAGAGTGGAAACCACTTGAGTTCTTTTTTTGGATGGGCTTTTATTTTTTTGGTAGAAGAAGGGCCCTTGCGGTCTTACAAAATGCATGCCTCCAGCATCAGCATCAAACTTTTATAGGAGACATCAACGGTCTCTAGGAAAACGATTACATTAGAATGTAACTTACGTTACAGCTGATCGAAGCTAGAATGATTACATTACTGCAATCTGAAATTAAATACACCGTAGTCCTTGATCTAGGTTCGCAAAGATACCATTGATCCAAGATACCATTATAGCTGAACCATCTCTTCAGGATTATATATACCTTCTATTAATGCATCCAAATACTTTAATATAATAAGAGAAATCGATCCTCAAACCATAACAAGTAGCTGTCACTTCAATTGAGGATTGAAATAGATTCCATAAGCAAAGGAATTGTAGTAGCTAGCAATCCAAGGTCGTCTAAGGTGATCTCAAATGATAAATCAAGCTTAGATAGAGTTTGGATGAATTGAACCATCAAAATTAATTTTAATATATCACTGTTAAGAAAGCTAGCCAAAAAAAAATTAAAAAATTAAAGTATGATTCTAAAAACTAGTGATTGTCGCTCCCTAGGCGCCGAAGAACTTGGATGAATACCATTTGATGGAATGGGCAAACTTTGCAAACATGTAGAAGGTCAACGTACAAATATGAACCGGATCGAATTTTTATCTTAAAATGATTCCTTGTTTCTAAATGGGTCATAGTAAGTAGTGTAAAAAAGATTACAAGGAAAGCTTGTGGGAAGTAATAAGCATCTCTAGAAATAATTTATAAACTTGAAAAATAGATCTAACTTAGTGTACGATAGATAGCTCATTGAATAGATCCCGAGACCTTGCATATCGAAAAAAAAAGACGGTTGAGTATTTTAGGTGTAGCATCACAGCTTTTATGGATCGGCCTCTAAAATTGAATTCTGCTAGCTAATAGTAAGAGCGTTGAAAGTCTCTTTCTGAATAACTTTCAAAAAAAAATTGATGGGACCAATTGATTCTATGGACTACAATGACTGCATCTAGGCTTGGTCTCGGCAAGTCAATCCATCCTTTTTGGCCTTAGTACATCCTCCTCAGCCCCAGCAATTTTTAGACGATCTCAGCAAGTCCTAGGCAGCTCCAATAATTTTTAGGCAGTCCTAACAAGTCCTAGACAGCCCAAGCTTCCTAGGCGGCACGTTCCAACTTCTTTCCCGAGTTCGCACGTCTCCCTACGGCCCCTTGTTTCCTCGATTGGGACCAGCTCACTTCTTCAGGCACTCAAAGCAAATCGGCCCAGTAGCGGATCAAGAGGGTAACTCAGAAGGTGATGAGGGTCAAGTCAAATGGATCTGGCTTTGACTAGCTTTGACCCTATTCCTCCTCTTTCTCTCTCTCTCCCCTTGACAATAGATGCACGAAAGTGGGAAAACTATCATCAGGAAAGAGAATGAGATGGGAGAGGAGAACTCGACCCCGACAGCTCTACTTCTGGCCAAGGCCTCTTCCCTGGCTGCTCCTGGCCTCTCCCGATTCCCTACTCCGAAAAAGGACTTCACAGACTCAGGCTCCCGAGTTCCGACTTCAACGTCCCCGGCTCCAGCCATGGACCAAACCCAGGCCGACACCCCAGCCTCGACTCCCATTCGTGATCCAGCCACCTCCCGCTCTTGGCCCCAACAGCGCCGTCCCAGCAGCCACTGGCTCCCGGGCTCCAAACTCCCAGCTACCTCTGGGCTTCCCCAATAATCGATCCCGGCTTTCTCCTCTCAACTCTCGGCCGCCACTCAGCTCTGGGTCCCATATCTCTGGTCATCAATGACTCCAAGCTCCTTTCCGATAGCTTTCAAGATGGACGAACTAGAGACATTGTCTATGACCGATCACCTCGGGCATTTATGAGTATCCTAACTCTTAGTCACCTCAAGCATTTATGGGTGTTTCAATTTCTGGTGATAGTAAGGCAAGAGGTGCTGGTGCTATTAATACAAGATGGAAGATGGGGACAAGGGGCTTTGACTATTGACTCCACCATCCCCCTCTCTCCCTCTTTGCTACACCCAACCAAGCCCATGACTTTCTTCGGATTCTGTTCCAGCTGCTCTCGGATCTCGGCACTAACTCCCGACTCTCGGCTTCAAACGGCTCCATCATGAGGCAATAAAGGCCCTAACTCCATCTCTAAGAGCTCCGTCCCGATCTTCTCCTAGCTTCATCTTGGTCACCTCTGGATTCCTGGTCTTCCCTGATGGCTATCCCGGTCTCCTCCCGACTCTCCTTTCCCGCCTCCTATGCTCGGTTGCTTTCGGCTTCTTCCCAGCCTTCCATGGATGTCCCTCAGCTCCAGATCTCTTCATCTCGACTCTACTCTCGGTAGCAACAATCCCGTCCAGCAACAAGCCTCCACAGAACCCACTCCAACCTAGTTCTACTCCTCTGTTGGTGCTAGTTTCAAATGCTAGAGTGTGGAGAGCCGATGGTTCAAGAAAAGCTTCTACCACATTTAATTCTACGCCAAGATACTCCAAATGGCACATGCATGGGAGTCTTCCAGCAGCTTGCCATTATTATGTGAAGGCCATCACTACGTGTGTGGATTCATAAGTTACGCACATGTGTCCAAATTAATGCACCTCCAAGCTGGCCACCAAGGTGGGACCCGACTCAGCCACCCAGGCTACGTCCCCAGCTACTGTCCACGACTCCAAGTCGATCTCAACAATCACCAAGGTAGCACCTTAGTGACCATCTGGGTTGGATTCATTGTGTGGCCTACATGCCTGGCTTCATCACTGTTTACACGTCTCACCACTATCCGCATAGGATAACAGACGTGTGATATGAGGGATACATCTGGCAGACACCGTGGCAGCTGCCCAAGTCCTGCCAACCTGCAACGGTCTGCAGTAACTGTCTGAATTAATTAGCCACTCATATCTGATGGGACACAACCTGCAACTCTTACATGCCACTATATCATAATAAATGCTTTAACAAGTGGCAGCACCTCAAGTCTCACAGACATCGGCCTTGATATTCCATCTACAAAAGTCATCATTCATCATGAGGCCCCAACCACTCAGATCATATGAGCCCTAAAAGTTATCATCCATCATGAAGCCCGACGTGATTCATTTCATCACTAGATGACAAGGCTTCAAGCTTTCCAAGCAAGTCTCACAAACTCCAAGCATCAATAAATTGGGTAAGAGGGACCCTTCGATGAGATAGCAACAGACAACACTCCTAAATATTCACACTTGCTCATAGAGAGCTCTTCTCTAAGCCTCTTTATCTTTCGAGCTTTCTTAAGCTCACGGTTGTTGCCCAAAGCTTTCTTAAGCCTTGTGCTCCTGATTAGCCATATTAGGTGATCAGTCATATTAGGTGGCTTCTTTCTTCTCTTTATTTTTATTTTTATTTTTTCTTGAGCTGCCGTAAGGTTCTTTCAATCTCAAGATTAAAGGGTATAAGTTCTAATAGTTTAGATCGGGGCATGCACTTCTAAGTCCTAAAATAAGGATGTCTAGGATCAACTTGCTAGAGAAGTATATGGGCTTTCATCCATTGTTGTAAACAATTAGGTTGGCTTAGTGGTAACATGTTCTTTATTGAACTCTTGATCTAGAGTTCAAAACTTAGCAACCCCTTTTTCCTAAAAAAAAGATTTATTCTTTTTCTGAATATTCTCTTTCCGCTCTTCCCATGATAAAGTATTTGGATCACGTATGCGTAGGGGTGCAACTTGGGCTGGGTTCAACCTAAATCCAACCCGCCAAACCCGATTTACAGTAGTATTTAAACTCATATTTGCGCAACCCGAACCCGAAAGATCCGGGTTTAACCCGGTCCGATTTGCAAGTGATCCAACTTGGGCTGGGTTCAACCTGAATCCAGCCCGCCAAACCCAATTTACAGCAGTGTTTAAACTCATATTTGCGCAACCCGAACCCAAAAGATCCGAGTTTAACCCGGCCCGATTTGTAATTGATCCAGATTAGGATTGACCGCAACCCGAACCCGAGGGTTACCCGAACAGGGGTAGCTTATCGGCACCATATTTTTGAGGCATTGAGGGTGCCAGTCGGATCGGACGAGATGTCCAACTTGAGGGCGAGGAGGGCAAGGCCGTCAGTCGTAGGCAAGGAAAAGAAGGACAAACATAAAGGTGGACCATCTGTACGTTTCGTTTCACCTCTCGCCTCCTCCTCTTATTTGTTTACGACACTGTCATCCCTGCAACAAGGCGTTGCAACGAGAGAGAGAGCGAGAGATAGAGGCAGAGGGAGGCTGTGCCTTCTGCGAACCGAAGGAGACTTTTAGTGTTTGAAATGATGAAAATGGACGTAGGTTGGTTCGATCAGATGGAAGTGAATGGACTAATGGAAGATGTGATGGTGTTTTGGTAAATTTAGAGGGATGATTTTTAAAATGCTTTGGGTTATGGTGGTAAGCATCGGGAGGCGAGCTGGAATTGAAGCTTTTTTCGGCTTTTGTCGCCTTTCGCAAGATGAGCCCACAAAATAAAATAACCATTCAGTTTTTTAAAAAATATACCTCCCATGACCGGAGCGCCCGAGTCAAAAGCAAGTTGTACGACATAGGGGCTCAGATGTTACGAATCTCAGTGTTCTCTTTGATCCGTGAATGGTAAAGACATCAAGTCAAGCAATGGTCAGTCCCACATCCTCGACTGCTGCAATTTCTCACCGCAGGGCGAAGTATTGGCTCATTCACTTTTTTATTCTTTTATTATGTCTATCTTGCAAGCGAGCTTATCATTCTCTTCACAAGAGTAGGGTATAAGCTCGGCATGGTGTCTTGCTTGATCCCTTTCTCATTTACCTTGTTATTTTCTACTTCGAAAGTGGGATGTGCAACGATGAAGCGAAAGAAAAAAAAAAAAAGAGGATCCGACATGAAATGGTTTTTGAGAGGGTGTCTTCTTCCGCACCGTCATGTGCCTTGGTTGTCGGAGTTGTTACCTTATCTGCTATTTCTATTTGGCAAATAGTTGTTTCTTTGCTTCTAGAAAGCTAAACTTGCCAATTTTTTACCTCTATATCTTTTTAAATGCAGACCAGCTGGTATTTTTCAGGTGCAATAAAATTGTAGCAGAAGTGGATGCATTCGTGGCCCATTCATTTTTTTCTTTAATTTAGGTAAGACTTTTATATTTTCATCTTTGGGATCCATAATTTGATGTTTATTTACTTTGAAAAAAAAGTATTTTATTTTTTCTTTTTTTTTTTTATCAACGCAAATTTTAACCTAAAACTCAATCCGAATTCGATTTTTAAAAATAGATTAAAATTAAAATTTTATAAATATAATTAAGATTAAAATTAGAATTAATATTTTATAAATAATATTAAAGTTAAAGTAAAAAAAAAAACTCAAATTTCATGAGCTCAAGTTGCATCCTTCGTGAGCTCCGCTTCCTCTTTCCGCTTCATGGATCACGTCTTGGGATTTCACGGATTCCACGGTTTTCTTTCCTTGCTGGTACGATTCTGTCTTGAGAGAAATCCAACGCGCAACATGCGCGAGGCTTCGTCCGATACACCCCCTCCAACCGGATCCCGTGAGAAACTTGGGATTCCACAATGCCTGGTTGGAACGCTCCTTTTTTTCCTCTCTTCAAGAAGTCAAGAAGTCACCAGCACGTCCTTTTTCCGTGGGTTTGTTGGTTCCTCTTCTTCTTTTGTTGAGATTTAATGGAGGAAAGGGAGGTGTGCGTAGCAAAGTTGTTGGGATTTCCTGATTTCTCTCTCTCGGAAATCCCTAACGAATTCCAGTGGAAATCCCTCACATATTCCACCTTGGCTGACGAAGAAGCCTTTCGTTGACCGTGCGGTATTACGCGAAGAGTCCTCCATCTCCTGCTGGGCTCGTCAACTTCCGTTGGAGTTACGTGAAGAGTGGAGTTTACGTGAGGATGGTTACGTGAAGGGAGTTTGGAATCAGAAAAAAAATTGCAACGCACATGTGGCTCTTCAGCCCCCGTGGATCTTCAAAGAAAGAGAAAAAAAAAAAGAAAATATATATATTTTAATAATAATAATATTTAAAGTAGTAAATATCTAGTAGTTTGATAAATAATAAAGTGTTTTTAGAAAATAACGTAATTATGTTATTGAATACTAAATTTTACTAAATTTATTATCGTTTAAAAAATTAAATATAAATGAAACGTTCTTTTATAAAAGTTTTTGTAAGCAACATAAATATATTTTAATAATTTATAAGATAAATAAGCAATGAAAGCAATAAGATATTGGATCTAATCTAATATCAGTCAATAACATGATTAATATATATATAAAGGTATAAAAGAAAAGGACATAGATCAAATCTATGTTAATATAGGCCTAGTGTCTTAAATCATATCTAAGTCACTAGTAACAATTGAATCTTTTATCTTTTGATGTTTAATAACTCATACAACAGTAGAAGACGGTGGTAGGTAGTACTTCTGCAAGCCACACAAAGGTACTTCTGCAAGCCACACAAAGGTGTATGGCCTCTACAAGTGATTGACACCGGGGCTTTGGTCCTGACCAGCCTCTTCGGAGTGCTAGCTCCTCTCCTAGGTTTCGACAATGAGATTTCTTCTTTTTAAGATAAATGTACTTTTGGAATTATCAAAAGAATGTGTATGTTGAGAATCACTTTAACCCTAAAAACTTCTCGTTTTCCACTTCCAACGTTTAAGGATCTTCATTTTCAGTAAAAACTGAATCGTTTCCTCTTTCAACGTTTAAGGAAGAACCCTTTATCTTCATCATTTTCAGTTAAAAACCGAAAAGGAGTTAAGGAAGAAACTTTTTATCTCCTTTTTCAGTTAAAAACCGAAAAGGTTAGAAGTTAAAGAATAAGGGATAATTAGGGAGAGGTCATTAACATCCATTTTAAATTCAGACTTAAAATTTTGAATTCAAAATTCAATCTTCAAATTTGAAATTAAAATTAGTTTAAAATTCAAATTTATAATTCGAATTTAAACGGTAAAAATGTTAACATTAGGCCTACCTAAATTTGAGTCCAAACCAAATCCTATTTGATTTGACCAAGATGTTCATAGCTCAATCAAATTGAGCTAGCCAGCAATCGTATTGCTAATTTAATCCTTCAATTAATTTACTAACATTTAGTTTCTCAATTATCCAATCAGGTAGAATCCCCTATAATGTGTGACCCCATAGGTTTGAACACTAAACCGGTAGCATTGGAACACTTTCAATACTAATTGAAGTCACCATCTAGCAATGACACCCGATGTCTGGATAGGCCGAAGGTTGCAGCGTAACAATCAAGAACATCTGGCATATGGTTACTATATAATTCATCCCTTTGACCCTCAATGCTCAAGATGACTTAGGTTTTAATTGCCAATCCTTAATCAAATCATCCATAAAGTGTCTCAATCTTCATAAGTCCTGTGACTCCTTACAGGGACTACCCTGGCTAAGGTTTTGCTAAATTAAAACATAGTGAGACATTTATTCTAAACTATTTGGAAGGGTCAATCCCATCTTAATCCACTCGCTGCTCCACAAGTACTTTACTGCACCCAGAAACCTTCTGTCACTGGATTAAAAATTTAGGTAATCCGATACCAAAGTACAGTAGGTTACTTGCAAGCTACCATGGTGATCTCAGGTCAGAGGGACACTTATATCCATATCCCTTCATAAACATTTCTTGGTAGAAGAGTGTTCCGCAGATTGGTCACGTTCAGAAATGTCATACACCTCATCTGCATGTCATACCAGTGTCACCACACTCCTTGTTAAAGAGGATAACCAACCCATATGACATACAACAACCTTTACTTGATACATAGTTGTCCTATAACTATATATCATTTGGTCACGACTATTTTAAGAACCACTCAATAAACCCTCTCTTTATTGAATAGATTATGGTTCTAAGGACTCCATCACAAAAGAATTTATTTCAGGAAGATGCGATGTGATGAACTGCCAAATAAATATTTATTAATTTATAATTTATATACATTTATAACTTGCACAATCATCTATATGTTAGTTGATTGGCTTTAGGACACAATTCCCAACACGTTCTACTTTAAAATTTTTAATCTAAAAATTAAATAAGCGTAAAAATTTGAACATGTAAAAATATGATAAGAATAGATATAGAGCGATTAATTTTATCTAACAAATCCCACATAATTTATTCTTCTTAATCATTAATTCTAATAATCCTATATTGATGATTAAAAATTTCTTAATCATCCAATATCTTCTCTCGAACCATATCAAAAATATCTTCAACTAATAACTCTATATCTCTATGTGAATTTAATTAATTGGAGACTCATTACGTACTTTGAATTTTTTTAAAAATCACATTAATCATGATAAAGAATCTCTACTTTTGCTCAACTAATGGTGTTTAATTTTAAATCTAAAATAACAAATCACCTCTTGGTCTCATTGTAATTTAATTAATTAAATAATAAATTATAAGAATTAATCATAAGAAATAATAAATCACCTCTCAATCTCATTGTAATTCAATTAATCAAACAATAAATTGTAAACATTAATCATAAAAATTATACAGTCAATCATGAAAATATTAAAAATAAAATAATTAATAAAATAAATTGTATGTTCATTGATAGATTGCATCAATGCTCTAAAAAAAATTAGTTCATAATAAAAGCGAAAAGAAAACTAAAGAAACTTATGTTTTTCATTGGAAACAATTGATGAACACGCACCTCTCACCTCCGTTCTTTAGATCCCCTTTATTGAAAAACTCTAAAAGTCTCCAGCTCTTTATTATTCTTGGATACGAACCACTGCCTCCTTTTTATAGTTGGAAAGCTGATGCTATACCGTGTTGAATACGATGGAGTCATTTCCCAAATAACTACAGCGTTGCCAAGTGGGCCTCATCCATTGAAATACGGCGTTGCCAACCATCAACTCGTGATCCTCTCCTCTTTGAAAATATGGCATTGGGGTCCTCATCGCCCATGATTTTTCACGCCGCCAGCTTATCGCATGAAGGAGTCCCCACAAACCACCTCATCAACTCGTCTTCACGTAGAGTCCCTTGGCCATTGCTTTTTTTTTATTTTCCTTCAAAATAAAATAAAAATAAATAATATAATTCAAAATAAATTAAAAACTAGCTAATGTTGTTATGAAAGTATATGAATTAAATGGTCGAATTTACGCTTATCAAATACCCCCAAACTTATACTTTGCTAGTCTTTGAGCAAAGAAAACAAAATAAGAATCCTAAAACAAAAGATTAATTGTTCAAATAGAACCTCAAAGATTTAACACATGCCATGATTTAAAGAAATTATCCTATGCAAATCAAGTACAAAAGTTAATACAAAATTTGGTCTTACCTCATATTCAATTCTCCCGCTCATGAGCATGTATCATTCTCACTTCATTACTCACTTCCCAGATTGTTTTATGCAAACATGTAAATGCAATGGATCTCTAAGAAGTGTATGTATCTACTTCATAAGCTTGCTCTTTAAATTAACTCTCTACTAATGTAGATAAAAGATAACACCAAGGATCAATAGGTCTTTATAAGCTTGTAATGTAAGGCTAGGGTGAGGGCTACAAAGAAAGGATAAGATGTATCAAAGTAGAAACTTAAAGCAATATATCCATGGCATAAAGAGCATAGTAGTCTCACTTATAGTGGCTCATATAAAGCTTTCATCAAGCACCTTTTTTTTTTTTTCTTTAACAAGAGCAGGTCCATAAACACCATATCTCTACTCTCGGCTTCCATGAGCGCATATAAAAACATGTAAATCATTCAGTGGTTCAGCTACCCCAGGGAGCCATTCCATGTCTTTCACAATGACTTCTTCAACAAAAGTATCAAAGTGTATCAATTTTCTGTATTTAATCATGTCAGAAAAGATCAAAACATCTCCATTTGATGAATCAGTACCATCTTCCTTTTTCTCATTTCAATTTTTTTTTTTTTTAGATCTATATGCTTCTTGCACCCTATCTGAATTTGAGATTATTACATTCTTTTCAATCCTTGCATTCCCTTATATTTATATTTTCTCAATTCCAATGGGATGTATATATTGGCTTTGTTGCATCATAAAAGCTAAAACTCGATGGATATACAATAAGGAAAAATTAGCTTCAAAGAAGGATTTAATGGTAATCGTTGAAAAGATATGCCTTGATGAAGCACTCTTTTGCAGAGGCAGGAATTATCGCAGATCCAAAGTCATTTGCAGTAGGAAACCTCCATCTGACCTTAGAAGATTTAGAAGTATCTCCTTCTTGAATAGATTCCCATAAAAGTAATATATGGTTTCTTTTTTGCCTCAGCTCGTGACAACCTCAATACAGTAGTGTTCCCTTCCATTGTTTTTAAATCTGCTCCTCTTTGCTTTTTACTGAATGAGATGATCTTTCCTTTGTACACCCCTAAACTTATTTTTGCTGTGCATAGGGTGTGATAGAAATTTTCATACTTCAAACTCTCATAAATTTATTTTAAACTCTTATAACCATGAGGTAAGTATCAACTAAGTTCCATTGAAAGGTAAAGATATATGTATATAAGTTCAAAATGGTAGGAATCATATGGGTTAAACAAGAAAATATTTAAAAGGTTAAAATGTAAATTTTAAAGGCTCAAATGGATGACTAGAGATATAATGATAAAAGGGTTAGGCTTTTAGGCTCAACCAATCCAAAGATGGCCTATATCCTTTCCTTGGTGAAACTTTATCTAGGATTTCACCTCAAGTAATTCTCAAGCAAGTTCTAGAGTAGTTGACACCATAAACATTTACAAAGTCTACATAAAATGTTTTTAAGCATGCAAACAATTAATGATCATGATACACATCTAATGAATAAAGAGAAAATCATTCTAAGTAAAAATGATTTAAGTATTAACTAATCCACCCAATCACTTAGAATTCTTCCTAAAAATCACAACTTGTTTCAACCATTATCATCATTGGCTCTATGGAAACAAATAAACAAACCAATTTTTTTATTTACTATTTATAATTATTTTATTTATTATTTTTATATATTATTTTATTTTAATTTTATTATTATATATATATTAATTTTAAATTTTATTATTATTTTATAATTTTTTAAATAACCTAAATAAACAAACTAAATATATTTAAAACAGAGAATACGTAACCCATGACATGCAAACTAACATAAATTAACCAAAGCAATCAAACAAATAACTAGACCTATTATGCAATCCACCTCCAAACTTAAATCTTGCATTATTCTCAATGAAAGAGAAAAAAGAGAATTAATAAAAATAATAAAGCAAAAAAAGTAAAGTGATACTTCCCTAATGTCAATGAATGTCATCTTGAAGTGCACCACTAGGAGAGACTCCTCCTTCAATATTTGGGGTTGTCAAGGTCGATAAAGACTTTTGCTTGTAAAAATCTCCATTGATGTATGGTTTAAGGTGCTGCTCATTCATTTTAAATGTTCCCTTGGTCTCATATTGTACTTCAACCGCTCCATAAGGATAGACTTTAGTTACCACAAACGGGATCATGACCATCAAGATCGTAGTTTTCCTTGAAAAAGTCTAAGTCTTGAGTTAAATAATAAAAATTTTTGCCCAACTTCGAATTTCCTACTTAAAATATGCTTATCATGTCATCTCTTGGTTTTATCTTTGTAAATTCGAGCATTCTCATAAGCATCATTGTGAAACTCATCCATCTCATTGATTTGCAATAATCTCTTTTCGTCAACTGCTTGTAGATCAAAGTTAAGTATCCTTGTCGCCCAATAAGCCATGTGTTCTAGCTCCACTGGTAGATGATATGCTTTTTCATAAATAAGCCAATATGGTGACATCGCAATCGGTGTTTTGAATGCTGTTACATAGGCCCATAAAGCATTATCTAACTTTCTCGCCCAGTCTTTACGAGAGATATTCACTGTCTTTTCTAATATATGGTTCAACTCTCGATTAGATATCTCAACTTGTCTGCTCATTTGAGGATGATATGGTGTCATCATGTGATGCGTAACTTCATACTTAGTCAATAGCGCTTCAAATTGATGATTGCAAAAATGCTTTCCATCACCACTGATTATTGCCCTTGGAGTGCTAAATCGAGAAAAGATGTTCTTTCGTAGAAAATTCACAACTCTTGCATCATTAGTCGGTAAGGCTATTGCTTCCACCCATTTGGAGACATAATCTATAGCCACCAAAATAATTTTGTTAGAATATGATGATGAAAAAGGACCTATAAAATCTATACCCCAAACATCAAATAATTCAATAACTAAAATATTGTTTAAGGGCATCTCATGTTTCTTAGAAATATTTTCAACTCTTTGACAATGATCACATAAATTAACAAATGTAAATGCATCTTTAAAAATAGATGGCCAACAAAACTCGGATTGTAGAATTTTTGCCGCAGTTTTTGCACAACCAAAGTGGCCATCAACTTCTAAAGAGTGATAATGTTTGATTATGTTCTTCATGTCCTTCTTAGGCATACATCTTCTGATTATTTGGTCTGCACAGTGCCGGTATAAAAAAGATTCTTCCCAAAAATAATATTTTAAGTCGGAGAAGAACTTCTTCTTTTGTTGATATGTTATTGGGAGGTAGAATTCACGACACCAAGTAGTTGACTATGTCGGCGTACCATATAACAACTTGTATAGCCATCAAATGCTCATCCGGGAATGCTTCATTTATTTGTAATTCATCCATACCTGGAAGCTCCATCTAAGATAGATGATCTGCCACCAAATTTTAAATACCTTTCTTGTTCTTAATTTCTAAATCAAATTCTTGTAGAAGCAAAATCCATCGAAGCAATCTTGGTTTAGCATCCTTCTTTGTAAGCAAATACTTCAGAGCAGAGTGATCGGTGTACACAATCACCTTCGATTCTATCAAGTAAGAACGAAATTTGTCAAAAGCAAAAACGACCGCTAATTCTTTTTTAGTAGTGGCATAATTAAGTTGAGTTTCTGTTAAGGTTCTACTTGCATAATAAATAACATAAAATTTTTTATCTTTTCTCTACCCTAAAATAGCCCCTATAGTCACCGGCATCATACATTAATTCAAATGGTAAACTCTAATCTGGTAACATAATTATAGGTACTAAAATTAATTTCTTTTTTAGTGTTTCAAAAGCATGCAAGCATTCATCATAAAATTCAAATCGAGTGTCTATAATTAACAAATTGCAAAGAAGTTTAGTAATTTGAGAAAAATCCTTAATAAACCATTGATAGAATTCGGCGTGTCCCACAAAACTTCTTATGCCCTTCACATTGGCTAATGGTAGAAGTTTTTCAATCACTTTTATTTTTGCTCTGTCAACTTTAATTCCCTTAGAAAAAATTCGGTGGCCCAGCACTATCCTCCCTCTACCATGAAGTGGCATTTTTTTCAGTTTAATACTAAATTTTTCTCCTTGCATCTCTACAAAACTGAAGATAAGTTAAATAAATAATTATCAAAAGAATATCCAAAGATAGAGAAGTCATCCATGAAGACTTCTAAAACATTGTTACCATATTCGAGAAGATGGACATCATGCATCTTTGAAATATGATTGGCGCATTACATAGGCCAAAAGGCATCCTTCTATATGCCAATGTTCCATATGGACAAGTAAAAGTGGTCTTCTCTTGATCTTCAGGTGCGATGGCTATTTGATTATAACTAGAGTACCCATCCAGAAAATAGTAGTAAGTATGTCCTATAAGTCTCTCTAGCATATGATCAATAAAAGATAAGAAAAAAATAATCTTTTCGAGTTGCATCATTAAGTTTTCTATAATCTATGCATACTCGCCATCCCGTAACCATCCTTGTCAGTATAAGTTCATTGTTATCATTCTTGATCATAGTTATTCCACCTTTTTTTGGTATAACTTGTATTGGACTTACCCATGTGCTGTTCGAGATAGGATAAATAATTCCAGCATCTAATATTTTAGCACTTCTTTAGGTGCCACTTCTTGCATTGATGGATTCAATCTTCTCTAGGGTTGAACAATCGGCTTATATTTATCTTCCATTAAAATCTTGTATATGCAAATTGAAGGACTAATTCCTTTGATGTCAAAAATGGTCAAACCCAAAGCCAATTTATGTTCCCTTAAGATTCTAAGCAACTTTTTCTCCTCTATATCATTTAAATAATTATTAATAATAATTGAAAAGTAGAGTCTTGGCTTAAGAAAGCGTATCTTAAATTTGATGGAAGCTATTTGAGCTCAAGTTTAAGTGGTTTCTTTGGTGAAGATATTGGCTGATATGATTTTAAGTCTTTCACTTTTGGTTGCATTGAAGGAAGAAAGAGTGTTGTAGCCTCCAAATATCTTTCACACTCTTTAACTTCTTCATCATCAAATTCAATAGATGTAAAGCGAGTTAGACATACCTCAAGTGGTAGCTTTAGAAAATCATTTGTATAAGTCTCATCAACCATGATCACATCTCGGTCACTTATTTAAAAACAAGAATGTGTCTCAGAAGAAAGTTTCATAGGCTTACATCAAAAGTGACCTCATCCTTTCTGACCCTTAAAATAAGTTTTTCTTGTTGGACATCAATTAAGGTTCTCCTTATCGCAAGAAAAGATCGACCAAATATTAATGGGATCTCCTCATCCTCCTCTATATCAAGAATAATGAAGTCAGCCGAAAAGATGAACTTGTCAACTTTCACTAATACGTCCTCAATGACTCCTCTTAGGTATTTTATAGATTTGTCTGTCAATTGTAAAGAGATGGTGGTTGAATTTACTTCTCCTAGACTCAATTTCTTAAAAATAGAGAGAGGCATTAGATTAATACTTGCCCCTAAGTCACATAAAGCTCTATCAAAATAAGATTTTTTTATAGTGCAAGAAATAGTGAAACTCCTTGGATCTTTCAGCTTAGGTGGTAGCTCTTTTTGTAAGATTGCACTACTCTCCTCTACAGTATTACAGTTTCATGCTCCTCCAATTTTTGTTTCTTTGATATAATGTCTTTTAAAAATTTAGCATATTTAGGCATTTGTTCTAAAGCTTCAATGAGAGGAATATTAATATGTAATTACTTAAATATACTTAAAAATTTAGAAAACCATTCATCCATATTATTCTTTTTTAATCTTTACGAAAAAAGAATTGATGGGTCATATATTGAAGAAGAATAAGTCTCAAAAGTAACTTCTTTGAATTTTTTGATTTTGAAGCTTTTTCATTCTCCTTAGTCTTCTCAGCTTGCTCCACTTCTTTCATCTTTAACTCAACTTCCTTCATCTTGGACTCCTCATTATCCATATTTTCATCTTGTTCGGTATTTGTTACTTGTGGCTTCCCATATGTTCATCCACTTCTTAATGATATTGCCTTTGCATGTTTTTTAGGATTAATGATGGTATTACTTGGCAAAGTTCCTGCAGTCCTCTCTGTGAGCAAGTTTGAGAGCTGACTGATTTGCACCTCAAGATTATGAATTGAAGCTGAGTTGTTTTGGATCGCCATATCTGTTTTCTGCATATACTGCATAAACATGTCCTCAAGTGTTGGCTTCTTCTCTTGCTGCGGAAATTGCTGAGGTGGTTTAGCTTACCCTTGGTTATTGATCCATGAGAAGTGCGGTGATTCCTTCATCCAGGATTGTATGTGTTTGAGTATGGATTATTTTGACGTTGAAAAGTTGACATGTAATTTGCTTGTCCATGACTTGATTGGGCAAAAGGATTTCCCACTTGGCAGTCTATACTTGAATGATTTTCTCCACAAACATCATTAGTTTGAATAGCATTAACATTTATCTTACCTAGTTGTTGAGACAAATTTGTCATTTGTGCTGCCAATGAAGTTATAGAATCAAGTTCTAAAACTCCAACTGTTGACGCCAGATCACTGCCCTCGAGTGTCCGCGAGCATCCGGTCGCCTCCTTCAGCGAGCTCCTCGTGCCTGCAAACAAGTCCTAGGGGCCGAGATTCTGGCGGGGACCCTCCGATGCTCAAGTCAGTGCTCTGGGCAACGCCGTGAGCTTGAGGAAGCTCGAAAGAGAAAGAGAGAGAGGCTCAGAGAGAGGAGCTCTCCCTGTGAGCGTTTAGGGGTGTAATGAATGTCTTACCTGGTCGAGGTCCCTCTTACCCTTTTTATAGATGCCTGGAACCCGTGGGCTTGGGGTGTAATCACCTGTCAGAGCATTAATTGATGGCAATACAGTGGAGCTTACCTCCATGTGACGTGTCGCGCTGCAGGCCGTGTCCTGTCAGAGTTGGTGGCTGCAGGGCATGGCCGATCATTACGGCGCTTGCCAGACGTGTCCCCTACGTCACCTTTTTGGTTGTCCTACGCAAACAGTGATGGGTGATAAAGTTAGTTGTGTGGGTCCCAAGATACAGTCGTTGAGGGAGAAATGATGTTGAGTTGAAGCCAACTATTCCTCGTAGAGCATTTGATCATAGAGTGCTTGTGTGGCACCGTTCATGCCCTTGGATGGGCTCCACAAAAGACCGAGGGTGATCACTTGCATGGTATTGTTCACTGTTCATGGCTCAAGGGATGCATGTCCAAGGCTAAACAGGAATTGAGGTCGAGAGGAGCAACGTGGCAACCATAAATGCCTTTATACATGGGGTAAATAAGGCAATAGATGCTTTAGAGTAATGAATGCACGTGGCCTTAAGTGCCTTGGTGCGAGAGGAAAAAGGTCCGAGACTGAGAGGGAACAAGTCCAAGACCGAAGGAAAAAAGATCCGGGACCGAGAGGGAACAAGCCCAAGACCGATGGGAAAAAGGTCCGGGACCGAGAGGGAACAAGCCCAAGACCAAGGGGAAAAATGTCCGGGACCGAGAGGGAACAAGCACAAGGCCGAAGGACCAACATGGCAGCCATAAATGCCTTTAAATAGGGGGGTTAATAAGGCAATAAATGCCTTAGAGTAATGAATGCACGTGGCCTTAAGTGCCTTGGAGGTGTCGGGTGTCAGCCTTGGAGGCCGACGCCTTGGAGTTGGAGGCGTTGGGTGTCGGCCTTGGAGGCGTCGAGTGTCGGCCTTGGAGGCGTCGGCCCTTGAGGGGTTGGCCCCGGGGTTGAAAAGGAGAGCCAAGGCGAGATGCCCATGATACTTCATTCCATTTAATGCTACCATTTCTGCACCATTAAATGCTCCAACCCATTGACTAATCGGACATTAATGACGAAAGGTGGCCCTTGGAAAACCCACGCACACCCCCTTTTATTCTCTTTCTTCATTATGAGATGCCGGTGGATGGATGTTTGGAGCTGAGGCCGAAAGGGGCTCCATCAGTTTCATTCCTTCACGATTCTCTAACAGCGTTGGATCAGCCACATCACCAACTGTCTTTCTTGGCATTGCTCTTTCTACAGACCATTGATAGTTGTTGGATGCTAATTCATTCAGAAGTTCATATGCTGTCTCATACGTTTTACTCATTAAAGCTCCACCAGCAGCTGCATCAACCATAGAACTATTTGTAGCTCATAGACCATTATAGAATGTTTGCACTTGAAGCCATGCTGGAAGGTCATGATGAGGACATCTTCATAATAAATCTTTGTACTTCTCTTATGCTTCATATAATGATTCACCCTCAAATTGTATGAATGTAGTGATATCATTCCTTAGCCTTGCGGTTTTTGTAGGAGAAAAATATTTTGTTAGAAACTTTTGTGCTAACTCTTCCCAGGTAGTGATGACGCTAGGCGACAAAGAATTCAACCAAACTTTAGCTTTATCCCTAAGTAAGAAGAAAAAAAGTCTTAGTCAAATCGCATCATCTGTCATTCCATTATGTTTAAAAATATCACAAATTTCTAGAAAATTTACAATATGAACGTTTGGATTCTCTTGTGCTAACCCCTCAAACTGGACAGTCTGTTGTATCATTTGAATGATGGCCGGTTTGATCTCAAAATTATTAGCTTGTATGGCTGACTTCCTTATGCTTGATGTAGCCCCGTTGACCGATGGCATAGCATAGTGTCATAACACCTTGTGCTCTTGATCAACCATATTAGGTAGAGATATGTTGGCTTTTTTCTTCTTCTTTTTATCTTTCTTTTTCTTTTTCTTGAGCTGGTTCTTTGAATCTCAGGATCAGGGATCAAAGGGTGTAAGTTCTAATAGTTTAGATCGGGGCATGCACTTTTAAGTCCTAAAAACAAAGATGGCTGGAATCAACTTGCTTGAGAAATATATGAGATTTCACCCTTTATTGTAAACAATTAGGTTGGTGCAGTGTAACTTGTTTGTTCTTAAACCATTTGATCTAGAGTTCAAAACCCAACAGCTCCCTTTTCCTAAATTTTTTTTATTCTTTTTTTGAATTTGGATCCCGTTCCTCTTTCCGTGGGTTTGCTAGTTCCTCTTCTCCCTTAGTTGAGATTTCACGGGGATTCCACAACGCCCGGTTGGAACGCTCCTTTTTTTCCCTCCCTTCAAGAAGTCAAGAAGTCACCAGCACGTCCTCTTTCCGTGGGTTTGCTAGTTCCTCTTCTCCCTTGGTTGAGAATTCACGGAAGAAAGGGAGGTGTGCGTAGCAAAGTTGTTTGGATTTCCTGATTTCTCTTGCTCGAAAATCCCTCACGTATTCCAGCGAAAATCCCTCACGTATTCCACCTTGGCTGACGAACAAGCCTTTCGACTGTGGGGTATTACGTGAAGAGTCCTCCCTAAGATCTTGCAAGATGCTGGGCTCCTCAACTTCCGTGGGAGTTACGTGAAGAGTGGAGTTTACGTGGGGATGGTTGATGGGAAAGAATCCGTGTACGAGCAAATACTAGCAGACCGTAATATGCAGCGGAATAATAAATAAAAATGCGCAAACCACACAATCACAGAAACACCAAGATTTACGTGGAAAATTCCTTCAAGATAAAGGAAAAAAAACCACGGGCAAGCCAGAGAAGAAGATCCACTATAAAATAATAAATATCCAAGTCTCAAAGTCCCTTGCCAGAACTTGAGAAACAATCACAAGAGAATAATAGGGATATAAGGATTACGTCACCGAAAAATACGGTCTCCTGCGTTACCTCCTTATTTTCTTCCCTTCTCTTCTTCTTCTCTTGTTTTTCTTTTGCAGCACCTTCACGTGATTCCTGGAGTGGAAGTCCTCCCACGTAGTTAAGCACTAAGCAGCAGCCCTTCTTTCTCTTCCCCTAGCAATCCATGCTCCTAGAAAAAAGAAATACCTGCTATATGCTTCTCCTCTTTTTCCATACGGCTGCTCCTTAAAATAGAGAAAACCAAAAAAGGAAGGCGGCTACTCCTTTTATAAAGAGAGAGAACAAACCCTGGTGAAAAAAGGAGTAGCGCTCCCTTTTGCCCTAATGGGCTGAATAGGTGGGCTATGGGCCCAACAACCTCCCCCTTCAGCCCATAAGGGAGGTTGTCTCATGCTTCCTTAGTGTGAAATCATGCCGACCAGCTGTCGGCATATCTCTTGCCTTTCTTTTGATAAGGTCTTTGTCAACATGTCTGCCCCATTTTCATCTGTGTGAATTTTCTGAAGCTGTAACTGCTTCTCTTCAAACACATTTCGAATCCAGTGGTATCTCACATCTATATGCTTTGACTTGAAATGAAAAGTTGGGTTCTTGCACAAGTGGATGGCGCTCTGGCTGTCACAATGTACCACATAATTTTTCTGTTTCAATCCCAATTCATGTAAGAATTCTTTCATCCACAGCATCTCCTTACAGACCTCGGTAGCAGCAATATATTCTGCCTCTGTGGTAGAGAGAGCTACACACCTTTGCAATCTGGATTGCCATGACACAGCTCCCCCTGCAAAAGTAAGTATGAAACCTGATGTGGACTTCCTTGTATCAATATCTCTCGCCATATCTGCATCTGTGTAACCAATCAGCACAGCTGGACCACCCCCAAAGCTTAAACAAACTTTGGAGCTTCCTCTGAGATATCTGAAGATCCACTTCACTGCTGCCCAATGCTCTTTCCCTGGATTTGCAAGAAATCTGCTAGCAACACCCACTGCATATGCGATGTCTGGCCTCATACATACCATCGCGTACATCAAACTTCCGACTGCTGAAGCGTAAGGAACCTTCTTCATTTTCTCCTTCTCCTCATCACTTGAAGGACTTTGCTCTGAGCACAACCTGAAGTGACCTGCAAGAGGAGAACCAACTGGCTTTGCATTGATCATACTGAACCTATCCAATACCTTCTCAATGTACTTTTCCTGTGACAACCATATTTTCTTGATTCTTCTATCACGGAAAATCTGCATACCCAGTATTTGCTTTGCTGGTCCCATATCCTTCATTTCAAATGAATTGCTCAGCTCCTTCTTCAACCTGTCAATCATAGACATATCTTTCCCAAGAATAAGCATGTCATCAACATAAAGTAGGAGTATGACAAAATCCTCACTAAACCATTTGATATACACACAATGATCTGAAGCCATTCTTTTGTATCCATTTTCAGCCATAAATGAATCAAATTTCTTGTACCACTGCCTTGGAGCTTGCTTCAGCCCATATAAGCTTTTTTTCAATCTGCAGACAAGATTTTCTTTACCTTTGACTTTGAAGCCTTCTGGTTGCTCCATATAGATTTCCTCCTCCAAATCACCATGAAGAAAAGCTGTCTTCACATCTAACTGCTCAACCTCCAAGTCTAGACTAGCAGCAATACCTAGAGCAACACGAATTGAAGACATTTTAACAACAGAGAAAAAATCTCTTCAAAGTCAATACCTTTCTTTTGACCAAAGCCTTTCACAACCAATCTGGCCTTGTACTTTGGTTGAGAACAATGCTGTTGAGTCTTTAACCTGAAAACCACTTGTTCTTTAAAGCCTTCCTTCCTCTTGGTAGTTCCACTAAATCATATGTGTGGTTCTTCTGTAAGGCATCCATTTCTTCCAGCATACCTACTAACCACTCCTTTTTCTGCTCACTTTCAACTGCCTCCTGGTAACATTCTGGTTCACCTGCATCAGTAAGCATTATATATTCATCTGTAGAATACCTTTTGGAAGGTTGATGTTGTCTGATAGATCTTCTCAGCTGAGGCTCTGTAGGAGGTTGCTCCTGATCTCCTTTCTGCTCAACATGTCCTACAGGTGAGTTAATACCTGCTCCTGCACTATTTTCTTGCACATCTCCCCTATCACCCTGATTTACTAGAGGAGTAACTGGATCACAGTCTGTTAATCCTCCTGCAGAAGACTTGACTGACACCTCCTTCTTGAAGTCTTGAAGGGTTTGATCTTCAAAAAATACCACATCTCTGCTTCTGAATACCTTCTGCTTTTCTGGATCCCAAAGTCTATAACCAAACTCATCATGTGAGTAACCAAGCAAAGCACATTCTTTTGTCTTACCATCCAGCTTGGACCTCTCAATGTCCGGAACATGTGCAAATGCACGACAACCAAACACTCTCAAGTGCTTATAAGAGACATCTTTTCCTGACCATACACGCTCTGCAACATCACCATCTAGAGCTGTACATGGTGACAAGTTTATTACATCAACCGCTGTCTTCAATGCCTCATCCCAAAATCTTTTAGGTAACTTGGACTGTGAAAGCATACATCTGATCTTTTCCATGATGGTGCGGTTCATTCTCTCTGCAATTGCATTATGCTGAGGAGTACCAGGAACTGTCATCTCATGTTGAATGCCATGTGATCTGCAATAATTATCAAATAACCCTGTGTACTCACCACCATTATCTGACCTTATACATTTCAGTTTCTTTCCTGTCTCTCTTTCAACTCTGGCATGAAACTCTTTGAAGACATTAATAACCTGATCTTTAGTCTTCAAACCATAGACCCAAACTTTTCTGGAAAAATCATCTATAAAAGTGACAAAATAAAGTGCACCACTGATGCCTGGAACATTAACTGATCCACTAGGAGTTTTTGTCCTCAGAGGACCACAAACATCTGTATAGATACGATCCAAAACATGCATTTTTCTAGATAAAGCAGGACTAGCAAAAGAAACTCTATGTTGCTTGCCAACCAAACAATCAACACATGGGTTCAGATGTACACCTTTGAAGTCTGGTAGAACTTCTTCCTTGGAAAGAACTTGCAGGCCCTTCTCACTCATGTGTCCCAGTCGTTTATGCCACAACTCCATGCTGAAGTCGTTCTCTGTAGCATTCAACTGTTCACCATAAGCTTTAGCCTGCAACCTGTATAAAGTGTGACATTTCTTCCCACTGGCTACAACAAGTGAACCTTTACTGAGCTTCCATTGCCCTTTATGAAATCTGCTATCAAAATCTTCATCATCAAGTCTTCCAACTGAGATTAAATTTAGCCTCAAGTCAGCTACATGCCTTATATCCTTGAGCACCAACTTACAGCCAAGATTGGTCTTCATGTAGATGTCACCCATGCCAATGATATCTGCTGTGCCTTGATTTCCCATCTTGACAACACCAAAATTTCCAGTCTTATATGTAGAAAAAAACTCCCTCCGTGGTGTAGCATGATAAGAAGCACCTGTGTCAATCACCCACTCATGATTCTGACACTCACATGAGAAGATACCATCAGAAGTAGACAAAATCAAATAATCATCACTCTGCACAATAGCTGTGATATTCTCCTTTGACTCTGTATCCTCCACTTCTTTTCCCTTTTTCTTACTCTTCTTAGGCTTCTTACACTGATTCTTGTAGTGCCCTTTCTCACCACAGTTATAGCAAGTAATATCTTTTCTTGACCTTGATTTGCTTCTACCCTTGTATGAATTGTCTCTATTTCTAGACTTTGACCGTCCTCTATTCTCTGAGACAAGTGCCTGTGAATCAATCTGAGAAGTTGCTGAATTTTTCCTTCTTAACTCCTCATTCAACAAACTGCCTGTTACTTGACTCATGGTGATAACACCGTCTGGTGCAGAATTACTGAGGGAAACTACCAGTGTCTCCCAACTTTCTGGCAATGAACTGAGAAGTAACAATGCCTGCAACTCATCATCAAGAGACATTTTCATAGAGGATAACTGGTTATTAATACTCTGCATTTCATTCAAATGCTCAGCAATAGAAGCGCCCTCTTTATATTTCAGATTCACTAGTTTTCTGATCAAGAAAGCCTTGTTGCCAGCTGTTTTTCTCTCATATAGACTTTCTAACTTTTTCCAAAGAGAGTTTGCAGAAGTCTCAGTGGAAACATGGTGAAAGACACTATCATCCAACCATTGCCGAATAAAACCGACTGTCTTCCGATCTAACATGATCCAAGCATCGTCTGTCACTGTAGCGGGCTTTGCTTTGACCCCTTCTAAAGGTCCATATAGATCCTTGCAATATAAGAGGTCCTCCATCCTTGGTTTCTATATCATCCAATTGTTTTCGTTCAGACTGATCATGCGGGAAACATTACCGGCCTCCATGCTCGCACACACAAAAAAAAAATTCACAAGCTCTGATACCAGTTGATGGGAAAGAATCCGTGTACGAGCAAATACTAGCAGACCGTAATACAGCAGAATAATAAATAAAAATGCGCAAACCACACAATTACAGAAACACCAAGATTTACGTGGAAAATCCCTTCAAGATAAAGGGAAAAAAACCATGGGCAAGCCAGAGAAGAAGATCCACTATAAAATAATAAATATCCAAGTCTCAAAGTCCCTTGCCAGAACTTGAGAAACAATCACAAGAGAATAATAGGGATATAAGGATTACGTCACCGAAAAATACGGTCTCCTGCATTACCTCCTTATTTTCTTCCCTTCTCTTCTTCTTCTTCTCTTGTTTTTCTTCTGCAGCACCTTCACGTGATTCCTGGAGTGGAAGTCCTCCCACGTAGTTAAGCACCAAGCAGCAGCCCTTCCTTCTCTTCCCCTAGCAATCCATGCTCCTAGAAAAAAGAAATACCTACTACATGCTTCTCCTCTTTTTCCATACGGCTGCTCCTTAAAATAGAGAAAACCAAAAAAGGAAGGCGGCTACTCCTTTTATAAAAGAGAGAGAACAAACCCTGGTGAAAAAAGGAGTAGCGCTCCCTTTTGCCCTAATGGGCTGAATAGGTGGGCCATGGGCCCAACAATGGTTACGTGAAAGGAGTTTGGAACCAAAAACAAAATTCCAACGCACAGGTGGCTCTTTTGCTCCAGTGAATCTTCAAAGCAAAGAGAAAAAGGGCAAAAAATATTTTAATAATAATAATATTTAAAATAGTAAATATTTAATTAGTATCAATATCAATAATTAATTAATCTTCGGCAATGGCTTCAAAACTTTTTCGCATGCATAGAATTGTAACAAGTAGTAAAATATTTTTAGAGAAGGATATCCAAACCACATGGATTAATTATATTATTGAGTGCCAAAATTCACTAAATTTATTACTATTTAAAAAATCAAATATAAACTGAACATCTACTGAAAAATTATTTGTAAAATTATTTCATCTAAAAATTAATAAAGTGTAAAAATTTAAATGTGTAAAAATATGATAATAATAGATTTAGAGCGATGATTTCATCTAACAAATCCCAGACAATTTATTCTTCTTAATTATTAAATTCTAATAATCATATATTGATAATTAAAAATTTCTTAATTATCCAATATCTTCTCTCGAAAGATATCAAAATATCTCAATTAATTAGTTGGATACTCATTATATACTTTAAATTTTTTAAAAATCACGTTAATCGCGATAAAGTATCTCTACTTTCGCTCTACTTTCGCTCAATTAATAATATTTAATCGTAGATCTAAAATAACAAATAATCTCTCTCACTGTAATTTAATTGATTAAACAATAAATTGTAAGAATTAATCATAAGAAATAACAAATCATCTCAGTCTCATTTTAATTCAATTAATCAAACAATAAATTGCAAACATTAATCATAACAATTAAACACTGAATCATAAAAATATTAAAAATAAAATAACTAATAAAATAAATATGTGTTCATTAATAGATTACATCAATGCTCTACAAAAAGAAATTAGTTCATAATAAAAGTAAAAAGAAAACTAAAGAAACTTATGTTTTTCATTGAAAGGAATTGATGGTAGCTTTTGCCTCTATTCTTCATTTCCTCCCTCGTTGAAAAACTCTAAATTATGTTTTTCATTGAAAGCAATTGATGGTAGCTTTTGCCTCTATTCTTCATATCCTCCCTTGTTGAAAAACTCTAAAAGTCTCCAGCTCTCTATTGTTCTTGGATGTAAACCAAAGTTATCAATTTCGTTTCGTTTCGGTCGTTTCGGCCGAGACATTTCGTTTCAATAGTTTATCCGAAAAGATAAGTACTATGTTTCGTTTCGGAAGATTTTTGGCCGTTTCGGTGCGTTTCGGTGTATTTCGGCTATTTTCGGCCGTTTTCGACCATTTCGGTATGTTTCTGCCATTTTGGTAAAATATGCTTTGGAGACCAATTTATGAATTATTAAACCTTTCAGAACCATTTTAAAAATATATATAATATAAAAAAATCCTAGTTACCCTATCCCCATTTTAAAAAATATATATAATAAAAAAAATCCTAGTTACCCTATCCCCACGGTCGCATCTCTTAAAAACTCAAACTTTATTTTTATATTGTTATTATTATTTATGAATAATATGAATTATGAATAAATTTTTATATATATATATATATCAAACTCTTAAAAACTTAAACTTTTTATTTTTATGTTGTTATTATTATTTATAAAGAATATGAATTATGAATAAATTTTTTATTATATATATATATATTCCAAAACGAAGCACCGAAACGGTCTGATACCGAAATATTTCGTTTCATAAGCTAAACTGAAACATAATCCGAAATAAAATTGACAACCTTGATGCAAATCGCTGCCTCCTTTTATAGTTAGAAAGCCGATGCTATACCGTATTGAATACGATGAAAAAATCACCGCCTATGAGTCTTTTCCAGGATAACCACCACGTTGCCAACTGGGCCTCATCCGTTGAAATACGGTATTGCCAACTCATCAGCGCGTGATCCTCTCCTCTTTGAAAATACGACATTGGAGTCCTTATTGCCCATGAGTCTTCACGCTGCCAGCTTATCGTGTGAAGGACTCCCCACAAACCACCTCATCAACTTGTCTTCACGTAGAGTCCCTTGGCTGTTGCTTTTTTTTTTTAATCCCCCTTCAAAATAAAATAAAAAGTAAATAAATATAAATAAATATAATTCAAAATAAATTAAAAACTAGCTAATGTTGTTATGAAAGTATATGAATTAAATGGTCGAATTTATGCTTATCAGGGGGACAGAGCACGGATCGTTAGCAATGCTAGCTTGCAAATCCTCATCCCCCTCAGGAGAAAATGATGGATCAAAAAGATGGTGAAGACAAAAGCCCAAAAAGCTTCCGCCAATCATGCTGGAGGGGCACCCTCAACGAGCTGAGCAATAAAAGGCTAGCTCTCTACTCCACCATCACTACTATCTCAGGCCACTCAAGCAAAACATCATGCCATCCTCACCCTGCAAATCCAAATATTAATGGCAGCTATCCAAAAGCTGCGAAAGCGATATTCCATGGCCACACAGCAGCAAACAAGAGCTTCTTCTTCTTTAGTTACTGCTCAAGTCAGCCATTATTCATCCGATAGGAGATCTCCCTAGCAAGAGACTCACAACCGTCATGCCTCTTCGAAGCTTATCAGCAAAAGCAAGCTCAAGCTCATTTAGCAAGGGCAGTCTCAAGCTCAATTTCATCAAGAAGTGCAAGCTCAAGTGATGGGGCACGAAAAAAAATTGGTGGAATGAGGGGATGGTGATGTGTTCTAAGTGATTACCACCCTTAATGAACATTTGAGCTCAAGCTATGGCTGAATTCATGCATGGGAGAAATGAAGAACATCAAACCGGAAGCGGAAATCTAAACACCCTTGTGCAAGCTTCTTTCAAAGAAATAAAAAGATTAGGATTTAAAGGTATGGAAACCTTCAAACTAAGTTAAGCCACCTTTAAAACTTCAGATCTAAAGGACCAAGAGGTTTTTTTCTTTTTCAACAATGAAGTAAGATCTTAAAGTGGAAGGGATGCACTTAACACTCAAAGAATTGAGGGTTGGTTGACAAGATCTACACTCCTTACTTAAGAACTCACCTTGGCACTTGATCCTTGACGTGGAGCCATCATTCTCAACTCTAACATCTTCAAGAGAACCTGCAAGTAATCAGAAGTAAGACTGTGGAGGCAAAGGAATTGAAGGAAATAAAAAAAAAAATCGAACAAGGAAAGGAAGGATTTGAAAAATTTTGCTGAGACTTGGGTAGCACTTGTCCTTCTTCCTGAAACTATTATGGAACCTTGGTAGAATGGTTTAGAGTAGCAAATTGGGCCTCTCACCCTCTCCCTCAAGGAGTGACCTAGATCTAAGACTAGGGAAACACGAGCCTCAACTCAAACTAAGAGCATCTCACCCTCTTCATACTCAAAGATGAACAAGGCACTTGGCAAAAGAAATCAAATAAACTTGATTTTATTTCTCAAACTTCATATCTACAAGAGGGAAAGCTTGGCCTATTTATAGGCCAAAGGACTTACAGAAATTTCAGCCAAAAAAACTAAAAGATCATAACAATCTAAGGACTAGTTATGATATAGCTAACTAATTACAATCAATCCCTAACAAATTTGGTTGCACCAGCTTCCATGTGGCACCTCCTTAGTTTGCCATGTGTCATCATCAGATACCTCCATGTGTCCTCCAAGATTTGACTTCTAAGTTGCCATGTGTCATCATCAGATACCTCCATGTGTCCTCCAAGATTTGACTTCCAAAGAGAAGACTTGATGTCTTGATAGCAGTGTTGACTCAAGGCAGGAAGTGTCGATACTTTGAGACTTGGCAGAAGTTAAAATTTTGCAGCATGAGTTGCCACTTGAGAAATTGTGTTGGCCCAGATGACAACCCAAGGGGGGGGGGGGTAAATTGGGTTCTTAAAAAATTAGCCTTTTAAATTAATTAGCTTAGATGAATGAAGGCAATATGCAAAGTAATATAAATTGCAGTGAATAAAACAGAGATAGAGAAAGAGACAATAGAACACGGCAAACACAAAAGATTTTATAGTGGTTCGGTGTATCCAACACCTACGTCCACTCCCAAGATTCACTTGGGTCCACACTATAATCACCCTAGATTACAGCAGAGTTGTTTTACAAGCTCACAACTCAAACTTGTTGTTTTTCCGGGATCACAACGAACCCAGCTGGTTTTCAAGGGCTCACCAGCACAAAAACCCTAACCAAGCTTACCAAGCTTGAACGAGGTAAGACTACCTCCACTAGTTCAATCCCCCAGATTGAATAGACACAAAGAATAGAAATATGTTTTTTAGTTACAAGCTCCTTAATGAGCAGATAAACAAATGTAAGAATAGAGTTTAGAAAAGCCTGATTTGCAGTTGGTTGGCTTTGAGTTTTTCTTCCTTTTCTTCAACTCCTTGAAGTGTAGAATCAGGCCTCAGCTTGGATTCTTCACGGAAGATGTGTTGGAGTTGATTTGAGCTTTTCCTCTTTCTTGAGTGTTGAAAATCTCTTGAGATGCTCTTGAATAGCTCTTGGATTTTCTTCTGAAGCTTCCTTGGATTTGAGCTTGAACACAGAAGGAACTTCCTTTGATTTCACACTCTTTCTTTCACTCTATTTTGAATCTCGGATTTTTTCAATGAAGCTCTGTTTTTCCGATTTTTCTCTTCTTTTTCTTTGAAATAAATTTCTCTCTATTGTCTCTCTTGATTTGAAAACGGCTTCTCTATTTATAGATTCTGCAAAATATAGCCGTTAGAGACAAAGAAAAATAGCCGTTAATCAAAAATCTTACCGTTGGAGCTGAGTTGGCATCCGTAAAAATTCGCCCAGATTTGCTGGAGTCGACTCATGCTTTCGAGTCGGCTCGAGCTCGATACAAAAATAGAAATGTTCAGAAAGTCATGGGGTCGACTCACCAAAAGTAAAGTGTCGACTCCTGAAAGTCGGGGGTCGACTCATGAAAGGTTGGGGTCGACTCGCGAAGTGCTCAGAAAAATACACCTCTGGTGTCTGAGCGGAGTCGACTCGCACAGTCATGGAGTCGGCTCGACAAAATCGGGGGTCGACTCATGAAATTACGTGGGTCGACTCGAGACAGATACACATTTCTGTTCTCTGAGTGGAGTCGACTCTGAAACTCAAGAGTCGGCTCCGGAACGTATCAAAAATCAGAAATTTTCTGATTGACTTAAAATCGTTCCAGATTCATTTTAAATCATATTTTTGACTTGAATTCAATAAAATTGACATTAAGAATCAATTCAAGAATATTCCAAAACTCATTGATTTTAATATGAATTATAAAATTTCTTTTTGAAAGCTTAAACATTGAGCTTGAAGTTACTTTCAAATTGATTAAAGTCAAACTTTAACATTCTCATTGATTGTTCTAAATAAATTCATTGCTCATGTAAATAAACTCATTGCATCTTTTAATATACTCATGGCTTTTGGTAATCATCAAAATCAAAAGGATTGGGGCATAAATTTTTCAACAAACAATCTTTTTGATGATGACAAAAACATTGAGTTTATGCATGATTGATTTGTGAATTTATTTTGATTTCATAAATAGGCTTAGGCTCCCCCTGAATGAGGTAGCTCCCCCTATGAAACTTAATCATTCAATTAATTATCTCATTGATTAATTTGATTTTCATATGCATATTCAATCATTATAAAACTATAAAACTCTCCCCCTTTTTTGTTATCAACAAAAAGGTAGAGAAGCATAAACATTCATTCATTCGTTGATAGAAAGAATTACATTGAGTAATCAAAATAGACATTTCATTTCATCAAAGAGTCTAATACATCAAAATGTCTAATACATTGATATCAAAAAGTAAAACATAACAAAATTTCAATACATGCAAGGATTGAAATCTAATACATTAAAATGAGTTCTAACAATCCTAGTAAATGATCAACTATGTTCTTCATTCCATCAGTTGAATTTCACATAATCCTTTCTCTCATCTACAAAGTGCAAGCAGTTAAATTTTATCTTGAAGCTCAGCATTGCTTTTAGCATAGGTTTCGCCATCTCCGCAAATATCTTTAAGTTCTTCAAAAATGTTCTTGAGGTCTCCACTTAAAGACTTTGAGAAGTGCAAGAGTAGACTCAATTTTGGTGATCGATCATCAATGAGTATAGAGTCTCCTTTAGATTCATGAACTTATTCTCAAACTCTGATTTAATTTTTCTGATTGATCATCAAGAATCCTTTGAGTTGCATTAATTGAAGATCTGAGAAGCCAGCAGAAGAGATGAAGCTTGATCAAATGATGAGCGGGGGCAGGAGCAGGGCAGAAGTAGGAGGGCTCGGAGGTGCAGGTGAATAGTGTCTAACTGATGGTCCTGGTGCCTCAGCATCCTGCTCTATCTTCTACTAATCCTTTCCTTTCCCATTTTCATTTTTCTTAATAAAACCCATTCTATGAATAGTGGCCAAGCTATAAAATCTGTATGTCTCAGTTCCTCATTGGCTCACTATCAGAATAACAACTCCTTGGCTTGAAAAATCTTGGTGAGAATCATGCCATAGGGCAAGCTAGATTTCCTTTTTCCTCCACAGTCAGCAATATACCAAAGAATCATGCTGGGAAGGTTAATAGGTTTGCCCGTACAATAGCATCCATCACAAAAATATCTCTTTCAACATAATCAAATCTTCCAATCTTTGGAAAAGATCCTACTGCAAATGTTATGAAGAATCTCAGTTCTAAGGAAAGTTGATTGGCAAAACTTCTTCAAAACCGACAACTCCGGTTAATAATCTAGAAGAGCTGGGCTCGGTCTTCAGAAGAAAATGTGGGTACCTGACAAGGGTAGATCCAATAGTCTGAAAAGCTCTACAGTCACTGAGATCCTATTCCTCTCACTGTGCTTATGAGACCATTGATCTCCTCTAGACAAATTCTTATAAACTCCTTTACTAGAGAGGGATAAGTGGGGCAATCTAAGGAACATATCTTCTCCCATCCCATCTCTATCAACTGTCTCCCTAAAAAAATCCTCTGCCTCAAAAATTCAAAATCCACTTTCCTCCCGTGGTATGATTCTATCTGCTAATCGATCTACCTGAGAAGAGTAGTAGCTGGAGAAGCATTGGAGTTGAAGATGAAGTGGAATCCGTGCTTGGAGAAGGTTCACGGACCGGACGCCTCACCGTCTTCCTCACGGCTCTTCTTCACCGGCCGCACAAATTAGAACCTCTAGTTTTGGGGCCATTGATCGATTGGAAGTTAATCAGGATTTTGGGATTTGGAAGGTCTGGAGATAATTGGAGAGAGTATTTTGAGAGATTGGAAAGTTTGAAATGAACGGCGAGTCGACTCTGCCCTAGATAAATCAACCTGGGACCACTTCGAGTCGGCTCCCGCAAAGCCAGGGGTCGACTCCGGACAGTCACAGAAAACCATCCCGAAGTGGAGTCGACTCGCGCCGAGAAGGGGTCGACCCGAGAGTTTCAGTAGAAACCAGGAGTCGACTCCGATACTCACCGAGTCGGCTCCGAGACCATTTCAGAGCAAAAACATGAAATTTCTGAAATGTGTCCGGAATTGATCATAAAAATTGATAAAATAATCATTGGATTTGTATGATCAATTAGATGTGAATTCTAGATAAGATTTCCTTAAAGATCAAGGATTTGAAAGAATTTTAGATAAAATTTCCTTAGGGGTTTCAAATTCATTCTAATGGATCACAAATCCCTAACTCTCCTCTAAGATAACAGAATCTTTCTTCACTTAAAGGTTTTGTAAATATGTCAGCTAATTGTTCTTCAGTGTTAACATAATCAAGACATATTTCATTATTTGCTACATGTTCTCTTATAAAATGATATCTAATTTCTATGTGTTTGTTCTTGAATGTTGAATTGGATTTTTGTTAGATTAATTGCACTTGTGTTATCACATCTTATAGGTGTTTTATCAAGTGTGATACCATAGTCTTCAAGTTGTCGCTTAATCCATAGGATTTGAGCACAGCAACTTCCAGCTGCTACATATTCAGCTTCAGTAGTTGATAATGCAACTGAATTTTGCTTTTTGCTAAACCATGAGATTAAGTTACTTCCTAAGAATTGGCATGCACCACTTGTGCTTTTTCTATCTAACTTACATCCAGCATAATCAGAATCAGTGTATGCAATCAGATTTAATGTTGAGTCTCTAGAATACCATAAACCTACATTTTTTGTTCCACTTAATATCTTAGTATTCTTTTAACAGCAATTAAATGTGATTCTTTAGGTTCAGACTGAAATCTAGCACATAAGCAAACAGCAAACATTATGTCTGGTCTACTTGCAGTTAAGTAAAGTAGGGATCCGATTATACCTCGATAATATTTTGATCAACCTTCTTACCTTCTTCATCTTTGTCCAGCTTGCATGAAGGACTCATTGGTGTTCCGAGGGGTTTATTGATTCCATACCAAACTTCTTTAGAATTTCTCTTGTGTACTTTTGTTTGGTTGATAAAGATTCCCTCTTTGCTTTGTTTGATTTGGAGTCCAAGGAAGAAGTTGAGTTCTCCCATCATGCTCATTTCAAATTCTCCCTGCATCAACTTAGCAAACTCTTGACATAGAATATTGTTAGTAGCACCAAAAATGATGTCATCAACATATATTTGAACTACTAATAAATCTTTACCTTTTCTTTTCAAAAAAAGTTTTATCAACATTTCCTCTTATAAAATCATTTTCAATTAAGAATTTACTTAATCTATCATACCAAGCTCTAGGTGCTTGTTTCAAACCATATAATGCTTTGTGCAATTTAAAAACGTGATTTGAAAATTCGTGATCTTCAAAACCTGGTGGTTGTTCTACATATACTTCTTCATTTATAAATCCATTTAAAAATGCACTTTTTACATCCATTTGAAATAAGTTAAAATTCATATGACATGCAAATGCAAGTAATAGTCTAATGGCTTCTAATCTAGCTACTGGTGCAAAGGTTTCATCAAAATCAATACCTTCTTCTTGATTATATCCTTTTGCAACTAATCTAGCTTTGTTTCTAATTACTATGCCATTTTCATCTAGTTTATTTCTAAATATCCATTTTGATCCTATAACAGAATGATTTTTAGGTCTTTCAACTAAGTCCATACATTATTTCTAGTAAATTGATTTAATTCTTCTTGCATTGCTAACATCCAATTATTATCTTTTTCAGCTTCTTCAATAGTTTTAGGTTCAATTTGTGATACAAATGCAAGATGATTACTAATATTTCTCATAGATGATCTAGTTCTTATTCCTTGAGATGGATCACCTATAATCAATTCCTTAGGGTGACTATAAGCATATCTCCAATCCCTAGGTAGATCTACATCATTATGATTAGTGTTAGTATCATCATCCTTAGGTGAATCATTATCTTTAGCTTCTTGCTCATGATCTAAAGATACATCAATATTTAATTTTTCAAGATCTTTTTCAATTATGTTTGTATCTTCTCATCATCAAATTTTTCAGAACGAGTTGCTAAAGATTCATCAAAAACTACATGAATGGATTCTTCAACAACTAAAGTTTTCTTGTTAAATACTCTATATGCTTTACTAGTTGTTGAGTATCCTAAGAATATTCCTTCATCAGATTTAGCATCAAATTTGCCTAAATTGTTTTTACCATTATTGTGAACAAAACATTTACAACCAAATGCATGAAAATATTTTATATTGGGTTTTCTATCATGCCATAATTCATAAGGTGTTTTCTTTAAAATAGGTCTTATTAAGGCTCTATTTAGGATGTAACATGCTGTGTTAATAGCTTCCGCCCAAAAGTATTTCGGGAGTTTACTTTCACATAGCATGGTACGGGCCATGTCTTCTAGAGTCCTATTTTTCTTTCAACTACACCATTTTGTTGTGGGGTCCTAGGTGCAGAAAATTATGATTAATACCATTTTCATTGCAAAAACTTTCAAATAAGTGATTTTCAAATTCAGTTCCATGATCACTTCTTAGAGACACTATGGTAGTGTTTTTCTCATTTGTTACTTTCTTGAAGAATTTCATGAATATCGAGAAAGTCTCATCTTTGTGAGCTAAAAACATTACCCAAGTGAATCTAGAGTAATCATCTACTATCACAAGACCATATTTCTTTCCTCCTAGACTTGTGGTTCTAGTTGGTCCAAAAAGGTCCATGTGAAGTAGCTCTAATGGCCTAGAAGTTGAAACAATATTTTTAGATTTAAAAGAACTTCTGTTTGTTTTCCAAACTGACATGCATCACATATTTTGTTATTTTCAAAATCTAATTTAGGTAAACCTTTTACTAAATCCATTCTAATTAGTTTTGAAATTAGGTGTGTGCTTGCGTGACCTAATCTTCGATGCCACAACCAACCAATCTCATTCATATTAGCATTATTAGCAACTAAGCAATGATTATTAGTAGACAAATTGTCTAAGTCAATCAAGTATACATTGCCATTTCTATTTCCAATAAAAACAATGCTATTATCAATGGGATTAGCTACAGTGCATAAAGAAGATTCAAAAGATACTTTAAAACCTTTATCACATAATTGACTTATACTAATTAAGTTATGCTTTAAACCATCAACATAAAGTACATTCTCAATAAATGTGGAGGGAGTTATTTGAATGTTACCAAACCCCAAGATTTGGCCTTTGCCATTGTCGCCAAATGTAACAACTCCTCCTTTCTTTTCTTCTAGGGTGATGAATTCTTCTTTGTCACCCGTCATATGTCTTGAGCAGCCACTATCAAGATACCACTTTCTCTTTGATCTCTTGGCCACAAGACATTCCTGCAATAAATCAAACTTTATGTTTAGGTACCCAAGCTTTCTTGGGTCCTTCATGGTTAGTAGCAACAAATATTGTTCCTTTCGGAACCCATATTTTCTTCCTTTAACATTTAAGTTTTTATTAGGTTTAGAATTTTACATTCATAAGATTTATGTCCTTTTTGATTACATTTAAAGCATGTAAAATTACTTTGGCCAGCACTTACAAAAATATTTTTAAGTGATTTTTGTTTTCTTAAAGTGTTATATCCTAATCCGGCTTTGTCAAAAACTGCTTTTTGACTATTTAATAACATGTCTAATTTAGTTGAACTTAATGTAAACTTATCAACTATGTTTTATGTTTTTCAACCTCTTTCTTTAGTTTATCTTTTTCATTTGAGATTGATTCCTTTTCTTCATTAAAATTTCATTTTCAGATTTAAGTTTCTTAATCATTATTAAGATTTTCTTTTCTTGAATGAAGTTAAGTTTTCATTTTTCAAAAACTTATATTTCTTTTTCAAAATTTAAAATCCCAACAAGTTCATTAAAAGCATCAAAAAGTTCATCAAAAGCAAATTCATCGCAAGGGTTTCGGAACTTACCTCATCGTTGTCGTCCGCCATAAACATACGTTTGACTTCCTTTTGTTCTTCTTCTTCGGAAGAAGATTCCTCGCTGTTCCATGTCGCCATATAAGCCTTCTTTTTCTTTTTGTAGGCTTTCTTCAATTAGGACATTCATTTCTAAAGTGCCCCGGTTTATTACACTCATAGCAAGTCAAGGGGTCTTTCTCTTTTTCTTTGTCCTTGTCCTTTCTTATCCTTTTCTCCTTCCCACTTAGCTCCAAATTTTTTCTTGTGGAAGGGTTTCTTTCTCCTCATAAATCTCTTAAATTTCTTTGCTAAGAGAGCAGTCTCTTCATCATTATCATCATCATCACTGCTGCTCTCTTCTTCTTTTGCAGCTTTGAGGGCAATTTTCTTTTTCTTTGAGTCCTCCTCAACATGCTGCCTCATAGTCAGCTCATGGGTCATAAGGGATCCTAGAAGCTCCTCTAAGGGTAAAGTGTTGAGGTCCTTGCTTCTTGGATTGCAGTCATTTTTGCTTCCCATGATCTTGGTAATGACCTAAGAATTTTTGAACAAGTTCAGAGTTAGTATATGTCTTACCAAGACTTTTCAAACCATTTACAATATCTGTAAATCTAGTGTACATGCATGCAATGGTTTCAGATTGTTCCATGCTAAATAATTCATATTTATGAACAAGAATATTAATTTAGATTCTTTACTTGGTTGGTTCCCTCATGGGTAACCTCTAATCTATCCCAAATTCTTTGCGGAATTACAAGTAGAGATTCTATTAAATTCATTAGCATCTAAGGAACAATATAAAACATTCATGGCCTTAGCATTAAGCTGTGCCATTTTCCTATCATTATCATTCCAGTCCCTTTCGGGCTTAGGAACAATAGTGCCATCTATAACATGTGTGGGTGTACTAGGTCCATTGATTATAACACCCCATAGCTCATAATCAGAAGCTTGAATGAATATCCTCATTCTTGCTTTCCAATAAGAATAATTTGAGCCATTAAAAAGTGGAGGTCTATTCGTAGAATGACCTTCAGCAAAAGAACCAACTTGTGTTGCCATTTGGAACTTTAGCTCTTGATCGTGTGATCAAAATCTAATGAGCACTAGCTCTGATACCAATTGTTGGCCCAGATGACAACCCAAGAGGGGGGGTGAATTGGGTTCTTAAAAAATTAGCCTTTTAAATTAATTAGCTTGAGATGAATGAAGGCAATATGCAAAGTAATATAAATTGCAGTGAATAAAACAGAGATAGAGAAAGAGACAATAGCACGGCAAACACAAAGAATTTATAGTGGTTCGGTGTATCCAACACCTACGTCCACTCCCAAGATTCACTTGGGTCCACACTATAATCACCCTAGATTACAGCAGAGTTGTTTTACAAGCTCACAACTCAAACTTGTTGTTTTCCCGGGATCACAACGAACCCAGCTGGTTTTCAAGGGCTCACCAGCACAAAAACCCTTAACCCAAGCTTACCAAGCTTGAACTGAGGTAAGACTACCTCCTCTAGTTCAATCCCCCAGATTGACTAGACACAAAGAATAGAAATATGTTTGTTTAGTTACAATGGCTCCTTAATGAGCAGATAAACAAATGTAAGAATAGAGTTTAGATAAGCCTGATTTGCAGTTGGTTGGCTTTGAGTTTTTCTTCCTTTTCTTCAACTCCTTGAGTGTAGAATCAGGCCTCAGCTTGGATTCTTCACGGAAGATGTGTTGGAGTTGATTTGGGCTTTCCCTCTTTTCTTGAGTGTTGAAAATCTCTTGAGATACTCTTGAATAGCACTTGGATTTTCTTCAGAAGCTTCCTTGGATTTGAGCTTGAACACAGAAGGAACTTCCCTTGATTTCACACTCTTTCTTTCACTCTATTTTGAATCTCGGATTTTTTCAACTGAACCTCTGTTTTTCTGATTTTTCTCTTCTTTTTCTTTAAAATAAATTTCTCTATTCGTCTCTCTTGATTTGAAAACAGCTTCTCTATTTATAGATTCTGCAAGAATATAGCCGTTAGAGACAAAAAAAATAGCCGTTAATCAAAAAACTTACCGTTGGAGCTGAGTTGGCATCCGTAAAAATTTCGCCCAGATTTGCTGGAGTCGACTCATGCTTTTCCCGAGTCGGCTCGAGCTCGTTTTACTAAAAATAGAAATATTTAGAAAGTCATGGGGTCGACTCACCAAAAGTAAAGTGTCGACTCCTGAAAGTCGGGGGTCGACTCATGAAAGGTTGGGGTCGACTCGCGAAGTGCTCAGAAAAACACACCTCTGGTGTCTGAGCAGAGTCGACTCGCACAGTCATGGAGTCGGCTCGACAAATCGGGGTCGACTCATGAAATTACGTGGGTCGACTCGAGACAGATACACATTTCTGTTCTCTGAGTGGAGTCGACTCTGAAACTCAAGAGTCGGCTCCGGAATGTATCAAAAATCAGAAACTTTTCTGATTGACTAAAATCATTCCAGATTCATTTTAATTCATATTTTTGACTTGAATTCAATAAAATTGACATTAAGAGTTAATTCAAGAAGTATTCCATAAACTCATAGATTTTAATATGAATTATAAAATTTCTTTTTGAAAGCTTAAACATTGAGCGTAAAGTTACTTTCAAAATGATTAAAGTCAAACTTTAACATTCTCATTGATTGTTCAAAATAAATTTATTGCACATGTAAATAAACTCATTGCATCTTTTATCATACTCATGGCTTTTAGTAATCATCAAAATCAAAAGGATTGGGGCATAAAGTTTTTCCAACAAACTCCCCAACAAATTGAAACTCTTGGCTCGAGTAAGTGGAACCTGCGGAAAGTAGATTAACTACAAAACCAAAGAGTGTCAGTCTGCAACCTTTTCTTCTTACTGATGTCCCCATCATCAAGCTATCAGTAAGAGCACCTTCAAGCTCACCAACAAACACCACAATCATGAAGCCCCCCAAATAAAGGCACTGGCACTTTTCCACATTCAGTCGACATGATTTTCTGGGGGACAGGTTGTCAACATGTTGAAGTATCCAAATCAGCAGGGGGAGGCAAACTCTCCTTAGGTGTTTCACAAAGAAGCTCCAGGCCATCCAATTGGCCAATTAGAAGACCCTAAATCAAATCACAGCAAGAGAGATCAACTCCCCACTCATAGTTGATGAAGTTGATTGCTCCCAGCCAACCAAGAAAGTTTAGCCAGCTTTTCGAGTAGGACTCCGATCCGTTCGACCACCCAGGCTGCACTCCATCTCTGCCTCAAAGGCTTAACTCTCCTTCGACGGCCAATGGCTAAATGGGTAAGTCCTTAACTCAAATTATACATCTGCAATAGGTTGCTGGCCACTCTCAGGATGCCACTTCCAGACCTAATATCAAAAGAAAAAAGAATCCAAGCATGGTCTTAACACCCTCGGATCACCCTTCGGGGTTTCAAAAGGACCTCGGCAGCCCCGCGATCATAAGGACACCCCCGGGCCGGCACGGAAAAATCCCTGAGATGGTTCAAGTCCTATGGTCTCGATAGCCCCGAGTCAAACTCCTGGGTCAGCATTGAGAAACCTCCATAGTAGTTTTCAAAAGGACCTCGGCGGCCCTGCGATCATAAGAACACCTTCGGGCCGGCACCGAGAAACCTCCGATGGTTCAAGTCCTATGGTCTCGGTGGTGTTGAGTCAAACTCCCAAGCCAATACCGAGAAACCCCCAAGGTAGTTTTCAAAAGGACCTCGATGGTTCTGCGATTATAAGGACACCATCGACCCGACATCGAGAAACCTTCGAGGTGGTTCAAGTCCTATGGTCTTGGCGGCCCCGAGTCATACTTCCAGACTAGGATCAAGAAACCTCCATGGTAGTTTTCAAAAAGACCTCAGTGGCCCTGCAATCATAAGGATACCCCCGAACTGGCACCGAGAAACTACCGAGGTGGTTCAAGTCCTATGGTCTCGGCAGCCCCGAGTCAAACTCTCAGGCCGGCATCGAGAAACCCCCGTGGTAGTTTTCAAAAGTATCTCGGTGGCTTCATGATCATAAGGGCACCCCTAGGCCGACACCGAGAAACCTTCAAGGCAGTTCATGTCCTATGGTCTTGGTGGCCCCGAGTCAACTACCAGGCCGGTCATGAAACCCCTGAGGCAGTTTTTATTTCAGCCCCAGCGGCCTTGTATATGCCTCAGCGGTATTATTGCATCCTTAGCGGCTCTATCAGCCTCAGTGGCTCTATCTCTCTGCCTTAGCGGCATCATTACAACCTCAATGATTTTATTTCAGCCCCAACGGCCTTATATCTGCCTCAATGGTATTATCGCAGCCTCAATGGCTCTATCAGTCTCAGCGGCATTATTACAGCCTCAGTGGCTCTATTAGGCTCGGCGGCTCTATCTCTCTGCCTCAGTGGCATCATTACAATCTCAACGATTTTATTTCAGCCCTAGCGGCCTTATATCTGCCTCTACGACATTATTGCAGCCTCAGCGGCATCATTACAACCTTAACGTTTTATTTCAGCCTCAGTGGCTCTATCAGCCTCAACGGCTCTATCGCTCTGCCTTAGCAGCATCATTACAGCCTCAACGATTTTATTTCAGCCTCAGTGGCTCTATCAACCTCAGCGGCTTTATCTCTCCGCCTCAGCGGCATCATTACAATCTCAATGATTTTATTTCAGCCTCAGCGGCTCTATCAGCCTCAGCAGCTCTATCTCTATGCTTCAGCGGCATCATTACAACCTCAACGATTTTATTTTAGCTCCAGTGGCCTTATATATGCCTCTACGGCATTATTGTAGCCTCAGTGGCTCTATCAGCTTCAACAGCTCTATCAGCCTCAGCGGCATCATTACAACCTCAACGGTTTTATTTCAGCCTCAGCGGCTCTATCAGCCTCAACGGCATATTGCATCAATGCAGCCTCAATGACTCTATCAGCCTCAGTGATTCTATTTCTCTGCCTCAGTGGCATTATTACAGCATCAACGATTTTATTTCAGCCCTAGCGGCCTTATATCTGCCTCTACAACATTATTACAGCCTTAGTGGCTCTATCAGCCTCAGCGGCTCTATCAGCCTCGGTGGCATCATTACAACCTCAACAGTTTTATTTCAGCCCCAGCGATCTTGTATCTGCTTCAGTGGCATTATTACAGTCTTAGCGGCTCTATCAACCTCAGCGACTCTATCTCTCTGCCTCAGTGACATCATTACAACCTCAATGGTTTTTTTTCAGCCTCAACAGTTTTATATCTGCCTCAGCGGCATTATTGCAGCCTCGGCAGCATTATTTTAGCCCCAGCAGCTTTATCTTTGCCTCATTAGCATTATTGCAGCCTCAGCGGCTCTATCTCTTTGCTTTAGCGGCATCATTATAACCTCGGTTTTATTTCTTTAGCGGCATCATTACAACCTCAACGGTTTTATTTCAGCCCCAACGGCCCTATATCTGCCTCAATGGCATTATCGCAGCCTCAACGGCATTATTGCAGCCTTAGTGGCTCTATCTCTCTGCCTCAGCGGCTCTATATCTCTGTCTCAGCAGCATCATTACAATCTCAACAGTTTTATTTCAGCCCCAACTGCCTCAGTGGCATTATCGCAGCCTCAGCGGCTCTATTAGCCTCAGTGGTGTTATTGCAGCCTAAATGACTCTATCAGTCTCAGTGGCTTTATCTTTATCTCAACGGCTAACGGCCAACTAGGTAAGGCCTTTACTTAAATTATGCACTTGCAATAGGTTGACATTGTTGACCACTCTCAGTTGGCCAATTAGAAGCCCCGAGTCAACTCATAGCTTGGACAGATCAACTCCCCAACTCACAGTTAATGGGCATCCACTTCCAGACCCTATGTCGGGAGGGGATTGCTGGCTACCCTTAGCCAATCAAAGCACAAAAAGAAAAAATATCTCTCCACCAGGAATGGATCAAAGCCCAAAGCTAGCATGAAAAGACAAGTGCAAAAGTAAAAAGTTCTACACACCTTTTGCTTGGCTGATGCAAGGCACACAAGCTCAGGAATGTGGGGCACATACGATGGGGCCAATTGATCCCATGGGCTACAATGACTGCATATGGGCTTGGCCTTGGCAAGTCGGCCCATCCTTGTTGGCCTTGGTCCATCCTCCTTGGCCCCAGCAATTTTTAGGTGGCCCCAGCAAGTCCTAGGCGGCCCCAGTAATTTTTAGGCGGCCCCAGCTTTCTAGGCAGCCCATTCCAACTTCTTTCCCAAGTTCACATGTCTCCCTATGGCCCCTTGTTTCCTCGATTGGGACCAGCTCACTTCTTCAGGCACTCAAATCAAATCGACCCAAGAGTGGATCAGGAGGGGAACTCAGAAGGTGATGAAGGTCAAGTCAAATGGCTCTGGCTTTGACTAGCTTTGTCCCTATTCCCTCTTTTTCTCTCTCTCTCTCTCCCCCTGAAAGGAAAGTGGGAAAACCATCATGAGGAACGAGAATGAGGTGGGAGAGGAGAACTCGACCTCGACAGCTCTACTTTTGGTCATGGCCTCTTCCCCGACTGCTCCTGGCCTCTCTCAATTCCCTACTCAGACAAAGGACTTCACGGACTCAGGCTCCCGAGTCTTGACTTCAGCATCCCCGGCTCCAGTCATGGACCAAACCAAGGCCGATGCCCCAGCCTCAGCTCCCATTCGTGATCCAGCCACCTCCCACTCTCGGCCCCGGCAGCACCGTCCTAGCAGCCACCGGCTCCCAGGCTCCAAACTCCCAGCTACCTCCGAACTTCCCCGATAATGGATCTCGGCTATCTCCTCTGAGCTCTCGGCCGCCACTCGGCTCCGAGTCCCATCTCTTTGGTCATCAACCAACTCCAGGCTCTTTCCCGATAGCCCGACTCCACGTTTTCCAGCTTCTACTCTAAGTGGCCCTTTAGGCGGCCTTCCTAGGCGGCCCTATCCTAGGCGGCCTCGCTGCTCCTACTCAGCCTCTTCTACTCGGCCAACGGAGTCATCCTCAGCTCGTTGGCTTATCCTCGTCGCTCTCGGCGACTTCAGGTGCCCGGCAACCTGGCTCTAGGGGCATCGAGTTCCTGGGAAGGCATTAGTGGTAGAGTAACTTCTAGGATGGACAAACTCGAGACATTGTCTATGATCGATCATCTCAGGCATTTATGAGCATTCTAACTCTTAGTCACCTCAAGCATTTATGGGTATTTCAATTTCTGGTGGTAGTAAGCCAAGAGGTGCTGGTGCTATTAATACAAGGTGGGAGATGGGGATAAGGGCTTTGACGGTTGACTCCACCTTCACCCTCTTTTTTTCTCTCTGTTGTACCCAAGAGCCAAACCAAGCCCAAGACCTCCTGCGGATTCTGTTCCAGTTGCTCTTGGATCTCGGCACTAACTCCCGACTCTTGGCTTCGAACGGCTCCATCACGAGGCAATAAAGGCCCTAACTCCATCTCTGAGAGCTCCATCCCAATCTTCTCCTGGCTTCATCTCGGCCACCTCTGGATTCTCGATCTTCCCCGATGGTTGTCCCAGTCTCCTCCTGACTCTCCTTTCCTGCCTTCTATGCTCGATTGCTTTCGGCTTCTCCTCGGCCTTCCACGGACATCTCCCAGCTCTAGATCTCTTCATCTCGGCTCTGCTCTCGGCAACAACAAGCCCATCCAACAACAAGCCCTCCACGACACCCACTCTAGCCCAGTTCCACTCCTCTATTGGTGCCAGGCTCGAATGCCAGAACGTGGAGAGCCGATGGTTCAAGAGGAGCTTCTGCCGCATTTAATTCTATGCCAAGATACTCCAAACGGAACGTGCATGAAAGTCTTCTTGCCATTATTATGTGAAGGCCATCACTACGTGCGTGGATTCATTAGTTATGCACATGTGTCCAAAAGCACCTCCGAGCTGGCTACCAAGGTGGGACCCGACTCAGCCACGCGGGCTACGTCCCCAGCTACTCTCCACGACTCCAAGTCGATCTCAGCAATCACCAAGGCAGCACCCCAGTGACCATCTGGGTTGAATTCATTGTGTGGCCCACATGCCTCACTTCATCACTGTTCACATGTCTCACCACTGTCCACACAAGACAGCAGACGTGTGACATGGGGGACACATCTGGCAGACGCCGTGGTAGCTGCCCATGTCTTGCCAACCTGCAATGGTATGCAGTAACTGTTTGAATTAATTGATCACCCATGTCTGATGGGACATAGCCTGAAGCTCTGACATGCCACTATATCATCATAAATGCTTTGACAAGTGGCAGCACCTCAAGTCTCATAGATATTAGCCATGATATTCCATCTACAAAGGTCATCATTCATCAAGAGGCCCTAATCATTCAGATTAGATGTAACATCCTGAAAACCTTGTAATTTATTGAACATATTAATAGCATTTTTCATTTGAAATAAAAGTCAGAGAGTTTCAGTGAAGTGTGGGTGTGTTGGCCTTTTGATAAATATAAAGAGAAGAAATTTTGGAGCAAACGAGTGTATTTTTGAGTGCTAATGAGTTTAATTTAAGAAATTGAGAGATTTAAGTTTTAATAGGCTTAAATTATAAGAAAAATCAAGTTTAGTTTGAGTTTTATCCTTAAATAATGTTTTTAGTATTTAGAGTCAACTCTAATTGGAGTGGAGTCGACTCTGGCATGGTTTTGAACTTTTGGCATGTTTTGGAGTTGACACCTGTAGAGGGAGAGTCGACACCTGCAGAGAAAAATAGAAGTTTAACATTTCTGCTGCAATATTGGAGCTGATACCTATTTTTGCTGGAGCCGACACCAAATCTGTTGGAAATGACTTTAAGATGGGAGATTTTCTAGATTAAATCTTGAAAATTTCATATCTATTTCGTTTTAAGCCCGATTTAAGTGCCATTTGAACCGTTGGATTTCCAATATTGAGCTCTTCAAGTTGGTAAAGCCTTTTATTAGAAATGTTATATAAAATATTAATTTAAGTGAAAAATGATAATCGGGCTATAAATCGACTAAAAATGTTATATCGGGGGCAAAATGAGAAAAGGCTCTGATGTCAATTGCTAATTGTGTTAAGGGCAATTTGGAAAAGAAAATCTAAGGGCAAACTATCATGGTTATGAGTGAGCCATGTGTTTTCCAAAAAGTATGCATTAAGAGTGTTTAAGGGCAAAATAGGAAATTGGCATACCTTAGCCCTTAAGTTACCCATGACTTGGCCCCCAAGTCATTAGAGAAAAAGGAAAAATATGGGTTTAGCCCGAGAAAAGAAAGACAGAGAGAAAAAAAAGAAGAAAAGAGAGGAAGAGGAAGAGGAAGAAGAAGAAGAAGGAGAAAGAAAGAGGAAGGGAAAGAGAAGCTTGGGGTTTGTGTTTGACTCCAGGTAAGCCATAGCTTCCCTAGATCTTGCATGACTTTAGATTTTCTTAGATTATTGTATTTTGAGGTAATAGTGGAAGTAACCTTGAGTAGAGAAAGAGTGAAAGAAAATAATGAGATATTAGAGGATAGAGCATGTATGGATGCATGGTTTCGTTGGAAAACCTCGTGTGGAGGTAATCCTAATAGCTATCGTATCTGTATGTTGACATAGGTCAAGAAGGTTTGTCATGCCCCGGACCCAAAAAAGTTTGAGCTAGGGTGACAATCCGCCGCATGTCGGGCATGCAAGGCGTCCCAAAATTTACACATCGATCATTATAAGGCAATAAGTATAATAAGTCAATCCAAATCTATACTTTATTACAAACCACTAATATAAGTTTTGGGCTACAAGCCCTACACACAAATATTACTGGGGTTACATCAACACTATGAAACTATTTATTTAACTGAAGCTCCATCAACCCCATAATTTCATCTTCAATCCCGAGGCTCCGAAAAAATATTGTGAGATTTACATGAGCTCACACTCAATAAGTAAGCCTATAATAATAACATAAAATAGTTATATATCATCTTATTTCTCAAGATATTATCAAGTCATAATTTTCATAGAAACTTCCAATTTAATTAACATGCTATCATAATCATGCATATCATTAAGTCAAAATAATCATGGAAGCTTATAAAACAAATACCAGAATATGCATTGTAAACAAATCCACTGTTTATATTTAATCATTGTCATATTATATCATATATGTCCCACGGCCCTGCAATGCCTCCATCAATCTACACACATCCTCTAGATGTGCATGGCCTCCATATGCCATATCAATTACACACATCCTCTAGATGTGCGTGGCCTCCACATGCCATATCAAAGGAGAACCGCGGTGACACACATAAATATAATTTAATCTACTATTTATATTTAATCATTGTTATATTATATCATATATGTCCCACGGCCCTGCAATGCCTCCATCAATCTGCACACATCCTCTAGATGTGCGTGACCTCCACATGTCATATCAATCAGCACACATCCTCTAGATGTGCGTGGCCTCCACATGCCATATCAAAGGAGAACCACGGCGATACACATAAATATAATTCAATCCACTGTTTATATTTAATCATTGTTATATTATATCATATATGTCCCACGGCCCTGCAATGCCTCCATCAATCTGCACACATCCTCTAGATGTGCGTGGCCTTCACATGCCATATCAAAGAAGAACCGCGGCGACACATATAAATATAATTCAAATCATTTTACACATGCATGTCACATATTATGCGTCATCATAAGCATAATTTCTCTCATAACACATAAACAGTGGTTTATACATTTTGACCATTGCATATAATCAATTCACTTTGCAAATAATATCAACTATTATAACAAATATGCAATTAGATACACATGGTACAGCTTACCAATTTCCAAAATAATCAATAAAACTTTATTTCATAAATATGCATAAAACTATAAATACAACCATTTATAATTTATGAAATTATTATATTGGCTTACTTACCAGATTATGCAATAAATACCAGATTATGTAATGTAATCAAACCCACTGTTTATGTAACTATTATTTTCGTATGTGTCCCATGGCCATATAAATTAATCAGAACACATCATCTAGATGTGTGAGGCCATACATACTCAAACAGAACACATCCTACCGATGTGTGAGGCCAAATGAGAACCGCGGCTGCACATACTAGTCTATCACAATGTTATCATCATACTTGCATGCCACTCATCATGCATCAATTTCTCATATTACATATACAGTGGTTTGTACATTATTAGCAAATGCATATGGTCATCCCAACATATTTTGCAAATCAAAGAATTTATATTTTTGCACATACACCAAGAAACTATTTCTTTCAAAATATTATCAGCTACTATAGTCATAATAAATGCTCATATGTAGATTTATGATACCATTCAAAATAATCAAACCAAATAAACTTTCGTTTTCCTCATCTCATAATATACTTGCAAATTATAAAACCATGAGTTATAAATTATTAATTATAAATAGACTTACTTACTTCGGTACACTAATCCCAAATGGTTAACCAGGTATTTGGACATCTGGGTACCTTAACAATGTTATCTCCACCCGAAACAAGCCATCGGCCATCTGGGGAGAAACTAATGGCATTGACCTCAATGACCTCTCCATCTATCCGGCTACATCTGGATCCTCAACCCAAAGATGGGGTCCAATCTCAAAGTGGACAGCTGCCACTTCGAGACACAACAGATCAATATCCCAACAAGCTTCTTAATCCGCCTTCCTCCAGCACCATCCAAAATCCCAACCAAAAAGTGTCCGACTAAACAAACACCAGACCCGTGAATCAAATCAAGATTTCCACTGTCGCAAGTTCCAAGATTTGTCACTTCATTTCTCCACCACCCTACGTTGTAGGATTTGGCCGGTGCAGCTCCGGCGATGATAGCTTAAGACTGGGATAGGGTTAGGCCTTCAAAAATAAAAGATCTCTTCCCTTCTGGTGGCGACTATCCTCCACGGAGTCCTTTTTCTGGACCTCCCTTTTTCTGGACCTTCGCTTGTCCTCTCGCGCTCAGATTCCCTCCCTAACTCTCTCTCTCTCTGGCATTAGGAGGATGGGAAGGTGATTACCTGGAGGAGGTGTGTGCCAGGGTGAAGGAGGGAGTTGATCTCCAACTCCTTTTATTCTCCCACGCGTTCCTCAGATCAAGGAAAACGAGAACCCATCCGACACGCGAAGACCCAAGAAATCAGACGTTGCATCGGGACCTAAATGTCAGAAGGAAATCAAGATGCCAGGTGTCCCCAAAATAAATACTAGGAGTTACATTCCTCATAATAAATTACCGAGGGTTACATTCTCCCCCCTTATAAAAATTTCGTCCTCGAAATTGATACACATCAAATATACTATAGAATTCAAATATGATCTATCAACAATCTTGAATAGAGAATTTACCTGCAAATAATTATGGATACTTCTTTTTATTTTTTCTTCAAGCTACCAAATAGCCTCCATCTCAGAATGATTACTCCACTAAACCTTGATATAAGGAATGCTACACCATCTCAGAACTTGATCCTTGGGTCCATGATGCACACAAGATGATCTTCATAAGTCAATTCTTTCTTAAGCTAAATTGGTTCATAACGGGAGCTTAGAATATTCCTCCTCAATCATAAAGATATGAAACACTTTAAACACCCCAAAGAATAATGAAAGCAGTGCTAAGCTATAAGCCGCCACCTATATCTTGATCAAAATCTCAAATGGCCCAATGTATTGTGGACTCAATTCACCTCTAAACACAAACCTCATTATATCATTGGTTAGTAAGACTTCTGAATGATCTTTCAACCTGAAATTTCAAATCTTTCTGTTTGACATCAACATAACTTTTCTATTAACTCTGAGCTACATGAAGCTGCTTTAATTAATGATACATTTCATAGTTGTTAAACCAGCTTAGTAACTAAAATTTTCTCTCTCTCATTTCACTTCAATAAAAGGTGATCTATATCTTATATCATAGACAATTGAAATGAATCCATTTGAATATTGGCTTGGTAATCATTAAATTAAACAATTTCACTAAAGATAAGAAGTACACCAAGCACCTCCTAAATCTATTACACATGCTCGCAGTATATCATCTAAAATCTTATTGGTTTATGCAAATTGTCCATCTATTTGAGGGTGGAAGGCTAGACAGAAATTCAGCTTAATTCACTAAGCCTTATGAAAACGTCATCAAATTAGAAAAGTGAGACAAATGGATTCATACTCAATTTACTACTAAACCAGAAACAAATATTAACATTTTTATCTCACTAAAATTTCATCCTCAAAATTAAATGTCCACTAATTTTGTACCATTACAGATACTCACTAGCAACTTTTATTTCATTCCTAGGTACCCAAATGACGTATCCAACTTCAACAATTAATTTGATCTTTCTACAAATAAATTTAAATTCCTTAAGAAATATTTCTTTCCTGATTTTTTTTTTACCTTAACTTCTCACAACACAATCATCATAAATATCATAGAGTCCATCACATGTATTATGTCATCCATTCTTAAGGTTAATAACCTATATCAGTTACTCTTAATTCCTCGATAAGATAGTTATAAATTCTTATGACTTAGATATAAGATAGTTTTCTTCCAATGCTCTCTCAACTCATAAATAGTTGAATGTGCCATTAATCATTACGACACTTATTTCAATCATCATAACATACTTGGTTTCACTTTTGAATATTTCAAGCTAACATCTATGAACATTCTGCCAATCATTTAGGATATCTTTCATAATTATCATAATCAACTAATTTAATTTCTTTGAATAATAGTGTCATCATTAATCATCAGTATGATTAATTTATCTCCTTCATATTTATCAATAATACCACCATAACCAATCAATTTCTCTTGAATAAGTCAATATATCCTCAATAAATAATGCAATTTAAATGATTCAAATTCTTGAATCAATTATTTCGATACCAATAATTATCAAAATCATCTATAGATCATGCAATGTCTCATGCCATAACATGACCAACTAATTTAAACCCTTCAAATATCTCAAAGTGACTTTACTAATCTAGCTCAGATGGATACAAGACTTATAAGGTCAATAAAGATTGAAAATATACTTACCATCCGAAAGACATAATTAAAAATTATAGTAATATCTCTATGACTTGAAAGTAATAATAGATGTACCCTTAACCATAATTCATAACTGATAATAATCAAAAATAAAATCATCTCCCTCCTATTTTCTTAATAATAATTATGCCACTTATGGCTGATTGATAATTTATCCATCCTCGAGAAAGATATCTACATATGAATTATGAAGAAAGGTACAATAAGTAGGCACAATAAATTAATGAATAGATATCTTGATTTAGAAATCTATTAACAGATGACAATCCTCATGAAATTCTTTACCAGTAGAATTTATCTTATTCTTATTATTGCTAAAATCTTTCACTTTCTACCATCAAAATATTTGATCATTTATAGCCAAAATCAGTTCTAAAGATTAATAGAGTCTACTGCTCTTAAAAACTTAGACAGTAATTGTCTCATAATTTAAAATTTTATAATCTTCCTAAATAATCCATCATGATATAATATGCAATCAACTATTTCATTAACATCAGTATCAACCATCTGCATATCTAGCAAAGTAACAATCAGTTTTGAACATGTAATATCCATAATAAAAGTTCTCTTAGTAAAATTCACTATATATACTTATCCATCCAGACTCATTCAAAAAGTACTCAATTGTAATTGATCAAAAATATAGTTAACTATTTCATTACCAAAATATCATCAATATTAATCATCTCTATAACCAGCAGATTAGCTCATAATCTTAACTTACAATTTCAACAATATAAGTTCTTCAAATAAAAATTTATTTTATACATCCACATTCAAATTCAGATTTAATACCTCAAAATCCACATATCAACTCAATTGCAATATGGATATAATAGTGTTATCTTAGTCATATTAGTCATTAATTGCAATTTTCAACTATTATATCATATTCCATATATTCATCTGTCTTTTATTGCATATCCAATTAAAGTTTCATCTACCCATATTATTTAAAGATCTGGAACTGCTACGAGCCATTTCCAACAAGTTTAATGGAACTAAAACCTCTAGAAGCCCCTTGGCCTCCCCATTGGTCAAGGCCACCAGCCTGGGAGTCCCACACTATATCATTAGCTTCAAGTGCGATGGTTCATTCTTTATTCCTATCAAATTCATATTTCAATTAATATCTTGATAAACTTTAAATTTCAAGCTTCCATAGCATAATTTCTGAAATTCCTTTAAAGTTATAATTGTCTCAATGTCATCCTAGTATTTTTTCTAGAGTGCCATCATGCATGTGTCCCTAAGGTCATAACCTAGGCTCTGATACCATAAAAGCTGTCATGCCCCGGACCCAAAAAAGTTTGAGCTAGGGTGACAACCCGCCGCATGCCGGGCATGCAAGGCGTCCCAAAATTTACACATCGATCATTATAAGGCAATAAGTATAATAAGTCAATCCAAATCTATACTTTATTACAAACCACTAATATAAGTTTTGGGCTACAAGCCCTACACACAAATATTATTGGGGTTACATCAACACTATGGAACTATTTTATTTAACTGAAGCTCCATAACCCCATAATTTCATCTTCAATCCCGAGGCTCCGAAAAAACATTATGAGATTTACATGAGCTCACACTCAATAAGTAAGCCTATAATAATGACATAAAATAGTTATATATCATCTTATTTCTCAAGATATTATCAAGTCATAATTTTCATAGAAACTTCCAATTTAATTAACATGCTATCATAATCATGCATATCATTAAGTCAAAATAATCATGGAAGCTTATAAAACAAATACCAGAATATGCATTGTAAACAAATCCACTGTTTATATTTAATCATTGTCATATTATATCATATATGTCCCACAGCCCTGCAATGCCTCCATCAATTTGCACACATCCTCTATATGTGCATGGCCTCCACATGCCATATCAATTAGCACACATCCTCTAGATGTGTGTGGCCTCCACATGCCATATCAAAGGAGAACCACGGCGACACACATAAATATAATTTAATCCACTGTTTATATTTAATCATTATATTATATCATATATGTCCCACGGCCCTGCAATGCCTCCATCAATCTATACACATCCTCTAAATGTGCGTGGCCTCTACATGCCATATCAATCAGCACACATCCTCTAGATGTGCGTGGCCTTCACATGCCATATCAAAGGAGAACCGCGGCGATACACATAAATATAATTCAATCCACTGTTTATATTTAATCATTGTTATATTATATCATATATGTCCCACGGCCCTGCAATGCCTCCATCAATCTGCACACATCCTCTAGATGTGCATGGCCTCCACATGCCATATCAAAGAAGAACCGTGGTGGCACATATAAATATAATTCAAATCATTTTATACATGCATGTCACATATTATGCGTCATCATAAGCATAATTTCTCTCATAACACATAAACAGTGGTTTATACATTTTGACCATTGCATATAATCAATTCACTTTGCAAATAATATCAACTATTATAACAAATATGCAATTAGATACACATGGTACAGCTTACCAATTTCCAAAATAATCAATAAAACTCTATTTCATAAATATGCATAAAACTATAAATACAACCATTTATAATTTATGAAATTATTATATTTAGCTTACTTACCAGATTATGCAATAAATACCAGATTATGTAATGTAATCAAACCTACTGTTTATGTAATTATTATTTTCGTATGTGTCCCATGGCCCTACAAATTAATCAGAACACATCCTCTAGATGTGTGAGGCCATACATACTCAAACAGAACACACCCTACCGATGTGTGAGGCCAAATGAGAACCGCGGCTGCACATACTAGTCTATCACAATGTTATCATCATACTTGCATGCCACTCATCATGCATCAATTTCTCATATTACATATACAGTGGTTTGTACATTATTAGCAAATGCATATGGTCATCCCAACATATTTTGCAAATCAAAGAATTTATATTTTTGCACATACACCAAGAAACTATTTCTTTCAAAATATTATCAGCTACTATAGTCATAATAAATGCTCATATGTAGATTTATGATACCATTCAAAATAATCAAACCAAATAAACTTCCGTTTTCCTCATCTCATAATATACTTGCAAATTATAAAACCATGAGTTATAAATTATTAATTATAAATAGACTTACTTACTTCGGTACACTAATCCCAAATGGTTAACCAGGTATTTGGACATCTGGGTACCTTAACAATGTTATCTCCACCCGAAACAAGCCATCGGCCATCTAGGGAGAAACTAATGGCATTGACCTCAATGACCTCTCCATCTATCCGGCTACATCTGGATCCTCAACCCAAAGATGGGGTCCAATCTCAAAGTGGACAGCTGCCACTTCGAGACACAACAGATCAATATCCCAACAAGCTTCTTAATCCGCCTTCCTCCAGCACCATCCAAAATCCCAACCAAAAAGTGTCCGACTAAACAAACACCAGACCCGTGAATCAAATCAAGATTTCCACTGTCGCAAGTTCCAAGATTTGTCACTTCATTTCTCCACCACCCTACGTTGTAGGATTTGGCCGGTGCAGCTCCAGCGATGATAGCTTAAGACTGGGACAGGGTTAGGCCTTCAAAAATAAAAGATCTCTTCCCTTCTGGCGGCGGCTATCCTCCATGGAGTCCTTTTTCTGGACCTCCCTTTTTCTGGACCTCCGCTTGTCCTCTCGCGCTCAGATTCCCTCCCTAACTCTCTCTCTCTCTCTCTCTGGCATTAGGAGGATGGAAAGGTGATTACCTTAAGGAGGTGTGCACCAGGGTGAAGGAGGGAGTTGATCTCTAACTCCTTTTATTCTCCCACGCGACGCCTCGGATCAAGGGAAAATGGGAACCTATCCGACACGCGAAGACCCGAGAAATCAGACGTCGCATCGGGACCTAAATGTCAGAAGGAAGTCAAGATGCCAGGTGTCCCCAAAATAAATACTAGGAGTTACATTCCTCATAATAAATTACCGGGGGTTACAAGGTTATTCTAGGGAGCTGAAATACCGAAGTTGAGTACTAGTTGAAGAGAAACCTGCTAAGGTGAGTGGATTTCTCATCTAACAATGAAAAGTTAATTTGAGCTAGTATAATGAGACTAATACCTAGTTGTGGTATGTTATGTTTAGTAGAGTATTGTGTATGTTTTAAATTTGAGAAATGAGAACCTAGTACATGATATTCTAATACATGAGTTTTGAGCATGATTTTTAAGCATAAAGGAATAAGCTTGAGTTTTGAGCATGAGTTTTAAGCATAAAGAAATAAGCATGAGTTTCAAAAAGGGGATGGTTGATGCATACATGATATAATTGCATGATAAAGCTTTACAAATGATATATTTTGATGTATGTATCATATTGAGCATCAGACAGCTATGGGGATGATCACCCTTTAAACTGTACTATAGCATGAGCATTGCACACTACTATTGAGCCGGTACCTCCTTGCAAATCGATCGTACGATGAACCCCGAAATTAGGGATGAGTGTACGCTTGATCAGGCCAGTGGGGCAGGTTGTAAGCAGCCCGTGGGGGCATGAATCATAGCTCAATGGAGCTGGTTACTATATATAGCCCGTGGGGGCAGAGAGAAACCGAAGGTTCCAGGGTTAAGGAACAAAGCACTTTGCCGAGTGAACCGCACGGGTAAGGGGTGCTATTTGTGCAAGAATTCTGTTGCTAGTCACGCACTCGATGAGAGTACACCTGCAGCAGGGCGACTGTAAGGTGGTACCTCAGAGGCATTACACACACAGTCCAGTATCATGAGATTTAAAAGCATATATTGTGATATAAAAAGGGCCAGTGAGCCAAGTAGTTATCCCAAGAGGAAGAGTTTACATGAGATGCCAGTGGGCAAACAGATTCCGATAAAAATCTGGAAATTTAATAAAGAAAGTCTGGGCTGTAGATAAAGAATGCATTTCTTCATATTGTAATGCATGAATTTTTATCTTAATGAGTTATCTTTTAGTGGAAAGTTATTGTAGAGTATTTCAGTACCGGTATATTATTTGAAGAATAAGCTACATTTTACTTTATCTGATATCATGTTAAAAATATACTTTGAGTTATACAAGCTATATAGTATCAGCATACGATTGATAATGTGAGGTTATGGTTCTCTATTTCTCCATAGTTAGATGGTTATCCAGTCACTGGGACTTAGGTCTTACCCCTATATGATTAAAATTTACTTTCAGATTAGTAAGTATTTCTGCCATGTTGCAGGATAAGCAGGACCGGACCTTAGCTGGTGAAGCTTGCTTGGATGCAAGGGGGTGTAGATAGCCATGTACATTGAGTTAGTATGGGGTGATATTGTATATTTGTATATGTGTATGTGTACAGTGAGATGTGGTGATGTATTAGACTTATTGAATATGGATACGAGACTTATGTTTTGGAGAAAATTTGAGTGTGATATATGTACTTATGATTTTGAAATCGATTGTGAATGCGATCTTATAAACTGCATGAGGAATGTCATAAAAAATATTATCTAAGCAGGTTGATCCCTAGTATTGATTTGAGTGATGTGCATATATAATTGAGACGATAATAAAAAGTTTTTAATAGGATGTGTTTTTGTATGTCTGCCACTTATGATAATTAGTTGGGGTTCTCTAGCTCTTTAAGGAGCGCTGCATAAAGACTAGTAAAACTCTATCCGATTACCATAGGTGTGCAGGTGTGCTGTCGGTGGCCCCATAGAGAAGGGGGAGCTGATATTAGATGAGCCCCAAAAGTCATCATCCATCATGAAGCCCTATGTGATTCATTCCATTGCTAGATGACAAGGCTCCAAGCTTCTCAAGCAAGTCTCATAGACTCCAAGCATCAATAAATTGGGTAAGAGGGACCCCTCCGATCAGGTAACAACACACAACGCTCCTAAATGCTCACACTTGCTCACAGAGAGCTCTTCTGTAAGCCTTTCTCTCTTTCAAGCTTTCTTAAGCTCACGGTTGTTGCTCAGAGCACTGACTTGAGCATCGGAGGATTTCGCCGAAATCTTTGGTCCCTGAGACTTTTTGTAGGCTTTCGATCGAGTGAAGCCCACCAAAGGATATTCGACACGTCGGAGAAGGTGATCGGATGCTCGCGGACATCCAAAGCGAAGTGATCTGGCTATAACAGAAATAAAGAACTCTTTGGTGCCTTAGAAGATTCTATAATTTGCTGAAATTTATATTGGACATACATCTAGTGATGGCAATCAGCTTCTAATGCAATTGTTTTACTATAATTCTTTAACTAAATCCTAAACCCCAATAGAGTATATCACGGTGGCACATCCAACAACAGGAGTTTTAGCAATATCAGCAACCAGGGCCAGGGGAAAACAGTGGTGTAAAAGCCCTGAACTGTATTCCCTATCTGGTAAATTTACTCACAATGGAGAGTTCTGCCACAGGAGTACTTCATATCGATCCCCTGTTTCAATAGAGAGAGAGAGAGTTCCGCCACAAGGGTACTTCATATCCCCTATTTCAATAGAGACAGAGAGTATGATGCCTCTCCCAATAGTCCCACATCGGATAATTAAGAGTTGATTAAGTAGTTTATATGTAGTAAAGCAAAAGGACAAGACACCAATTGGATCCCTTTTTGGGCTGTAGTGGCCCAAGTTGGTATGGACCTTATCCGTCTTGCTATATTGTAACGACCCAGGCCCAAGGGCCCATTTCGTTACAAGAAAGCAAGACGGACAAGGTCCACACCAACTTGGGCTACCACAGCCCAAAAATGGATCCAATTGGTATCTTGTCCTTTTTGCTTTACTACATATAAACCACTTAACCAACTCTCAATTATCTGATGTGGGACTATTGGGAGGGGCAAAATTAAGATGATTGAAGTTGTTAAGATGATGGCTCTACAATAAGAGATCATGGGTTTGAAACCCACTCTTCCTTAAAAGACATTTAATATTTTATATTGTAACGACCCGGGCCCATGGGCCCATTTCGTTACAAGAAAGCAAGACGGACAAGGTCCACACCAACTTAGGCCACCACAGCCCAAAAAGGGATCCAATTGGTGTCTTGTCCTTTTTGCTTTACTACATATAAACCACATAACCAACTCTCAATTATCCGATGTGGGACTATTGGGAGGGGCATCACAATCTACCCCCCTTAACAGAGGCGACGTCCTCGTCGCCAAGGGCAATTGATCACAACCATCAGGCAGGCAGGATTCTAGAGGTGGCCCCCACAAGTTCAAGAGGTGGCTCCCATCCCCCATGGACGTAGCACTTTGCCCTATGTGGCACTTAGCTCCTGCACTTCCGGCTGGTGCATGGCTCTGATACCATATTGTAACGACCTGGGCCCACGGGCCCGTTTCGTTACAAGAAAGCAAGACGGATAAGGTCCACATCAACTTGGGCCATCACAGCCCAAAAGGGATCCAATTGGCGCTTTGTCCTTCTTGCTTTACAACATATAAACCACTTAACCAACTTCCAATTATCCGATATGGGACTATTGGGAGGGGCATCATAGAGAGAGACTAGCTGAGTAAGTTTTAGCAAGCATCAACGAGATAATGGTGGATGTGGAGAGCGGCGAGCTAACAATGATTGGAGTCTTCTATACCGTGTTCATTAATGTCAATGCATTGAAGAAGATCAAGGAGGTGATCTACATCGACTACGTCAACCCCATCAGGCTGAAACCGGATCCATGCCCCAAGCCATGCTCGGTGCTCTACCTGACGCCATGATGCCATGCCGATGGCTCTGCCTGCCATCATTCCCAGTGCCTTGCTTGACACCCTGCTTGCTGCCCTTCCCAGTGCTCTGCTTGCCTTCATGCCCGACACTATGCCTACAGCCCAACTTATGGGAAAGAATCCATATATAAGCAAATATTAGTAGATCATAATACGCAGCGGAATAATACATAAAATGCACAAATCACATAATCACAGAAACACCAAAATTTACGTGAAAATTTTCTTCAAGATAAAGAAAAAAAACCACGAGTAAGCCAGAGAAGAAGATCCACTATAAAATAATAAATATTCAAGTTCAAAGTCCCTTGTCTGGACATGAGAAATAATTACAAGAGAATAATAGGAATATAAGGATTACATCATCAAAATACGGTCTTCTGCATTACCTCCTTATTTCCTTTTCTTCTCTTCTTTTTCTTTTCTTGGAATCCACCGCTCACCATGAAGAAGGATGACGCCTCGCAGCGCTCCCACGAAAACGCACGTCTTTTCCTACGGAAAAAACCGTCACGGATATGATCTAGGAGCGTGAGAAAATATCTCATGAATTTCTAGCAAATCCTTCCAGAAATATTCTCCCACTCCACGGTTTTTCAATCCTCCAGAAATCCTTCCACTCCTTCATGGTTTTCCACGGCACTGCTCTCTCTTTTTTTTAATCTGACGACTAAAAACCAAAAACTAAAAGAGGAGAAAAAGGAAAGGCATATAAGAGAGAAAGAGAGGCGCTCCCTTTTAACCCTAATGGGCTAAATAAATGGGCCATGAGCCCAATAACCTCCCCTTTCAATCCATAAGGGAGGCTATCTCATGCTTCCTTAGTGTGAAATCATGCCGACCAACTGTCAGCATATCTCTTATCTTTCTTTTGACAAGGTCTTTGTCAACATATCTGCCCCATTTTCAACTATGTGAATTTTCTGAAGCTGCAACTACTTCTCTTCAAATATTTCGAGTCCAGTGGTATCTGACATCTATATGCTTTGACTTGAAATGAAAAGTTGGGTTCTTGCACAAGTGGATGGCACTCTGGCTACCACATATACCACATAATTTTTCTGTTTCAGCCCCAATTCATGTAAGAATTCTTTCATCCACAGCATCTCCTTATAGACCTCGGTACCAGCAATATATTTTGCCTCTGTGGTGGAGAAAGCTACACATCTTTGCAATCTGGATTGCCATGACATAGCTTCTCCTACAAAAGTAAGTATGAAACATGATGTGGACTTCCCTGTATCAATATGTCTCGCCATATCTGTATCTGTGTAACCAATCAGTACGGGTGGACCACCCCCAAAGCTTAAACAAACTTTGGAGCTTCCTTTGAGATATCTGAAGATCCACTTCACTGCTGCCCAATGCTCTTTCCCTAGATTTGCTAAAAATCTGCTAGCAACACCGACTGCATATGCGATATCTAGCCTCGTACATACCATCGTGTACATCAAACTTTCAACTACTGAAGCGTAAGGAACCTTCTTCATTTTCTCCTTCATCTCATCACTTGAAGGACTCTGCTCTAAGCACAACCTGAAGTGACCTACAAAAGGAGAACCAACTGGCTTTGCATTGCTCATACTGAACATATCCAATACCTTTTCAATGTACTTTTCCTGTGACAACCATATTTTCTTGGTTCTTCTATCATGGAAAATCTGCATGCCTAGTATTTACTTTGCTAGTCCCATATCCTTCATTGCAAATGACTTGCTCAGCTCATTCTTTAACCTGTCAATCATAGACATATCTTTCCTAAGGATAAGCATGTCATCAACATAAAGTAGGAGTATGACAAAATCATCACTAAACCATTTAATATACACACAATGATCTAAAGCCATTCTTTTGTACCCATTTTCAGTCATAAATGAATCAAATTTCTTGTACCAATGCCTTGGAGCTTGTTTTAGCCCATACAAGCTTTTTTTCAATCTACAAACAAAATTTTCTTTACCTTTGACCTTGAAGCCTTCTGGTTGCTCTATATAAATTTCCTCCTCTAAATCAACATGAAAAAAAGCTATCTTCACATCTAACTACTCAACCTCCAAATCTAGACTAGCAGCAATACCTAGAGCAACACGAATTGAAGATATTTTAACAACAGGAGAAAAAATCTCTTTAAAGTCAATACATTTTTTTTGACCAAAGCCTTTCACAACCAATCTGGCCTTGTACTTTGGTTGAGAACACTGCTGTTGAGTCTTTAACCTGAAAACCCACATGTTCTTTAAAGCCTTCATTCCTTTGGTAGTTCTACTAAATCATATGTGTGATTCTTCTATAAGGCATCCATTTCTTCCTGCATACCTACTAACCACTTCATTTTCTGCTCACTTTCAACTACCTCCTAATAACATTCTGGTTCACCTGCATCAGTAAGCATTATATATTCATCTGTAGAATACCTTTTAAAAGGTTAATGTTGTCTGGTAGATTTTATTAGCTGAGGCTCTGTAGGAGGTTGTTCCTGATCTCCTTCCTGCTCAATATGTCCTACATGTGAGTTAACATATGCTCTTGCACTATTTTCTTGCACATCTCCCCCATCACCCTGATATATTGGAGGAGTAACTGGGTCACAGTCTGTCAATCCTCCTACAAAGGACTTGACTGGCACCTCCTTCTTAAAGTCTTGAAGGGTTTGATCTTCAAAAAATACAACATCTCTGCTTTTGAACACCTTCTGCTTTTCTGGATCCCAAAGTCTATAACCAAACTCATCATGTGAGTAACCAAGTAATGCACATTCTTTTGTCTTACCATCCAGCTTGGACCTCTCAATGTCTGAAACATGTGCAAATGCATGGCAACCAAACACTCTTAAGTTCTTATAAAAGATATCTTTCCTTGACCATACACGCTCTGCAACATCACCATCTAGAGCTGTACATGGTGACAAGTTTATTATATCAACTGTTGTCTTCAATGCCTCATCCTAAAATCTTTTAGGTAACTTGGACCGTGAAGCATACATATGATATTTTTCATGATGGTGCGGTTCATTCTCTCTGCAATTGCATTATGTTGAGGAATGCCAGGAATTGTCATCTCATGATGAATGCCATGTAACTTGCAATAATTATCAAATAACCTTATGTACTCACCACCATTATCTGACCTTATGCATTTTAATTCCTTTTCTATCTCTCTTTTAACTCTGGCATGAAACTCTTTGAAGACATTAATAACCTGGTCTTTGGTCTTCAAATTATAGATCCAAACTTTCTTGAAAAAATCATCTATAAAAGTGACAAAATAAAGTACACCACTGATACCTGAAACATTAACAGATCCACCAGAAGTTTTTGTCCTCATAGGACTACAAATATCTGTATAGACACGATCCAAAACATGTATTTTTCTAGACAAAGCAAACTAGCAAAAGAAACTCTATGTTGCTTGCAAACCAAATAATCAACACATGGGTTCAGATGTATACCTTTGAAGTCTGGTAGAACTTCTCCCTTGGAAAGAACTTGTAGCTCCTTCTTACTCATATGTTCCAGTCGTTTATGCCACAACTCCATGCTGAAGTCTTTCTCTGTAGCATTCAACTATTCACAATAAGCTTTAGCCTGCAACCTGTACAAAGTGTGACATTTCTTCCCACTAGCTACAATAAGTGAACCTTTACTGAGTTTCCATTGCTCTTTATAAAATCTGCTATCAAAGTCTTCATCATCAAGTCTTCCAACTGAGATTAAATTTAGCCTCAAGTCAGCCACATGCCTTACATCCTTGAGCATTAACTTACAGCCAAGATTTATCTTCATGTGGATGTCACCCATGCCAATGATGTTTGATGTGCCTTGATTTTCCATTTTAATAACACCAAAATTTTCAGTCCTATAGGTAGAAAAAAACTCCCTCCGTGGTGTAGTATGATAAGAAGCACCTATGTCAATCACTCACTCATGATTCTGACACTCACATAAGAAGATACCATCATAAGTAGACAAAATCAAATAATCATCACTCTGCACTGTAGCTATGATATTATTCTTTAACTCTGTATCCTCCACTTCTTTTTCCTTTTTCTTACTCTTCTTAGGCTTCTTACACTGATTCTTGTGGTGCTCTTTCTCACCATAGTTGTAGCAAGAAATATCTTTTCTTGACCTTGATTTGCTTCTATCCATATATGAATTGTCTCTATTTCTAGACTTTGACCGTCCTCTATTTTCTGAGACAAGTGCCTATGAATCAATCTGAGAAGTTACTGAATTTTTTCTCCTCAACTTCTTATTCAACAAACTGTCTATTACTTGACTCATGGTGATAACATCGTCTAGTGCAAAATTACTGAGGGAAACCACCAGTGTCTCCTAACTTTCTAGCAATGAACTGAGAAGTAACAATGCCTGCAACTCATCATCAAGAGATATTTTCATAGAGAATAACTGGTTATGAATACTCTGCATTTCATTCAAATGCTCAGCAATAGAAGCACCCTCTTTATATTTCAGATTCACTAGTTTTCTGATTAAGAAAGCCTTGTTGCCAGCTATTTTTCTCTCATAGAGACTTTCTAACTTTTTTCAAAGAGAGTTTGCAGAAGTCTTAGTAGAAACATGGTGAAAGACACTATCATCCAACCCCTGTCGAATAAAATCGACTGCTTTTCGATCTAACATGATCCAAGCATCATCTATCATTGTAACTAGCTTTGCTTTGACCCCTTCCAAAGGTCCATATAGATCATTGCAATACAAAAAATCCTCTATCATTGGTTTCCATATCATCCAATTATTTTCGTTCAGACTGATCATGCCTCCATGCTCGCACACAAAAATTCATAGGCTCTGATACCAGTTGATGGGAAAGAATCCGTATACGAGCAAATACTAGCAGACCGTAATACGCGGTTGAATAATAAATAAAATGCACAAACACACAATCGCAGAAACACTAAAATTTACATGGAAAATCCCTCCAATATAAAGGAAAAAAACCACGGGCAAGCCAGAGAAGAAGATCCACTATAAAATAATAAATATCCAAGTCTCAAAGTCCCTTGCCTGGACTTGAGAAACAATCACAAAAAAATAATAGGGATATAAGGATTACATCATCAAAATACGGTTTCCTGCGTTACCTCCTTATTTCCTTCCCTTCTCTTCTTCTTCTTCTTTTGGAATCCACTGCTCACCGCGAAGAAGGATGACGCCTCGCTATACTCCCAACGCTCCCACGGAAACACACCTCTTCTCCTACCAAAAAAACTGTCATGGATGTGATCTGAGAGCGTGAGAAAATATCTCACGAATTTCTAGCAAATCCTCCTAGAAATATTCTCCCACTCCTTCACGGTTTTTCAATCCTTCATAAATCCTTCCACTCCTTTACAGTTTTCTACGGCACTGCTTTCCTTTTTTTTCTTTACCTGAAGGCTAAAAACTAAAAACTAAAAGAAAAGAAAAAGAAAAGGCATATAAGAGAGAAAGAGAGACACTCCCTTTTAGCCCTAATGGGTTGAATAAATGGGCCATGGTCCCAACACTATCCACCGTCATGGCCACCAATATTGCCATCATGCCATGTCGCTTTGGGGCATGCCAATCCATGAGTTATGATTATCAAGACAATATCCAAATGCTTGCGCTATCGTCTAAAGTTACGAGGATGGGCTATACGATCATTCTTTTTCTTTATTTAATTCAATTTTGAGATAAATACAAATATTTTAAGTTTTGTTTTATCTAACTCTATTATTAAGCTACTTTCTTGCATGAATGCATTTTTAATTTTATGTTGCATACATTTTAATCATTTAAATTATCATTTCTTTAATTAAAACCATCATTACTTTTTTTATAAATAAATTCATTTTTACCTTATTTTTTATATAACTATACATCCATCTCAATATTCTTATTTTTATCATATTCTTCTTATATTTTTATATTTTTAACTACTAAATATTTTGTACCATAAAGTATAATCAATCTTATGGTTATTATATAAAATTTGCTTTTCAACTTGATAGATGTTTTACGATCACATAATATTTCAGTTGCATTTTGTATTTCATTTAACCTGTCTTAATCTTATGAACAATATCATTTTTAATATCTTATTTCCTATGAATAATAATTTTTAAATATCAAAAATAATTATTTTAAAAACTTCATATTACTTAATTTTACTTTACATTCATCTTCATATTTAATTATATTAAAATTACATTCCATGTATCATATCTTTATTTTACTTAACCTTAAATCTTTATATGCTAATATATTCCTACATAGTTTTAGCTTACAATAATTTTAATTTTAATTTTATTCACTAATACTGTATCATTTATAAATAACACCCATCATGCAATATTATTTTACATATGTCTAATAAGTTTATTTGTAAAGAAAGCAAATGATAGAGAGTAAAAAAATATTTCTCATATAAACTTATTATAATAAAAAATCACTAGCATTAGTATTAGTGGTTTTTAGATTAGCAACTTCTTCATATTTTTTTATTATGTTATGAATATTTTTTTTTTTTCTTTTTAATATCCATCATTAGATATCTTTAATTATAAATTCTGTTATATGCTTTTTTGTTTAAATCCATAAAAACCCTATAAAGATCCCCTTTTTTTTTTTCGTCTCTACTTATTCTTTGATTTCCTAAAGGAAAATAAACTTATAATTAATCTTCTGAGTATAAAATTGATTAACTTTTTAATATTTTAATAATATAATTAATATATATTTAATCATTGTCTTCAAAGCTTGATAACATGGCTTATCCATATTAAATATATATATTTTTAAATATAATATATATATATATATATATATATATATATATTAAATGTAATATATATTTAATGAGAGATTCACGTACATGCATGTGAGATATCGATCCATTACGATTAAAGTTTCGGAATGGATACGAGCGGGTCCGAAACTTGAGCGGCGCCACTTTGATAGAAATACCGTAACTATATAAAATGTGCACGCCTTCTTTAATAGTAGCAGCAATTTGATTAGGCAATCAAATCCCAAGTAATTGACTTGGTATAACAAATAAATAGATAAAGTGAATTAGAGAAGCAACCGTAGAGCACAACGTGTACGTTGTGATGGCATCTTATGGTTACCAAAAGTGTGATCCAACTAGTCTCCAAATTTCACAACATTTTTATTGTAAAAAATGAAGTAAAAGAGCAGTATCTCTACAGTCAGCCATGGCCAAAATAAATGGAGATGAGAAATCTTTTACAACGCAAAACTTCTCTCGCTTTCATATTATTTTTTTCATACATATTTGGCAATCGTTTTAGAATCACTATGATGATCTTGAATCATTGATATTTTAACATTGAGATGTCTAATTTTAATTATCAAATATAATATATCATAATGATCAAGGCTTACTAATGATTTAATAACACCATATTTAATATGCCATAAAATTTCAAAAATTAATCATAAATATTAAAATTATTCCTCTTATATTTATATTATATTACCATATATATAATACAATATATACTATATTATATTATAATATAAATAGTATAATATTATATGATTTAATAAATTATAATATATATAACATAATATATATTATATATTATTAATATAATAATAATAATATATTAATTATATATTATGTTATGCATAAATTATTATTATATATATTTTTATTATAGATAAAGATATTTTAGCATATAAATTTCAGTTCAAAATTATTCTTTAGAGCGGTCTTGGCTCATCATTCCTAAGGATAATGTGATGTACGATATAAGAGTGATTTTGAATCATCCTAATGCCACTAAATTGCATAATTTTATTATTATTGTACAAATATTTATTGATGGCAAATGTTTAGTATATACTTAGAATCCTTTCAAGCAAATGCTAATTTATAATAGATATAGATGTAAAGGAATGGATGATTTATGTTTCCAGTAGTAACGCATCTCGTTAATATATTATCAAATACGATGAATGATAAAACAATATTGATGCATTTTGCGTGTATGCATGTTATCTTTTCAACCATAAAATGGAACGTGTTATGTCGATTTCTAATGTTTTATCTAATTAAAAATATCTCTACCTGTGCTTCGAGTTCGACTGCTCGTTTCGGAAACCCATTCCCTTTTCCTCCTGCCAAATTTCAACACCCCCGCCACCCGGCCCCTAGCTCCCAGCTCCTCTGGCCTGCTTCCCGCCACCGCCATGGGTATAAAGGTTAGGGCTTCCAACCTATCGACCCCTTCTTCGAATTCCAATGCCTCTCCATCTCCCTCTGATTAGCTCTTTATCTCTTCTTCTTCTTCTCTTTGATAGGGTTTAACGAAATTTCTCGCCGACAACGCTCCCAAGGCCATGAAGGAACAAAAGTTCGAGAGCTATTTCGGCAGGAAGATCGCCATCGATGCCAGCATGAGCATCTACCAGTTCCTCGTCCGTCAATAAGCCCTCCTTCTCTCTATTAGAGCAGCAATCTAGTTTGTGGATTTCATTCTTCCTTCCCCTCCTCCTTTCCACTTTTTTTTTTTTTTTCCAATGAAAATTTCTTTGATTTGGGCACTAGAAAAGAGTTGTCCTTTTGTTGGATGAATTTTAGGCTTTAAAAAAGTTTTGATTTTTATGCTCGGCGACCTTTATCTTGTTGCTAGATTGTTGTAGGAAGGAGGGAATAGAAACCCTCACCAATGACGCTGGTGAAGTCACGAGGTGATTTTCCTTTTTCCTTAAAAAAAATTCTATACTGAATTTCGTCACCAGTCTCAATCGTGGATTTTTTTTTTCTTTTAATAAAAAAGTGACACTTGGTCTATCGTTACTTCGTAGTCACTTACAGGGGATGTTCAACCGGACAATAAGATTGCTGGAGGCTGGAATGAAGCCAGTGTAATTTCCTCCCATCATTTTTCTTGAAGACCATTCTTATCTCACAACAAATCAAATCAATGGTTAATTTTTGTTATCGATAGAGATAATTTCTCTTGCTGAAGATTGTAAACTATTATGGCAGATATGTTTTTGATGGCCAGCCACCAGATTTGAAGAGACAGGAGCTTGGAAAGAGGTATATTTTATGAAGTTTCCTTATCAGGGCTTTGAAATATTTAGCTACACTCAGAGGGTGGATGTGCAATATTTGGTAAACAGGTTCTCGGAAAGGAGGGATGCCACCAAGGATTTGAGTGCAGCAATAGAGGTAAGTTCTTATCTTTATTGAGTACCAATTTAGAATGCTGTGCTCTACCCCCTTGATACTTTTCTTTGTTTCATGTCAAGCGATTTCCATTTTATCATATTGTTCCCTTTTCAGGCCGGAGATAAGAAGGGTATTGAAAAGTTCAGCAAAAGGACTGTTAAGGTAACCTATCAGTTTCCGGTATTTATATGCCAGATTTTGTTTTTCAAAGAGGACAGATCATGATTATTATTGCGTTATTCTTGAGTGACCCAAAGATTCAAAATTCTGGAAGTATGGAATATTTCCTGGATAAAAAAATCTGGTACTTCACCGAGTGTACTTTTTGACTTTTGAGCATGGACGCTCAGCATTGCTCATGCAGAATATTTTACCAGTGTTATGATATTGTCTTGTTGAATGATAGAAATGGTTGTGAAGACAAAGTAGCAGTAAATTTTATCTTCTCTATTGAATCTAACTCTGCCATCTAATGCAATGAATTAGGATCATTATATTTCGAAGTTGCAAGAGATGAGAATATTCTAGAAAAAGGTTTTCAATACCAGTGGGATGGTGGGATATGAGTGTCAGGATGGGACCCTATCCCAAGTGCTGGAACAAGATGCAGGGTGTTGGGATGGGCCATCCACCGTTCTGAGTGTTGGGATGCAGGGTGTCATTCCTTGGAAAAACCAATATAATGCCATCTCATGGTATTCAAACCTTGATCTAGACTTGGGGATATTATAGACCAAAATTACCTCTTTTTCCCTTTTGGTTTCCAACTCAATTATGTCCGGTCTTATGAAATAATTACAAATGAGGGTTAAGAAGTGCATTATTAGATTGGCTGCTACATACTAATTTCATTGATGATCTACTTGTGGCTTATATCTGCTGATTCCATCATGTTAAGTACTGGTATTGGAAGAAGGTATGAATCTCGAGTACTTTCAACTTATGACATATCAAACAACTCTCAATAGTTTGGATAAATTATGTTTTGGACTTGCTTCATTGTCAAGTTATCACTGAATATTCAGATTCTTAAGAAAATGCATGCCCTTGCCTTCATGTTTGGTCCAAAGTAATATGTCATATCATCTTGTGACTTTTATGTCTGTTATAGTGTCTATATTTGCAGGCCATCTAGGTGAATCTCCAGTCATGTATTGGTTACTCTTTGGTGCACAGAACTCATAACAGTTAATTTGACACTTATGGGGCGCTTCTCTCTCTCACACACAAGGTTAAATGATAAATTTGTGTGTTTTCCTGACGTTGTTTATTCCTGGCAGGTTACAAAGCAACACAATGAAGACTGTAAACGACTTCTAAGATTGATGGGTGTGCCAGTAATTGAGGTGATATCGAAAACTTGATCTGTTTTGTTCATTTATATCAAACCCATTCATTTGTGTATTTATCATCAAAGAGCTACTGCATCATGCTTAGAAGAATTAAAGTTGGCATGACCCGGCAGTAAATGAACTCGTCTTTTTCAGATAAAAGTAACATTAACCATGCCAGGAAGACCGTGCTCAACTGTTGACATGTGACACAAGCAACTCATGACAAAAAAAAAAAAGAAGAAGCTATTTTATGCATGTCAAATATTTACCCTTATTCAAGAAACTTGTTTGACTTGCTTGCTAAATTCTACAGGCACCTTCTGAAGCAGAAGCAGAGTGTGCAGCACTTTGCAAAAGTGATAAGGCATGGAAACAATATGCTGGCTAGTGCTATTATTTCAATCTTTATTTTATTATTCTATACAATTTTATTGTCATGATTATTTTAATCTTTAGGTATATGCTGTGGCCTCGGAGGATATGGATTCACTAACCTTTGGAGCCCCAAGGTTTCTTCGCCACTTAATGGATCCAAGCTCCAAAAAAATCCCTGTGATGGAATTTGAAGTCTCAAAGGTGCCTTATATTGTAGATGGTGTCATGCTTGTTACTTCATCTTAAACTCTCCGATCTCATGTTTAAATTTCAGGTATTGGAGGAGCTAGAACTCACTATGGACCAGTTCATTGACTTATGCATTCTTTGTGGATGTGACTACTGTGATAAAATTAAAGGTATCAGGGCTTTGAGAAAATAAGTTATTATTTACAAATACTAACTACAACCTACATGACATTATATGTTCAAATATTTAATAAGCTGCTCCATCCTTCTCACCTTAACTATTATTTTGTTTTTTACAATAAAAGGAAGTTTTAGCAATGAGAAATTTACAGTTAATTGCCAATCTGGTCCAACCAACAAACTTCTTTTGCCAATATCCCTAATTTAGGCCAGCTAGAAAGCAAGTGTGTCTGCCCAAAAATACTGCAGGGTTGGGGGATTGTGTTTCTAATAAATATAATAAAAATATAAATGAATATATAGAGATAAAAAGAAAATAATCTTGGGAATAGAATAAATGTTAATGGTGTCTGCTGCTCAAAATTCAGTTGGAAACACAGTTTTCGTACCTTTACCTTCCTAACTGATCTTTGCAACTCTTTTAGCATTCAATTTTATCCTTCACTTGTCAATTGCCACAATATTATCTACAAACAATGTTAAAATTATTAGTGACAGCTGAAGCTACAGGCTAAGTGTTGATTCTTGGTATACTCATGTCAGTTATGCAATAAGTCTGCATGCTCATCCATTGTATCGACTGCACTCTTTAATCTTATTTTCTTGAGCAATGTTTTAGAAAATATCATCCAGTTTCATCTATAGCTTTCCACCTTGCACAGAAATTGCTCATGAAAGGTGGTTTATTTATTGGATTGTGAACAACCTCTCTTCGTTCTATTGCCGGAAACTTATTATGATCATTATGCATTTGACTTTTTGAATTTATCTTTTGCCTTTGCTATGCTGTCAATGAATGCCTTTGAAATAGGTATTGGGGGACAAACAGCTTTGAAGCTTATCTGCAAGCATGATTGCATAGAAAAAATACTGGAGAACATAAACAAAGAAAGGTACATCAAACAGCATGATTACATTTTTTTCTTTCATGTCTGGAGGTTTATTTGCCTAATTCTTTTCTTTTCCTTTTTTCTGATAAAAAAATGTTCCTATATTTTTGTTTGGTATATATAGAACTGTTGAGCAGAAACTAATGGGTTGCCAAGTTGGATAAACATGAGTTTGTTCAAGATGCAATTGCTGTTATGATTTATGATCTTATTATCAATGTTTACACAAATTTATGTGCTACATAAGTTACTCTTTGGTCTATCGGAATATAGCTTTGATATAATACTGGGGTGATCAACTGACTATGCTGCAAAAGCATTATTTATGTATGTTGCATGTACATTATATGCGTATATGTGTTACGTATGTCACTATAGTTGGATAAAATATCAACCAACTCTTGAGAGTATTCTTCCTCTATCTACTTTTCAATATGATGATCACTTGGCTGATTTACTGGTGGCTGCACGTCTGAAAAATCTGTCAGAAGGTCATCACCAATGAATATGACCAGATGTTTAGTTGACCTACTGAAATTTTGTTCTTTTCCTTTTGTGCTCTCTTCCATTTCACTTTTTTTCAAGTTATGTTTCCCTTTTAAGATCTTCTATTTCACTATCTGGCTTTATTGTTTGAATTTCTGGAAATGCAAGACTTCCAGAAGTTGTGTGGTAACATTACAAAAGTTTTCTGTCTCTTTGATATAGTTAGAATTTTGTTTGATGCATTTTTTAATGCAGGTATCAAATACCCGAGAGCTGGCCATATCAAGAAGCTCGGCATCTGTTTAAAGAACCTATTGTGTCTAAAGAATTTCCAGAGCTCAAGTGGACTGCTCCAGATGAGGAGGTAACTAGTGATTAGCCAAGTTAGCTCATATGATATCTATTATTTTGACTTCAAATAAATTACAAGATATTTTCTTTCCTTCATTTTTTAGGGTCTCAAGGATTTTCTGGTGAAAGACAATGGCTTCAACCATGATCGAGTAATAAAGGTATCCATTCATGCCATATATTAGTATTTCCTTCGAGCCTATTTCCCTCAAAGTCCTTGATATTGACTAATTATGTTTTTCATATTCAATAGGCAATAGAAAAGATTAAAACAGCAAGAAAAAATCCTCGCAAGGGCAGTAAGCACTATAATGCTGTTATTTATGTTTTTCCCCTTTTTTTCCTTATAGCTCTATGACACAATTTACAATTTGTAGACTGGAATCTTTTTTTAAATCAGTTGTTGGTCCATCCATGCCTCCTGAACAAAAGGTATGTTTGACAAACTTATTGTGCCTTTCCTTGCTTCTTAATTTTTCTTACCCTTTTGCAATAACAACAAAGATGCTCAAGGATTAGCACCCTCTCTGCAATTAAAAGTTCTGTTCTGATGTTTAAATTTGACTTGAACATCTTTGAGACATCTGGAGTGTTTAACTTCTCAGAGCTGTTTGTCTTTGACCATTGATATTGAGTATTGTTGCATTGAACAAATAAATAATAAAACGGGACCATAGATTGTTTTGCGAATCCTTTCCCTGATGCAGCATTTTCAAAATGTATGAGGTCTTCTTTGGACACTTGAATTATAATATTACTTTTCTCTTTTGCCAGTACCATGACATAGTTGTTACAATTTTTTTTATTTTCCACTAACTAGAAAGGATGGTCACACTAACGCCAAAAATGAATTGTGGGTGACTGCTCCTAAAATTTGCAGGCATTGTGAGCCATCTTTCTTGAGGGTTTATCGGCATCTTCTGTATTAACATATTTTGTTGGATTTTTTTTTCCTCCAACATCTGCTTTCATTGTTTCATTCATTTCAAAAGCATTAATGTCAATACATGTCCATATGGGAAAGAAAAAGCAAAGCTATTGTTAAATTCAGATGCTTCATCATATTCAAGTTTGGATTCACGTGCATGTATTGTTTTTTTTAAACTTAATTTTATTTTAGAAGTTGAATCCATTGCATCACAACCCTTCTGCTGGATTTTTAGCTTACCATTTAATATATGCAATTTCTTTATCACATGTTACACTTCTGTATACATAAACAGCACCTACAAATAAGCCATTGTTTTGTGCAAGACTGAATGCGCTTTCTGAGAATATATGCATATAACTAGTTCGTAAGCTAACTTCAATCTCATGACCTTTTAGTTATAACAACTAAAATTTAAAAAACATGATTATTTGTGGAATTTGTCTTATCATTGACGTAGAGGAATCTCATGTTTTAATAATACTATGATCCAAGGTTGGCAAAACCAAATCACACCAATTAATTTGCGCCAAACCAAACTGAATCGGCTGAAATCCAGTTTAAAAACTAGTTTCGGCTCGGTTTGCCTGCGAACCATGCCAAACCATCCCCAAACCATTTAGTTTGGGCTAGTTTAGGTGCGGGATGGATTATAGGATTTTGTGAGCTCACTTAAAAAAAGAGATGAAGGTTGAGAGCCTCATATGAGCCCTCATCTACTCTCTTCTCTCTTATTTGTATTAAAAATTATTTAAGTAAAACAAAAAGAAAGAGAAAAGAAAGGATAGCATTTATTTAAGATTTCTCATGGAAATAAAAAAAATATTCTTCATTAGAATTCAATAGCCATATCAAAAAAATTAATTTTTTTAAGAATAAAAATCAACCATTCCTCTCAAGAACAACTTTGAAAAATTTTAGGAAAGCCCAGTTTAATAAATATCAAGTAGGATATTGCCACTCCAAATAAAAAGCCCCCAAAAAATAATTTAATATAGAAATAATTTAAAAATAAAATACCAGAAAAAAATTTTAAAATATAATTTATAAGTTAGCAATTGGTCAAACTTACTGTGATTTCAGACTTAGATAAGATCATGGCAATAGTGAACCTTACATTGATATGTGTCAACTTGATTTATGGCTTATCAAAATAATAAAATTAAACTTATCATTAGATCGTAAGATTAAAATGTAATTTTTAAAGTACAAACTATAATGGGTTAATGACTGGTTCTACCAACCTTACTATGATCAAGGTTTGATCAAAATTTGTTTGCATTGGTGCAGTGCCAAAATTTAGTGATTCTTCTTAGTTTTATAGAAGTCCAGCATAAATTTTCTTCTTTTTATCTCTTTCTTAAAAGCTGGGCAGATCTTGATGTAGGACCGATTCGCATGCAAGTAAATTTTTTTTTTTTAATGATTAATAATTGCAGTTGATTATTCTTCCAAAATAATAGCCTAAGAGGGATTTAGGAAAATTCACAGTAAATCCGCATGCGAAACAGTTCCTAAAAAATAAGGAAGAAGGATCGCCGAGGCTAAGAAGCTCCGGTAGGGCTTGCTCTCCTACAATAAAGTTACTAGTAGATTAGAAGGGTGTACCTGGCAAGAGGAGAAAGATCAAAGTGTTGAAGGAGTTGCTCTGTATGGCGGATGCGCCCTACATGACCAAGCCTTGAGCTCACGGATCTGCGGCCAAGTATTCGCTGACCTGGATGACGATCATCTTGAATCTGGATTCGTGGCTACTGAGGGATCTGCAAGATCACCATATAAGTGTTAAAGAATAATAGAGAAAATTTAGAATAGAGACAAAGAGACAAGGAAGGAGTAGAGAAAAGGGGAGGCCGGCCAAGGGCTCTTGGGCGTCCACTATTGAAGACAAAGGTGGCGGCCAGGGTTTCTCCTAGAGACTTGGGATATTGGCACGCGCAGGAGGAGGGAAACAAGAGCACCAGAGAACCAATTAACAAAAATCACAATAACTCAAAACTTGGATTGATTGATTAATAATAAAAGATACATCATTCATACAAGAGAGTCTCTTTTATAGAGCAAGAGACTTGGGGCCCAAGAAAATACAGATATGAAAGGGAAAAAAAGGTGCCCTAATCAAATTTGGCATAAAATCTGCAGCCTTCAGATGAGGAAGGTGATCTTCTAGATGCAATCAGCGGCAGCTGGATTCGGCATGAAATCTGTGGCGTCTAGATGAGGCAGGTGATCTTCTAAATATGATTGAGATGCAATCAGCGATAGCTTAATTTGGCATGAAATCTGCAGCGTCCAGATGAGGAAGGTGATCTTCTATATGCAATCAGCGGCAGCTGGATTCGGTATGAAATCTGTGGCGTTCAGATGGGAAAAATGATCATCCAGATCGGAAAGGTTGCTTGCTCTGCTAGGTGGCATGTGAGCTACTTGAAGTAGGTGTGGCACCAACTTGAATTTAGCAGCTGCTCTATCTGACTGTGGTGGCCTTATCTTCTGCTCCAATACTGATGTCTCCTCTTGTAAGCTGATGAACTTACTACAGGACTCATATTAAAATAAACTGAACTGGATAGGACTCGATTTAGAATAAAATGAACTGGACGGGACTCAAAATAAACTAAACTTTATTTTTCAACTCAAGACTTAAATCATAACTAGTCAGATATCCATAGAGGGTTAAGAATTCTCTGCTTGATCCTGGTGCCTGCACCAATTCTTCCGGGGTGGGAAGAACTCGACCCCGTCGAGTATGGGTCATTCTGGCTCTGGTATCTCTCTAGTAGGTCTGGATCGAGGTGTTGCAAGTCCTCTCGAGTAATCCATGAATCGTCAGATTCGGGGCGACCCTGCCATCGGACCAGGTAGCATTGATAACCGCGGTTCCGGATCGTAATGGCTTGATCGTCTAGGATACGCTCGATCCGCTCTTCTCGCTCAGGTTAAATTGGTGGTGGACACTCTTGGGTAGGTTCGCTCATGAAAGGAGGGTTAGGTTCAAAGTACTCACTAGGAATCGCCACCGGTTCCCTATATTCTACAAGGTCTGCAATATTGAAGGTAGAGCTAATGCCCCAATTCGAGGGCAGATCTAGCACATAAGCATTGGGTCCTACATTCTCTATTATTTTAAAGGGACCAGTTCCGCGAGCGTGAAGTTTCTTAATGGTACTTGATGGGAACCGTTCAGGCCTAAGCCTAACCATGACATAATCCCCTACATTGAACTCTTTGGCTCTTCTTCGGGAGTTAGCCAGTCTTTTATAAGTTTCATTACTTAGATTTATTTTCTGGCTAATGTCCTTATGTAAGTCTTTGATATGCTGTGCAAATGCTTGTGCAGACTCTGAGACTCGTGTGTGGAAGGGTAAAGGAATTAGATCAAGTGGACGATTAGGCTTGTACCTATGGACTATCTCAAATGGACTCTTGCCCGTGGACCTGTTCACTGAGCTATTGTAGGCGAACTCTGCACGAGGTAGTAATAAATCCCACGTCCCTAGGTGTTCGCCTACAAGGCACCTAAGAAGGTTTCCTAGCCTACGGTTCACCACTTCAGTTTGCCTATCCGTTTGGGGGTGAAAGGCTATGAAAAAATTAAGTTTGGTCCCTAATAGATGCCATAGTGTTTTCCAAAAGTAGTTGGTGAACCTAACATCCCTATCAGAAACAATGGTCTTAGGTAGGCCATGGAGCTTGACCACGCTGTCTAAGAAAAGTCGGGCTACCCTAGACGCGTCAAAGGTTTGCGAACAAGGGTTGAAATGAGCCATCTTAGAGAACCCATCGAGTGCTTCTTCTGGGTTTTAGGTAATCCTAGAATGAAGTCCATACTGAGGTCTTGCCAAGGACGATCAGGCACTGGCAAAGGAGTATATAGACCGGTGTTCTGCTTCTGCTGTTTTGCAACGGCACAAGTTCGACATCGGGCTATTATCAGGGCAACGAGCCTTTTTAATCCTGGCTAGTAAAATTGGTCTTCTATCGCTAGAATAGTCTTATCTCTTCCAAAATGACCAGCTAATCCCCCAGTATGTGTTTCTCAGACTAGGAAAGGAGTATATAGACCGGTGTTCTGCTTCTGCTGTTTTGCAACGGTACAAGTTCGACATCGGGCTATTATCAGGGCAACGAGCCTTTTTAATCCTGGCTAGTAAAATTGGTCTTCTATCGCTAGAATAGCCTTATCTCTTTCAAAATGACCAGCTAATCCACCAGCATGCGTTTCCCATACTAGGAATTCTCTAAGTGACGTCCTAGGGATACAAAGTCTATTGCCCCTAAAAAGGTAACCATCCTGGATGGTATAATCTCTACTGGTACTGAATGGCCTTAGCTGAAGGATTTTATAAATTTCACCAAAGTCATGACAGGTCTCATACTCATCTTTTATCCGGTCGAATTCTATACTTCGGTGCTAACAGTACTCAACAACAAAGACTTACGGCTTAGGGCGTCTGCTATCTTATTTTCTATATCGGCACGGTGTTTCAAGACAAAAGTGTATGCCTGAATGTATTCAACCCATTTGTCGTGCCTAGAATTTAGCTTCTTTTGGGAGTTTAGAAATCAGAGTGCCTCGTGATCAGAAAATAAGACAAACTTCTGCGGTAGTAAGTAATGTCTCCAATACTTGGGGCTTGTACTATCGCATAGAATTCCTTATCATAGGTGAATATCTAAGTTTAGCTTCATTTAGTTTTTCACTAAAGAAAGCTATGGGGTGATTTTCTTGGCTTAACACTTCACCTATGCCTACTCCCGATGCGTCACACGCAACCTCAAACACCTTAGAAAAGTCTGGAAGTCTAAGTATGGGTGCATGAGTTATCCTATCCTTAAGCTCTAGGAAGGCCTTATTAGCTGACTTAGTCCACTCAAAATTATCCTTCCTAATACAATCAGTGATGGGTGCGACGATGGTGCTAAATCCCCTAATGAATCTCCTATAAAAGGTTGCTAGGCCATGGAAGCTGCGGACATCGTGGACGTTCATGGGTATTGGCCACTCTACGACCGACCTAACATTTTCAGGATCCGCTGAAACACCTTCTGGGGTTACCACAAAACCTAGAAAGATAATCCTATGCGTCATGAAATCACACTTCTTAAGGTTTGCATATAGGCTATTCTCTCTAAGGATCTGACAGATTAATTTGAGATGGTTAAGATGGTCCTCTTTGGTCTTGCTATAAATTAATATATCATCAAAATAGATCATTAAGAATTTTTCCATGTACTCTTTCAGGACCTGGGTCATGATTCTCATGAATGTGCTAGGTGCGTTTGACATCCCAAAAGGCATCACGACCCATTCAAACAGACCATCTTTAGTCTTAAATGCAGTCTTCCACTCATCTCCTGGTCTAATTCTAACCTGATGGTAGCCACTCTTAAGGTCTATTTTGGAAAAGATAGTGGCACCCGCCATTATGTCCAACATATCATCTATTTTGGGGATAGGGAACCTATACTTGATAGTGATTTTATTGATGGCCCTACTGTCCATGCACATTCTCCAAGTACCATCCTTCTTAGGGGTTAATAGTGCAGGAACTACACAAGGACTTAAGCTAATGAAACCTTTCCTAAGTAATTCTCCCACTTGTTTTTGTAGTTCTTGATGCTTAGTGGGGTTCATCCTATAACGGGGAAGGTTTGGGAAGGTGGATCCTGGGATCAGGTCAATGGCATGTTGGATGTTTCTCAGGGGTGGTAACTGATCAGACAATTCTTTAGGGAAGACATCCTTAAACTCCTCTAGGATCTCAATTACTTCTGGGGGTTGTTCCTTTTGGACTGATTCATAGATCTCTTTAGTGGTCAAAATCTAAACATGATTACCCTCAGTGATGTCCTTTTTCTAATTCCTTAGCTTTAATTAGATTAACTCTTGGCTTGCTATCCTTAAGGTTGCCAGATCCTTTCTTGATTGGGTCCCTAGGTGGAGTTGGATGTATCACATACTTGTTCCCATTGTGTTTAAAAGAGCAGATGTTGGATCGACCAAATAAGGTGGCATTGTGATCGTAAAGCCAAGGTCGACCTAATATAATACTACTAACACCCATAGGAATTACATTGCATCAGACCTTTTCCTCATAATTTGCAATTTGATTAGTATTTGGCATCTGGACTTGATTGGGATAGAGGTGGAATCTACCCACGAGACCTTATAGGGACTAGGATGGGGAACTATGGTTAATCCTAATGACTTAACTGTATTGGTAGAGACGACATTGACACAACTCCCGCTATCCACTATGATCTTGAACACCTTATCCTCTGTCTTAACAAAAGTCTGTAGGATGTTAGTCCTACGCCAATCTTCCTGCTCCTTAGTTTGAGTCTGGGTCAAGATACATCTAACCACTCCTAGTACGTCTTCAGATTCAAATATTTTCTTCTCTCCATCATACTCATCTATCAGATGGGTATCAGCCTCATAGACCTCTCTCTCAGGCTCAACTAGGGACTCGAATTCAGTCTCAGGTAACTCATCTATATGAAGGGATCTGACTGGGCATTGGCTGATCATATGTTTCGGTTTGTTGCATCTAAAGCATTTGAGCTGGGGGTTGGAATTTCTTTGGACCTCTATAGATTTGCCCTTATCATCTCTCTGGGTATAGGGGTACTATTCTGGGGTCGACTCAACTCAGTTCGGCTTGTACTGGGTCGGCTAGTGTTGGGTCGACTCGGGAAAGTCTGGCGAGGGTCTGAGTACTGAGTAGGTCTGGGACGACTAGGATAGGCCTGGCTAAATCCTGGATATGGGCTAGGGCTCTTGGTAGCCTCTGATCTACCATAGGATGGCCCTCTCTGAAAACGTTCATAATCCCTAGCAACTTGGTAAGCTTTTTCTAAATTGTGTACCCTTCTTAGATAGAGTTCTCTTTGAATATCTGCTCTTAGGCCATACCTAAACTTGGATAGGGTGACTTCCTCAGACTGAACGATATTACACCTCATGGTATACTCTTGGAATGTAGCAATGTATTCATTCACAGTTTTACTACCCTGAATTAATCCCTGCCACTGGTCCAATAGGCTCTGTTCATATGATATGGGGACATAATTGGACCTAAATCTAGCCTTCATGGCATGCCAGGTGACTATGGGGTCTCTACCCTCTAATAATTGCCTTCGCTTTAAAGTGGCCCAGTATAACCTAGCTTATCGTACTAACTTGAGCTTGGCAAACTTAAACTTACGCTCTTCAGACATGTCGTACCAGTCAAAGTACTGGTCCATCCCTTCCTCCCAATCTAGGTAGTCCTTAGGGTCCATAGAGCCATCGAAAGTAGGTGCTTCAAGTTTGACACTTCTAAGGGCTCTTTCTTCATGGTCTACTGCCTCATGATTGGGTCTCCTAGGGAGGACATTTAGGACTGGATCAGGTCGAAGTGGTCTCCTAGGGTTTGGCCTTATGTAGAGGTCAGGCTATTGGGCTCTCCTAGGATGAGGTGGGGTCTCATGATCAGACTTAGTGTGGGGCTCACGAGCTTCTTCTAGGATGCCCAACCTAGTTTCGACTTGATCAAACTTGGACCCTAATCTAGCCTCAGATTGCTTGATGTCTTGGTTCATTCGGGCTAGTTGTTCAGTGATGATCCTTAAGGGATCATCAATGTTTTGATTAGCCATGGGTTCAGCCTGTAATGGAGGTGTGACGGGCAAAAAGATGCTCCTGATCTAGTGCACATGCAAGCACAATCAAGTATACAAGACTCAGACTGACTCGGACTACGGTATGCTAGACTTAGTCATCCAGAGTAAAGAATTTGGCTTAATGCAAGCCAATCTAACAGTAACTTTTCAATTGGCCAGTTGGGATAGGTGGAAGGAGGGGAGGCTCGTCCCGCAAATTATAGGTGCCTAATTAGAATAACCCCAACACTTCACTTAAGTCGTTTGACATTTGACCTCCCTTCTAGACACCAATTTCAGAGCACACGCTAGATTGATTTGTACTAGTCTCCTCCAGTACATTAAACCGACTGTTGGTGTCCCTAGCCCTCTAGGGCAAATGTCAATTAAGTTGCTACTCAGTTTTAGATTAGAGGCTTGGGATCAGAATGCACGGGTGGTTGTTTTGGGCCAAGGAAGGTGTCTCAATCCCTCCCTTATCTGACATCAATGAAAGCCATTAAGAGTAATTTAATGCAGATGAATGACATGTAAAACACAAACCCTAATCTAAAAATCTATAAATAGCAATAAATTTCAAAAAAAATTTTCCACAGATCGAATTAAATCCTCAAAAATTAACAAAAATACCTTCAATTATATCGAATCCAGAGAAATAAATTTTGTAATAATTTTTTTTTGATGTGTATGCAGCCAGAAACAATTCGATTAACAAAATCTTAAGAATTTACACGTTTTTTTATGAGTAATCAGGCATGCAATTAATTCACAGATTGAATTAAATTCTCAAAAAATAACGAAAAATACTTTAAATTATAATGAATCTAGGAAAATAAATTTCGTAATTTTCTGATGTGTATGCAGGCAGAAATAATTCAATTAACAGATGATATACTAATAATAACGTGAATTAAAATTAAGCCCTAACTATGCTCTGATACCAAACTGATGCAGGACCGATTCGCATCCAAGTAAATTTTTTTTAATGATTAATAATTGCAGTTAATTATTCTCCCAAAGTAATAGCCTAAGAGGGATTCAGGAAAATTCATAGTAAATCTGCACGTGAAACAGGTCCTAAAAAATAAGGAAGAAGGATCGCCGAGGCTAAGAAGCCCCAGTAGGGCTTGCTCTCCTACAATAAAGTTACTAGTAGATTAGAAGGGTGTACCTGGCAAGAGGGGAAAGATCAAAGTGTTGAAGGAGTTGCTCTGCCTGGCGGATGCATCCTAAATGACCAAGTCTTGAGCCCACGGATCTGCGGCCAAGTATCCGCTGACCTGGATGACGATCACCTTGAATCCTAGATTCGTGGCTACTAAGGGATATGCAAGATCACCATATAAGGGTTAAAGAATAATAGAGAAAATTTAGAATAGAGGCAAAGAGACAAGGAAGGAGTAGAGAAAAGGGGAGGCCGGACAAGGGCTCCTGGGCGTCCACTATTGGAAGACAAAGGTGGCGGCCAGGGTTTCTCCTAGAGACTTGGGATATTGGCACGCGCAGGAGGACGAAAACAAGAGCACCAGAGAACCAATGAACAAAAATCACAATAACTCAAAACTTGGATTGATTGATTAATAATAAAAGATACATCATTCATACAAGAGGGTCTCTTTTATAAAGCAAGAGACTTAGGGTCCAAGAAAATACAGATATGAAAAGAGAGAAAAAAAGATGCCCTAATCAAATTTGGCATGAAATCTGCAGCGTCCAGATGAGGAAGGTGATTTTCTAGATGCAATCAGCGGTAGTTGGATTCGGCATGAAATCTGTGGCATCCAGATGAGGCAGGTGATCTTCTAAATATGATTGAGGTGCAATCAACGACAGCTTAATTTGGCATGAAATCTGCAGCGTCTAGATGAGGAAGGTGATCTTCTAGATGAAATTAGCGGCAGCTATATTCGGCATGAAATCTGTGGCGTCCAGATGAGGAAAAGGATCATTCAGATCGGGAAGGTTGCTTGCTCTGCTAGGTGGCATGTGGGCTACTTGAAGTAGGTGTGGCACCAACTTAAATTTAGCAGCTGCTCTGTCTGACTGTGATGGCCTTGTCTTCTGCTTCAATACTGATGTCTCCTCTTGTAAGCTGATGAACTTACTACAGGACTTACATTAAAATAAACTGAACTGGATAGGACTCAATTTAGAATAAAATGAACTGGACGGGACTCAAAATAAACTAAAATTTATTTCCCAACTCAAGACTTGAATCATAACTAGTCAGATATCCGGTTAAGAATCCTCTGTTTAATCCTGGTGCCCACACCAGATCTTCTCATGATCTATTACTTGAACCAGCACTACCAGGGGTCGATGTGTTGGATGGTTAATGTTTGGTTAGTTGGTCCGGGCCTTCTGGTCAATGACATGGCTGTCATCTGACAGTGAAACATCAGTTCAGGGCATTTATGGGTTTGCTCATCCAGTACACTTATAGCGACGGCTGTTCTTAATCTATGAATATTTCCCAAGTCAATAAGATTTTCTAATTCTCTGACACTGATGTGTGGTTCGCTTGACACTGAACCAATCTCATAATTGTGGATTGATTCAGGATCAAGTATTTTGAGGAACCACCAGTTTGGTTTAATTGGTCCCTCCTCATCTTTCTATCTGCATCTTTGGCTTGTTTTTTCTTCTGAAACTGACTTCCTATGGCAAGAACCTAAGACTAGATTGTCCATGCACTTTAATTTTCTCCCTTGTTATAACCTAAGTGCAATATTCCTCCTTGTGTCTCTTTGTTCTCTTGTGAATTATGTTCATTAATTTGTAATAATTCTTTTCTTCTGAAGATCGCTTTAATGAAAGGTGCCTAAAAACCATCACTAAGTTTGCTGAAATTTATAATAATTTTCAGACTGAAGTTAAACTTTTCTTCAGAGAGCAATTACTGGTTACTATAATTCATCTTATTTCAAGTTAATTGCTTCTTTGTTTTGGGGAAGAAAGGAAATGGAAAGATAAATGAGTATGCTTGCTAGACCTGATCCACTCCATGTTCTCTGTGATACATGGGTAACAGGAGAACAAATGCATGCTTGGCGCTTCCAGACCAGCACTCAAGTCTAGGATGTTCACTCTGCAAGTCTGTATGAGCTCAAGCTCCTATATTGGCAGTTTAAAACGTTCAATTTCAGGGCTGCAGTTCAGATGCCATGAGGTGATATCTATGGGTACCTGTTTCAGCAAATGATGCTGACAAAATTCTACCGATCCTTAGAACTATCTGATGTTTACTGCATCTGATAAGGTTCAATTTTTTGAAAAACATTCTTGCATGGGGAATTTTTATGGTATCTTCTGCAGTACAAAATTATGTAGCTAGTTGGATTATGTAATTATAACCTTTTTCAGTCAAATGGGGCCTCATAGATTGGCCATTGAGAAGGCAGAGAATCACTTTATCAATTGCATTCAGACTTGTAGGTTTGAACTTGAAGGAGAAAGAATAACCCTTTTATATGAGCAATCAGTTCCTTCACGTATGAAGAGCAGCGTCCTTTTGAACTTACCAATGCATATCAGATCTTCTTGAAGAACCACCTGATTCTCATCCTTCAGCTGATCAATGGCATAATACTCGTTACCAAAGAATTATTGCTTCTACAAGCGAATTTCAGCTGTCATCATTTTGGCCACCGAACACCAAAATTGAGAACATGTACGTGACTTATTGAATTCCATGATCAGGTGTAAAAAAATTAGATGGGCGGGACTTGCTGTGGTGAAATATTGCTAAACTGCAACTTGGTTCTACATGCATGTGATTTGCTTTGCCTTTTGCCTTGCTAAGGTGATACGGCAGCTTTCTGTATTGTTCTTTTTTTTTTTTTTTTTTTGGTGCACGCTCCTTCAGCTGCCTGGAAGAGCGAGCAATAGCACGACTTCTTTCTAAATTAAATGCTTTAATTACGTTATATAATGAAATTTGATTTTGCACTGCTTTTGATGATCTTTACAGTGTTTGCTTTTCTGACTTGTTTGATACGAAGAAACACCGGACCGAGGTAGCTGAGGAAACTACAAACAATGTTAAGTTCCAAGACTGGAGGTGGGAAGAAGTAGTTTGAAGCGCAGCCAAGATATGAAAGTAGAATAGCAAATTTCACGAGGCGGAACATAACCAATACACTCACACCTCTGTTTCTTGTTCCTCTGTATGCCTGTCGCCATGCCCTCTCACAACATAAGAAATTTGATCTCTCTTCATCAAGCATGGGACCATATGCAGAATTTGACAGCCATTGTAAATCTCTTTTTCTTTTTCTTTTTCTTTTTTTTTTAAAAAAAATTTGTTAGTGCTGCATTTGTGTTAGTTTTGCAAATTAGCAATTCTGACAACTATCAACTGGCCTGCGTAACTGTAGGAATTGGACATCGCATTATTCAAAACCACCACCATTTGCTAACCTGCCCTTTTAATAGATTATGGTATGAGCTGCACCATGATTCTTTTGAGTTCTCTGACTGTCATAGTTTTTACTGCAGCTGATCAATATAAATTTTTATGCAGTCTCTTGAGAATCACCCTAACTTATACAGTTCTGGAGTAGTTGTGAGAAGCGAAAATGTTGCCTTGGCTGGACGGTGTCCAACAGGTGAAACAACATCAGGGCTTTACAGCGATACAGCGATTTATTTAGGGGCATGTATGCTGTGTGGTGGTCCTTGGCAAGGAGGCCGCATGTCCGTAACCCTGATACCTCTTCACCCTTCATCACCAGATGTCCACAGCCATTGGACCATGATGAAATAGATTTAGAGCCAGGCAATATACAGGGGAGTTGCATGGATTGTTTAAAGATCTACGCAAGCCTGTGGAGACGGGTTGTGAGAAGATAAAGATTAGATTTGACTCAACCCCTCAAAAAAGAGTACCACAAGGTAGTATATCATTGATCCATGTAATTTGTGATTAAATTAAACTTTGGGGATGCTTAGTGGATAATGATAGATAGACAAGGAAATGAATAAAATATACTAAATTCCATTGATGCGTTCCAAACGGCCAGTGTTTATCTAGTCTTAGGTCTTGCATTATGAGCAAAGCGCTCACACTCGTGACGGTACGAGGACCACCTCCCGGACGGAACGACCCCAAATAATTGCGCTTCCCAGAAAAAAAAAAAAAGTTGATAGGTCGTAAGGCTGAGGACAACTTACTTTTGTTTTGATGATTTGGCTGCATTAATCCCTCCAATGTCATCCTCTGGATTTTTTGAATCATGAAAAATCATTCAAGGAAAAGGTTTTGTACTGCAAATTTATCATTTGGCAAGATCACTTTCTAACATCGCAATGTCCATCCATGCGATGGAAGGATCTTTGCGCATACCAACGGATATCCATGCGTATAATTTATTCATTACTCCACCCCCAACACTAACTCCTTGCGATTAAAATTAAATCAGTCAGAACTTGATTTTTTTTTTTTTATAAAAAAAAAGCTAAAATATACTTTCATTGACAGAACTTCGGAAATACAATGTTCTTAGCATAATAGGTTTAGAGGAACTAAACCATTATAACAAAAAGTTTGAAGCCTGAAATAATTTTTTAAAAAAAAGTTTAAGAACCAAAGTTTAGGATTTATCTACCCTTTAGCTTTTTTATTTTTTTTTTCAAAAAAAATATTTAATTTTTTTAGTACATCCAAAGTAAGGGTGGCAAAATGTAAATTAAATCTGCCAACCCGCATGAATCCACCTAATATAAAGGGATTTGGGTAGGATTTTTTTATGTTCAACACTAGTCTAGATTGACTAAATAAAACGATTTGAGTCTGATGATTTGCTTGAACTTTTTTTTATTTAATTTAATTCATAAAAAAGAAAAATTATAATGAGTAATGGACAAGATGGCTTATGTGATTCTAGTTTAATTAATTTTAACTTTAATTAGTTCATCATCGATATGTATATTTTATATTTCTAAATTTATTTTGATTATAATAATATATTTTAAATTCTATCAAAATTTTATTGTTCACGGTCTTTTGAAATTTGTATAAAATTAACGAGCGTGTTTTCAAATAAAATTGTAAATGGAGATGCATTTAAATAAAACAAATATATCGAACATAAGCTTTCATTTTTGAAAATAAATTGGACATGCATTTTTTTTTAAAAAAGTATAATTCTTAACCAAGTAAAATGAATAAAAGAATCTAGATAGCTAACCCCTGTTATATTAGATATATGTTTGGAAAAAAGTTTGATTCCCCCATTTGTTTTGATTTTTTTTTTTATTGTTATAATCTATTTCAATCTGACCTGAATTCAAGTGGGTCCAATCCATTGCCGCCCTTCACTAAAAGATTCGATCGATTAATTCTGACCTATCTATCTTACCGACCATTGAAAAATAGAGTATTCCATTTTACGTGCGCATCCATGACTTCCACCAATCCAATCCATGAAGTCGCTCATTTCGATTTGTCCTACAAGGAAAGAAAGAATAAAATCGAAAAGAAAATGTATACAAAGATGCATCAAGTTGATTCGTATCCTCATGTCCATTAACAAAATCATGCTCTCTCTCTCATATCTCAGGAATAGTTCTCATTCTCCACAGCTACTTTCCCATTAGTGACTCTTGCTTTAAATTAAAAATCATGTGCGTCCAAGATTCCTACACAAAGTGAGATATCCCTGCCATTTTATTGAAATCTAAACAAGAGGGAATCAAAGAAATTGCCATATCAAAATGGGGAGGAGGAAGCATAAAAATCATTTAAAATTCAAACATTGGCATCATCCACAAAGAGAGAGAGAGAGAGAGTATTCGAAGAACATGGTGGAAGGCTTCGCTAAGCATATCCATCGTATATATCTTATTGGAATCTAAGTACAAGCAGTGGCCATCTGTCGATCAGGGCATCCATAAAGAGATCAAAGGGCTTGCTTGTTAGCCTGCGACAGGGAGAGGAAGAGAGGATTAATTGAACGCTCGAGGAAATAGCGAAATGTTTCCTTTAACCATGTGCTTTTTGCCTAAGAATAAAGAACATGGTATATTTTCTGCCCTTGTGGCAAGGCATTTAAGAGTATATGATGAGAAAGACAACGAAGGGAATAGAGTGAACTGTTCGGGCTAAGAGAAGATATTCTCCTCCATCACCCACCCACTGAGACACTTGGATGTGTATAGCGTGTGTTGTTTCTCCAATGCAACCTTTGAGTTCCTTAAATACACCACTTAATGGATCGGCTTGAACCATCCATCCATCCATCCATCACGAGTTTGTAGCCGGTATTCTTTCAAGTTTGGGAGCTTTTTCTTCAGAGGTTACTCTGCTGTCCTTAATATTCTGTTTCTCTTTAAACAAACCATTGCTTTGAGACAATGGACTCATTGCAGACCCTTGTTCTTCTCTTCACCTCTTGATGTGGTCATGATCGTTTGTTTTCCCACTCCTTGGCTGTCGATGAATGTTCGGATGGCTTGAATGGTGCAATTTTTAAATTGTTTGATGGTCTGTATTTTTAATTGCTTATAAGTTGTGGAAGCTAGGATAAATCTAATATATTGCTGAAATTCCGAGAGAATTGTTTATCCCAGAATATACCCGTTACCAGAAAAACTTAAAAACTATTTAGTATTTAGTTGTCTTTCATAGGAGAGATTGTCAAGTAGCTATCCATTTAGCTGGTTTTTTGACAGGGCTTGGCAGTTACCGTTATGCTTAAGAATACCTCAGTATAACCAGTACATGTTTAGAAGAGCAGAATGGTGTAAATGCCTTAGAGGTGATCTTCAAAAAAAAAAATCAAATGTCTTAGAGGTAAGCAGCAAGACCTTTTTCCCCATGAATAGCAATGTTTTAGATGTTTTTCTCATCTTTGAATGAGTTTTTTTGGGTTCTTTTCATCCACCTGCAGATGTTTCCCAAAATTCTTAAGGTTTTATTGGAACAAAGAATAATGTCTAGATTGGTCAGTATGATGCCAAGTGAACTCAATAAAAGCATATTTTAATAATTCTCATCTGATCAATATCCTAATCTGGCTGTTCAACTTCTTTATTCAACAAGTAAATTTGTTGCCCTCAAGTATAGGTTTTTTTTTTTCCTAATTATTCAAATACTTTAATTATTGACTAGTGATTTAAGCAACCCAGTGGATCTATATGCCTCCAAAATATTCCATAGCCTGAACAGATACCTCACAATTGTCCTCATTTTTGCATGAACGGCATAATTTTGGGTGAACCATTGTATTAATATGTTTGAATGGGAACTGCTCTCTGAAAATCTCTGTCATCACAGGTGCTTTGCATTTCCTGTTAATGGAACTGCTTGCTTAAATGTTATTTCCCTTTTTGATCAGAATAAGAAAACTGACCAGCATTTGTTAATGATTTTCTCTTTCAGGCTTGGTTTTTACAAATGGATACTGCTGCAGGTGAAGCAAAATATGATTGCTTGCTCTTCGGTAGGTGCAACGTCTACTGTTTTGTTTCCAAGAAAAGATTGATGATTTACATTTCATCAAGATTACAAGCACAGCCACTTTACTCCTTAAGAGAGATAAACACAGAAAATTTTCATATTTCTGATAGCTAATCTTTATATTACTGGTGGTGTGATGGATGTGTAATCTTTTGGTGTACTATGTATGTATCTCAGACATGGATGATACCCTGTATCCCTTGAGCTCAGGCATCAACTTAGCTTGCCGGAAGAATATCCAAGGTAAGCTTAACAGTAATCAAAATGGTTAATTAATTCATGATGTCTTCCAAGTTCAGGCCTTGGTTATGTTAGTAGATATATACCAACATGAAATCACTCCTGATTTTGAACTGGCTCATGTAAAATAGGAGCACCATGATTAATCCATGCCATTGCCTGGCTATTTCTTACTAAATTCAACATAAGTAAATGCTTCAGCATATGGATAGAAAGGCTACTGACTTCTGTCAAATTTTAGAGTATATGTTGCATCATCTTCAAATTGAAGAAAGCCAAGTCCCACGCATGTGCTTGGAATTGTACAAGGAGTATGGAACAACGATGGCTGGTCTAAAGGTAGAAGCACTAATTTTTCCAAAGAACTTATGAGAGATTAGTTTGTTACTAAAATTTCAGCATTGTAATTGTGCTACTGTGATTCCTATGCAGGCACTCGGTTTCGAGTTTGACAATGATGAATTCCATGCTTATGTTCATGGAAGACTGCCTTATGATGTTTTAAAACCTGATCCAGTTTTAAGAGGTCTACTCCTTTCGATGCCGCAAAGAAAAATAGTATGTAAATCTAAAATCCCCACAAATCGTGGTTTCATTTTTTATCAGGCAGATGAGTGCAGTTGACGAATAGGAGGGATATGTTTTTGTTTACACTCATCAGAAAAATGCTAAATGATTTGACCTGATAATTGAACCTAATTTATTTGTTACTAGTTGCTCAAGAGAATTATTTCCTCTTCAAAGGTATAACTTCATGTTACTCTTTACAGATATTCACAAATGCTGATAAAGCCCATGCAGCAGAAGTCCTCAGAAGGTTGGGCCTAGAAGACTGTTTTGAGGGCGTCATATGCTTTGAAACACTCAATCCACCAGTTTTACCCAGTGATAATAATGAAAAGATTAATATCAATCAGTCAGATGAGTTTGAGGATCATGGATATTTCAGCAATACTGAATCAGATGCTGCTGATTCAAGCAAAGCAGATGGCTCAAAATCTGGGTTATCACGCATTCTTTGCAAACCTTCCATCGAAGCCATCAAAACAGCTATTCAGATTGCAAATATTGATCCTAAGAAAACAGTAAGACGCATACAAACTTTGGAATTTTCAGCCATTCATTATTTTAAGCAAGAGTTGGAAGTAAGTTAAAAACTTTTCCATTTTCAGATCTTTTTTGATGATAGCGCTCGAAACATGGCCGCAGGGAAGGCAGCAGGGTTTACCACTGTCATTGTAAGCCAACACCTGCTCTATATCAATTCAACTATATATGCTAGAGCTTCCCAATGTTAGGACAAATGCTTACTACCTATAGAAATGAAGAGACCATGACCATCCTCATCAGAATGGTATATATATTATCTAATATGAAATTGGGAAACCAAAGTGCTAGGGCCAAAGAAATCCGTACTGCATGTAACTCTTAAATTAGTCTCTAATGTCACTGCAGTCTAATTGCATGGAAGTTTGGAATGCAGGTCGGGAGCTCGTTGCTGGTTCCAGGGGCAGACCACGCTCTTAGTAGCATCCATAACATCAAGGAAGCACTTCCTGAAATATGGGAAGGTGGGGATCAGTTGGATTTGGTTCTTCCATCTGCTGCAGTTGAAACACAAGTCCTTGCTTAAGACTTCATACGAAGACGTCTATCTATCTACATTTATGTCAAGCTAAAGGGAATGTAATATGCATCAGTTAAGGAAATAAAATAAAAAATGCATTCGATCAGTTCAGCTATTGATTGATCTTCATCGCTAAAACACTTTGATTGGATTATTCAATCTCCATGCCTTCCTTCTCTTTTTTGTGGCAAGGGACGGGATAAGGGTAGAAGTGGCCAATGGCTACACGACGCTAGGGGTGTGATGGAGCCAAATTAATTTATTTTATTGGAGCTTGGGACTGATCAAACTTGGGTTAAAGTAAAGTTTGAAACTGAGTGAACATGTGTGAGTGAAACATGAGTCCAACCAAACAAATCAAATTTCTTAATTGAATTGGAGAACAAATCAAGCTCAAACTAATCTAGATTCAAGCTTGACTCAAAAAATGAATTAATATTTAATGGATTCAAAACTTAGAAATATTCAAGCTTGAATGACCTTGATATTGTAACACTAGATTCTAAGATCCAATGGCACCATCTAAAAGTTTATGTTTTCATGCGCGAACATGTGTGCGTATATCTCTATATGTCTATGTGCATATATATAAACATATATATAATATGTTGACACACGCACACACACACACACTCACTCAAGCCTATGATGATGTTAGGCCCTGCTTGAAATGAAATCAATTTTGAGCTACTTGATTTTTGCCTAGTGTGGATTAATCGAATCAAAGCTCAACGTTACGTTCTAATGTTGCAACGTGATGACCATCCTAAATTTCGACCCTCCAGACCACAAGTTTGATTAAAATCAGCAGAGCACTAGACCATGTCCCATTCTCGAGCTGGCTTTACGACTCAGTAATGTGCGGTGCCGACACCGTCCTTCCTCACTCTCCTCCAGGGCTGCAACAGCATGCGACGTCTCCGAAAAATCCACGCCCAGGTCATCGTCAACGGCTACCTCCGCCGCCCCGCCGTCTCCGCCAAGCTCCTCGCCTTCTGCGCCACCTCCGCCGCCGGCGACCTCTCCTACGCCCGCCTCCTCTTCTCCCATCTCCCTCCCCCTCTACACGTCGACCACTGGAACTCCCTCATCCGCGGCTCCTCCCGCGGCCCTTCCCCTCTCGACTCCTTCCACCTCTACAACGCCATGTCCTGGAGCTCCTCTGCTTCTCGCCCCGATGCCGTCACCTTCTCCTTCCTTCTCAAGGCCTGCGAGCGCTCTAAGGCCGCCACCAAGTGCCGCGAGGCCCACGGCTCGATCGTCCGGACCGGTTTCTCTTCGAGCGTCATCGTCTGCACGAATTTGGCTCGTTGTTATGCTGAGAACGGGTTAATCCAAGACTCGAGGAAGGTGTTCGATGAAATGCCCGAGAGAGACTTGGTCTCGTGGAATTCGATGATCGCGTGCTACTGTCATGCAGGTCTGCATGAAGAGGCATTGAAGGTATATGATACAATGAGGGTTCTTGGTGTCGGACTTGATGAATTCACCGCTGTTGGGCTGCTCTCATCTTGCGCTCATGTTGGCGCGCTGAATTTTGGTGTCCGGGTTCATGAATTCGCCGAGAAAAATGGCTTCTTGGAAAGGAATATCTATGTGGGCAATGCGCTTGTTGACATGTACGCCAAATGTGGCAGCTTGGATGGGGCTTTCCGGGTCTTCAATAGGATGCAGAGGCGGGACAGATTCACGTGGAATTCGGTGATCATTGGTTTGGGAGTTCACGGTCATGGCGACGAGGCGATCTCGATCTTCAAAAGGATGCTGGTGGCCGGTGTTTCGCCGAACTCGGTCACGTTCCTTGGATTGCTTATGGGATGCACTCATCAAGGCCTAGTTGGAGAGGGAATAAAATATTTTCAACTTATGAATTCCGAGTTCAATTTACAGCCAGACCTCAAGCATTACGGATGCATGGTAGACATGTTTGGCCGAGCTGGTGAGCTTGAGAAGGCACTTGAAGTCATCAGGAGTTCACCCTGCAGCGATGATCCTGTCCTATGGCGGACGTTGTTAAGTGCTTGCAAGATTCACAAGAATGTGGAAATGGGTGAGATTGCCTTCAAAAATCTCACACACTTGTCAGCTCATAACGCTGGGGATTGCGCTCTTCTTGCTGCAATCTATGCCAATGTAGGCGATAGTCAAGGTGTTTCTAGGATGAGGAAATTGGTCAAGGATCAGGGGATTAAGACAAAGCCTGGATGTACCTGGATCGAAGTTCATGGTGAGGTGAGGAAATTTGTCATTGGTGATACATCACACCCTGATACTAAAGAAATCTATGATAAGTTGAAGGAGATGATTGGCCGAGCAGTTCCTTTGGGTTCTGCGGAAGAGAGATCCATGGTTTCTTCCAAAGAAGAAGCTGCCGTGGGGGGTTGGAGGAGGTGCCAGAGAATGGAGGGGATTACCATAGTGAGCTGCTAGCAATTGCTTTTGGGCTAATGGAAACTTCAGAAGGGACCAGTCTTCGAATTGTGAAGAATTTAAGGGTGTGCAAGGATTGCCATTCGTTGACAAAGATTGTATCAAGAGTCTATGGTCGGGAAATCATCGTAAGGGACCGGGTGCGGTTTCATCATTTCAAGGATGGGTCTTGTTCTTGCAGGGATTATTGGTGAAAAATTATTCTGGTTATTAGGTAGTTCTTCCAGAAATCAATCACAGTTTGGTGATTAGAGTTGGGGGCCTCATGAGAAACCAAGGCACGCATGCAGTGAAGCATCCTTGGCATAGCGTAAATGATAGAGGAGAGCATTTCTCATCCAATGCACCTCCTTGCTTTCAGCTACCTAAAAATATTTGAAATTATTGCTAGAGGTTCTTTTGCCATCAAAGTGAGGTTGGCTGTAAGCTCATAAAACAGAGGAATCGAATTCCTTGTTTCTAAGTGATTCCAAACGGGCTGTGAAAATATGGAATCAGAACTTCATCTCCTTCAATTCACTGTTATTAATTATTTCTCACTCCCTGATTGAAGAGGATTGGCAGCTATGTTCGGCTCCACCAATCGTATGCTCTTTCTTCCCTTCTTTTTCTTTCTTGTTTCCCCCCTTCCCGATTCTTGTATTTAATGGGCTCTTGCTGAATTTTCGATCCTATCTATGAGAATTTAGATCGGCATGTAGAATCTCTTCATTTGTTTCGACTCCTTTTGGTTTTACTGATTCTATGCTCTTGTGGCGATTTTTTTCGAATGGTTTGGTTTCGGCATGGTGTTTGAATTGGCCTTACTTGGTTTCCTGTTTGCCTCTCTGGAGATCTTCGCAGATTTCGTTTTTTAGATTTGACTTCGATTGCATGCTGAGCTGTTTGCATGTCTGTATTTAAAGATGAGAATCATCAAGAATAGAGACGGGAGGACAATCAACATCACGAAAGAGGTTAAGTAGTAGTGATTTCAAAAGCGATGTAATGTTTTTCTAGGTTTTTCTCTGAACTAGAGTATGATGGTCATATTATGCAGTCATTTAACTACCAAAATTCCTTCAGATTACTCTCCTACATTAGACGCATTTATATGTTAGCTTTCTTTACTGCTTTCTTATCTTCGTTCTTCTTCCCTGTGTGTTAATATCCGCAGGTTCTTTTGGAGGTCAACCAACCGGGAGGAAGTAGAATAGCAGCTTACACACAAAGGCATATGAAGATTAATAAGAGTCACGAGGAATTAAGATGAGAGGACTACCAACACTGAGTTAAAGGTAGGTATGAACTGGTGGTTCGAAAGGAACGTGCGTATAGCCTTCATCTAGGTTTCTTTTCAAAGTTTGGATATGCATGGACCTGCTTTAGACCTTGCTATTGCACAATTGAGAAAAGCAAAAATCAATCTTTTTCATGTGAAACAGAAAGCACTGTCCATGTTTACTTATGTATTTTCTTTTTCTTTGATGGAAATGAGTTAAAAAAAAGAAAAGATATTCCTAAATAAATCTCCAAAGTTGGGAAAAATTACTCATGTATTTTCTTTTCTTTGTTTTTTGACATCTAGTTAATAAATAGACATGGGTCTCTATTTTGGTTGGGCACTGGAGAGTAATAAATTGCATTATAAGAGATGGCATCTTGCTCTCACGGTAAATAACCTATCATATACAATTGTAGAGCCTCTTTTGAACAAGTACTGTATATATTATATGAAAAACACATATTCCAGGTCGGCGGCCTTGCTCTTTCCCATTTAGTTGTGTTAATGAATTCCATCTAGATCGTATTCCATCAGCATGCTAATTAGATATCTGCTGAGCCTGAGCTGAGATACAGAAAGAAAGGCCAAAACCTTGCCCAGCCAGCCTCATGAAGCTTTTGGACCCAAGGTAATTTCAGCCCTTGCTGCCTCCATGAGTTGGGCCCCGATACTGGACCAAGGCTTCAATCCTTCCCCCAGCCTCACGAAGCTGTTCCACCTCCTAAGCCTGAATGAAACCCCTGCCGCCCGCTCGAGTCTGGGCGAAGGTTTAAGTCCTGCCATGTTGACTCCGCCCCGATTCTCTGAAGCTTCATCATGTCAGACCTTGACCAAGCGAGCGAGGATTGGCATGGGCTCACCTCAAGGGAGATGTTGACGCTATTAAGACAATGCTCCAGGAGGAGCCTGTGCCAACTGACCATGTTGAGGAGCTATTACGAAATGATATCCGAAGAGAGCGTATCAGGGTATTGCTTCAAAGATTTCCGGGACTCTGTGTCACAAATTTTAAATGAAATAAAGAGGCAGCAGTCAGTGAATCTGGACTCAGTAGTGGAAGAGTTGACTACAGCAAAAAGCAAGCAACTCTCCAACTTACGACAGTCGTCTGTCAACCGGTTATATAAGTTTTTGATGCGAGTTATTAGAAACAAGTGGTGCCTGATATCAGTCTCAAAGCTGAGCTTGTCAATAACAGAGGAGAAATAATGACCCGGATGAACACCTTAGAACAAGAACTTGAACAAGCTAAGAATGCATCTCTGCTGAAAATGAGGCACAAATTCATAAGCAAGATGAAGCCATAAGTAAAACAAGAGCATGTGTTGGCTCTGTTTCCCAGGAGATTCAGAAAGCTGAAGAAGGACGCAGCCAGTAGAGGAGACACTTGACAAAGTTGGAGAAGAGGCCGAAGCAAAGATGAGGAAGAGCAGCTGGAGGGGCTGCAAGCTTCGAAAGCAGTGCTCCTTAAGTTTGACAAATCATGACCTCACGTAGTTGCTCATGTAGTTATTATGGTTTGTTCATTTGTGTTTCCATCGTATTACATTCAAGGCTTCAAGCTGTGGTTTGTTTCTGCATTGTCAGCTGGTTTGAATTGGCTATCACAAACGATGATAATTTACGAGGAAGTTTGTTGCCTCGTTGGACATTTGATGTTTCCAAGAATAAAGAAGATTTTATAATCATTCAATGTGATGTGGTTTAAGCTGATTGTAAGCCAATCTGATGGCAATACATAGCAAATGGAAAGAAGGTAACATGGTATTCTCTCAAAGAGGAAAGTTTCAATTTAGAGAGTCTTCTAGTAAAGCCCTTGATCAATCTGCCAAAACTTCTGCTAAAGGCATCGACTTATTTGGGAAGGAGTTCACTATCTTATTTAAGAGAGATCTACCATCTTATTAAGAAAAGACTTCATCAATGATGCTATCTTATCTGGAGATTTAATTCATCCAAGCCATGCACCAATAAGTGGCTTAATTGCAAGTGGATTCTTCTAAATGCCAATAAAAGTAGCCCTATGCTACTTCATAAATCAATTCATAGCTTAAGCTCTAAAGCCTTATAGTACTGATCTAAAGAGCTTTAGGTTTTACTTTTCTATTTTGTGGACCGACTTAAGTATCGAAGGTTTCCTTTAGAGAAAATATCTGAACTTCTTCCATCATTTTCTCTTACTTTTGCTAGTGCATGCGTAATCACCTAGAGAAGGACTTTGCTATCTATCTGAGCTATGACCTATTTCATTAGTTGATATTCAAAAATCAATTTTGAACATCAACAAAACAAATTACAATGTCGGTAAAAATGAGCAAAAGTGTCCAGCCTTTTTACATAAGAGAAAATATCGAGGAGCAACTAACACCTAAGCAGGTATTGGTTATGCTCAAATCAAGATCTCAAAATTTTGTAGGATATCCAACTAATTTAGATCCTCCACTGATGGTAATCATTTGAGAGATAGAGCTCTAGTCTATAAAGCTTTGGATGATGCATTAACCCTATCACAGCTTATAACTTGTCGATGGGAAGAGTTGAATATAGCTCATAACTCATCGGAAATAGAAGAGCTGACAACTCAACTCAACTCATCTAAGCCTTTTCCCAACTACATGGGGTCGGCTACATGAATCTGCTTCCTCCACTCTGCTGTATTCAGGACCAAATCAATATTTAAATTATAAATAATTATATTTTTTAATTATTTTTGCTCATGATAATTTAGGTCTACCTCTACCTCTATCCTTACCATGATTGTTAAAAGATTCATATTTTAAAGGGTCTGATGGAGCTTTACGCTGGCTGTCAGCTATCTAACGTAACTCTTCTCCTTTACTCGGGCTTAGAACTGGCCTTGACGGAGTTAACAGAAGAGCTGAACAAACTAATAATTTATCTCGGCTGAAAAAAACTAAACATCACTCATCAAGAATGAGACAACCCACTAAGCCGACTAAGTTGTTTGAGCTAGTTGCTTATAAAGTCGACCCAAGTAGATCAATCAGTCACTTATAGAATTGGCCCAAGCATAAATAGTTGATTGCTTATAGAATTGTCTTGAGTAGAAATAGTTGATCTAACCTGACATTTGATGTTGACTTCCAAATAATGCTAATTAACAAAATAAGTCATAACTCAAGTGGCAAAGCGCTTCCTAATATTATATTTCAATGAAAGTTGTTATATATATTTTTTGGTAATGATAAATATGACATTAAGTTTAATATGATAACATTATAACTTCTATATTACAATGATAGTTATTATATTGAAAGTTGTGATATAAATTTTTAATATAACATTAAATTTAACACTATATTATGATTTAATATTATATTATAATAAAATTTGTTATATAATTTTTTGAAATATTATAACATTAAATTTAATATTATATCAATTATAATATAATATCATATCATAATTTAATATTATATAATAAAAGTTGTTATATTAAATTTTTTTGTGATGATGGGATACAAGTTATATTAAATTTAATATTAGAAGCAGTATACTCCATCAGACATATTTTTTTTTAATCTCTACTCAGGAATCATGATCGTGTCATTATTAAATTTAATATAATGATTTCACTAGCTCGTCCCTGTCTGTTCCTGAGACTTGCTTTAAGATTAGTGCGTCGATCTCTTTCCTAGCTGATCTCTGGTGATCCTCTTCGATTCTCTGGTGCTTGCGCTCTGGTCTGAGTCTCCCCTGTTCCCCCTTCTGTCCCATGGCTTGGATGGAGGATCCGATGGTCGGTCCATAGGGAACCGGGTGGCGAACGGAAGCTTTCAATGGGTGTCCTCTTCTCCGTCGCCGGCTGAGGTGGCGTTGCTGGAGGCCCATTTTCCTGATGTATTCTAACTGCCGATGGAGGAATTGGCAGCATAATCCAGGGGTTGGCAGCAACGGGCTATTTTGATGAGGACATTCCACCGATGGGTTCCAGTCGAAGCTTTCATCCGGGAGTTCCGACGAGGAGGCATCTCCGACGAGATCACCCCCATTAGTCTGGCATTCCGGAGCTTCATCTTCCGGTTTAAGGATGCTGAAACCCGGGATCTGGTGTTGCAGAGACCCTGGATGATCAATGGCTAGCCAGTAGCCGTGGAAGCCTGGAGGCTGGATTTTGTCCCCACGGCTGAAGCCATCACATCTGCTCTCTTATGGATCAGAATGCCCAACCTCCCGATTGAATTTTGGAGGGAGGAGTTTCTCAGAGAAATCATCTTGCCGGTGGGTCAGTTCCTCTGTGTTGATTCAGCTACTTCGGCGAAGACTAGGAGAGGTTATGCCCGAGTTTGTGCCCGAGTTGACCTCCGTTCTCCTCTCCACCGGGGTCCCGTGTGAGGGGGGCGAATGGTCCGTTCTGGCAACCCTTTGTCTATGAGCAACTGGACGGGATCTGTCCAAGATGTGGCTCTCTCCATCTCTCGGCTGCTGCTCCCCTTCGGCCAAGCTTGCTGCTGAGTCGTCGTCTGAGGCTCTCCTCTATGATGCATGGATGTCGGCAGTTCGGTAATGTAAGGAGGTGAAGGGGACTTAGGCGGATGGCAGGCGGAAGATGCAGGTGGAGGGGAGTCCAGCTTCCTCTGTTCCTCGGGCTTCCTCTCCTGCTGGGGCCTCTGTTCCGGGACGCAGGCTGAGGGCTGGATAGTTCAGTTGAAGTTGGCTCGACGAAGAAGAAACAAAGGCCTTCTCGTGGAATCCATGCAGACTGAGAGTTCTGGTCTTTCACCAGTGGCAAAGGCAAAGTTAGACGCAGTGGCTGATTCTGGGCTGAAGGATACAGTGCGTGCCGGTTTCAATGGGGATGTGCCGGTCTAGCAGAGATTCAAAAGTCTGAATCTTTCCTTTCCTAAACCTTGCTGATTAAGAATCCATTTGCTGCTCTAGATGCGGATTCGGGTGGAGTTAGCCAATTATGGAGCAGGGATGCTTGCCCGGGTCCCCTAAAGCGGGCCCGTCCGGCGGAGTATCAGGCCCCTCGGCTAATTTCAAAAATTGACAAAAAGAAAGGGAAAGATGGTACCTCCTTCTCTAAAGCTAAACAAGTCAAAGTTCGAGAGGTGCAGTATTTGAATGTTGATCTTGGGTCCTCAGAGGTGATTCAGCTTAAGGGTACGGTGGAGGAGATGGCCCAGCCCTCTAAGGCTACTGACTCTACTAGTGACCCCTTGACTTCGGTTATTTTGGGTCAGGGTCCAGGATCGAGGCCCTCTGATAACTCTCCTCGGTCTGGTGTGATCCAGGAGGAGATGATTTGTTTACATCAGAGCCCTGATGAAGACACTACTTCTTTTGGGTGTCTCCCTGACAGCGATATGGTAGAAGTGCAAGGGGGATCCCTACCTCCTCTTCCTATTAAATGAAGATCCTATTATGGAATGTCATAGGAGCTCGAAAGCCATCGTTTCAATCATCTTTCAGTAGATTGTTGCAAATCCACAATTTGATGTCTGTGTTTTATTAGAAACCAGGTTGTCGGGGGATAGTCTGGCCTGGTTTCGGAGACAGATTGTCAGAAAGTGGTCTCTATTTGCGGTTGAGGCTATGGGGCTATCTGGAGGCATTATAGCCATCTGGCGCTCCTCGGGGGTGAATGTAGATGTTGTTCATCATAGCAATCAGCATATAGGCCTTCTTGTCGCAGAGGGCTCTACTAATTCTTGGCTTCTATCGGCAGTTTATGGAAGTACTGATTTTCGGGAAAGATGGCTTTTATGGGTGGATCTTCATTCCCTTCTTGCTAGGGGAATTCCTTCCATTGTTGCTGGTGATTTCAATTGTATTACTGAAGCCAGTAAAAAGCGAAGGGGAAGAAGGGTCACTGGCATAGCCAACATCACTGAATTTAGGGATTTCATCAGTTCGGCTGGTCTTCTGGATTTGGGTTTCTCGGGGCCCCAATTCACTTGGTGTAATAATCGTCAGGGATCTGCTCGTGTTTGGGAGAGGCTGGATAGAGCTATGGCTTCGGAACAGTGGCTTCAGAAGTTCCCTTCTGCTTCTGTTTCTCATCTTCCGAGGATAGCTTCGGATCACTGCCCCATTCTTATCTCCATGACGATAGATCATTTTCAGAGGAGGCAATTCAGATTTGAGTAGTTTTGGACTTCTTATACAGCAGTCCGATCTATCATGGCCCAGGTCTGGCATATACCTATTCGGGGCAATGCTATTTATCGTCTATCTCGCCGGCTTATGTTGGTCAAACGAAGACTAGTCAGATGGAATAGATTGGAGGTTGGTGATCTAGTCAGACAGGTGGAACAACTTGAAGCTGATATCAGTTTATTGCAGATTAAGGAGGATCAGGAGGGGATTCTTTTGAACTCTAACCTCTCTGCTCTCCGGGCCAAGCTCGCTCTACACCACTCTCTGCTTACCCAGCAGGAGATCTATTGGAGGCAACGGTCTAGGATCCAGTGGATTCATGAAGGGGATCGTAATACTAGATTCTTCCATCAGGCCACTCTGAAACGGCGTGCTGCAAACAGGATCCATAGACTTGCTGATGATTCAGGGGACTATCATGAGGATTTTCCTTCTATTCGGGACTAGCTCCTTCACTTCTTTCAGGCTAGATAGTCGGAGTCCTCTGGCCTGGGTTCGCCGGTTATCCAGGTCCCTGGCTCTAGGAAGGTTTCTTCTTTGGAGAATGAACAGGTTATCAGACCTATCTCTGGGGATGAGATTCGACTGGCTCTGTGGGAGCTTGGGCAGGATAAGGCCTCGGGGCCTTATGGCTTTCCACCATTCTTCTATCGCCATTATTGGGACATTGTTGGTCAGGAGGTGATTCAGGCTATACTTCTTGCTTTTTAAGCCAAGGACATTCCTGTGGAGTGGAATCGGACTCTCATTACCCTGGTTCCCAAATGTAATGAAGCTACTCTCCCTTAGCACTTTAGGCCTATTAGTCTGTGTACTACATTGTATAAGGTCTGTGCTCGTGTGCTTGCTGATCGTCTCTGCTTGGTGATGCCTCGCATTATAGCAGTAGAACAAGGGACGTTTATCAGAGGGAATAGTATTTCCGACATGTCCTCATTGCTCAGGAGTTTATGTATGATCTTCAGAGAGCTTCGGCCAGGCAGCCCCTTATGGCGGTCAAGCTGGATATGGAGAGAGCCTATGATAGACTAAGTTGGACTTTCCTCTACCACTCCCTATAGGAGTTTGGGTTTGATGATCAGTTTATTGATTGGATTATGGCTTGCATTTTGAGGCCTTCTTTCTCACTGATCATCAATGGAAGTTGACTAATTTTTTCACTCATCCGTAGGGCTGCGTCAGGGTTGTCCTTTATCCCCCGTGTTGTTTATTTTGGCGGCTGATGATCTTTCTCGGGCCCTCTATCAGGCTCAGGCTGACAGTCGTATTGTCCCTTTTACAACCTGCCCTACGGGTCCTGCGATCTCTCATATATTATTTGCTGATGATTGTATCTTGCTGGGGAGGGCTACCTCTGCCAACGCTTCTTCCTTTGCTAACATCATTCAGAGTTATTGTCAGGCCTCAGGTCAGAAGGTAAATGTATCCAAGTCTTCTATCAGTTTTAGTCTGAGAGCTACCAGGGAAGCAATTGTCCTTATGCTGGGTATCTCGACCCAGACTGACCATTTTCAGTACATAGGGGTTCCTATCACTGGTAGATATCCCCGATGTGCCAACTACTATGATCTTGAGCTGAGGATCCATCAGCGCATTGAGGGGTGGCAGGTTACGGGGTTATCTATGATGGCAAGGGTCACTATAATCCGTTCAGTTCTTTCCTCCCTTCCGTTGTATCTTCTTTCTAATGCTGGCATCCCGATCTCTTGTCTCAGGAGAATTAAGAGATGCTTTAGGGATTTTCTTTGGGCGTCTATGCAGGATGGGCATGGTATTCATCTTATGTCTTCGGAGAGGGTTTGTATGCCTACTCAGGAGGGCGGTCTTGGGATCCAGTCTTTGACAGTCAGAAGGGAGGCTCTTTTGGCCAAGCATGCCTCGCGGTTCATTCTAGAGCCGCAGAGTTTATGGAGCTCTTTTATGCAAGCGAGATATGGTGATTGGTCTTCCTCCACGCATGTGCAGTCCTCTCGTCGGCATTCTTTCTTTTGGAAGGAGGTTTGTCGGTATAGTAGCTCCATTATGGAAAACACTTCGTGGATGATTGGAGATGGATCTTCCATTGAGGTTCTACAGGATACCAGATGGCCCTCATTCTATAGTATTGATGTTCCCACTAGTATGAGAGTGAAGGAGCTGCTCTCTTTAGATCCTTCCTTTTGGCTTGGTACGTCGGTGTACCGATTCTTTGGAGAGGAGTTGGCTCATCGGATTATGTCTGATGATGCCAAGTCACCTTCTTCAAGCATCGGGAAAGATGGACGTCCTTCTCTTCGGACCCCTGCAAGAAAAGTCCCCAGAGACCGGATACTCCGGTGGGGACCCTCCGACGCTCAAGTTAGTTACTTGGGATCAAACAAGAACCGCTCAGCCTAAGGAAGCTGAGACAGTTAGGGTTTTGCTAGGAGGAAGAAAGCTAGAAAATCAGAGTTCGGATCCCTACTTATAGTGCGGGCACGTATTTTTATACATGTCCAAATATCCCGCCTTACTGTTTCGGAAGATTGCTGTCGTACCATCACTGTGCGCGCCGGAGGCATTCCGCGCTACCTGTCAACATGGCATTACACGTGTCTTGCAGTCGCGGTTGTATTTGGTGCGCGTCGTTGCTTGACATGACCACGCACAGTTGTAAGTGGTAGTGAATCGTACTCCGTAACGGGGCACAGTCACGCACAGGAACATGCAGTGCACCATACGCCGTTATGAGGCATGGCCCTCCGTAACAGGGCACCGTCACGCACAGGAACATGCAGTGCACCATACATCATTATGAGGTATGGCCGCAAGTAGCCACGGGCGCACGGAGAGTCACGTGGGCGCGCCAGATGGCCCGGAGTTGTCATTTGGTTCGAAGGCTGGTCCGTGTGCTAATCGCTGATGATGCCCGCGCACCCTGTGACCGGAGGGGGTCTCGAAGTGGAGATAGTGATCTCACCCCGAGACCGGAGGATGTCTTGGGGGAGGGATGGTGCTGGTGCACCCTGAGACCAGAGGGGGGTCTCGGGGTCAAGATATGGTGATCTCACCCCGAGACCGGAGGGGGTCTCGGGGGTGAGATGATGCTGGTGCACCCTGGGACCGGAGGGGGGTTTTGGGGTCGAGATATGGTGATCTCACCCCGAGACCGGAGGGGGTCTCGGGGGTGAGATGATGCTGGTGCCCCCCGAGACCGGAGGAGGGTCTCGGGGTCGAGATATGGTGATCTCACCCCGAGACCAGAGGGGGTCTCGAGGGTGATATGATGCTGGTGCACCCCGAGACCGGAGGGGGTCTCGGGGTCGAGATATGGTGATCTCACCCGAGACCGGAGGGGATCTTGGGGGTGAGATGATGCTGGTGCACCCCGGGACTGGAGGGGGATCTCGGGGTCGAGATATGGTGATCTCACCCCGAGACCGGAGGGGGTCTTGAGGGTGAGATGATGCCGGTGCACCCCGAGACCGGAGGGGGAGTCTCGGGGTCGAGATATGGTGATCTCACCCCGAGACCGGAGGGGGTCTCGGGGGTGAGATGATGCTGGTGCACCCCGAGACCGGAGGGAGGTCTCGGGGTCGAGATATGTTGACCTCTATTAGCTGTTGTTACCTTTTATTCTAACGGCGTTGGATCAGCCACATCAGATGCCCCCTCACCCCTGAGGCGAAGCGGGCCCTACTGGCAAGGCGAAAGGGGTGCTATCTTTCACGTGGCTGATCCCCATCCACATCTCTATGCGAACGACATGGGAAATATGAAAAGGCGGCCGCTTCCGTACTCTGTGTCCGCCACGATCGACCTCGAGGCGAGGTTAGCTCTTCGAAGTCCGCATGAAAAGCTGCATCATCATTACCTCTCATAGCGGCGACATCAGTGAAGTCCCATCATTGGCCGGAGGCGACCGTATCACGCGCTGGGCAACCATCGAGGCGAATCAGCCTATGGTAGGGGTCCATGTGGCTGACGAGACAAGGCGGGACAATTTGAAAACCCCATAAAACTTGAGTGGGGAGTTGAATTTGGCCTCACCGCTGCTGCCATCGTCGTCCTCCTCTGAGCTTGCGCTTTGGTCTCCCCTGCAACCTGTGAATCCTGCGTTTAGCTTTCTTTTCCTCAGGTTAGTTCTTCGTCCATTCTAGACTCCATCTCTTTCTTTTACCCATGAGTTCTCCATCCTGGACCTCGGAGGACGATTCGGAGAATCGTTCTCCCTTTGAGAGGCATTGCGCCTCTCCTGTACCTTCCTCTTCTCCTCCATTAGAATGGTCACTGATTCAGAGGACCGCGTCCCCCTGGCCTAGCGTCGGGTCACTGGTGGAGCCCCGTCGAGGGGCCACGGTCAAAGGTCGGCACCTCCTCGAGGGTGGAGGGGTCCCCGGAGGGGACCGCCTCCATGGTAACAGGTCTGGATTTGGCAAAAATCCGCCCGTTACCAGATTCCCCGGGACGTCGAGCTTTTCCTGCCAACTCCTGATGACAAGTCATCTCCTCCTGACCCGGTCGGGTGGCCTTGTATGAGATCTGCCTGAAGGCGGGTCTCCGCCCACCCTTTCCTCCCTTTTTCATCAACCTTCTTGACTACTACTCCTTGACCCCTTCTCAATTGGTCCCGAACTCCTACCGGGTCGTTAGCGCCTTTGTTATCCTCTGTCACCGTCTCGGCATCACCCCTCGGATCTCTCTTTTCCGGTGCTTCTATATCCTCCGATCCAGAAGGGTTGGTGGCTGTTCCAGCCCCGACCTAATCGGGTCCTTAAGCTTTTTCTTCCTTCCTCGATCAAGGGATGGAAATCCCGATTCTTTTTTGCTGGCCTAGACCAAGTCAGGCCCCGGTGGGGAGACCCTGACCTCTGAGGCAACGCAAACTCCACCGTCCACCCCGGAGATCGAGAAGGGTTGAGTCAATTGTTAGCCGCCGAGGTCCCTCGGTACACCTTGCTCTTGATGGAAGATAACCTCCAGTCGGCGGTCTTATCTCCCACCGGGGTAAGCCATTTCCACACTTAGCCAAAATTTTCTGCTTCTCTTCTTTTTCCTTTTTTTTTTTTTTTAACCTTGACCGATATCATGCAGCCATGAAGATACCTACACGGAAGCTCTTGAAGGTCGTCTCCAAAAAGAGGGCCCGGGAGGGGCCAAGTGAAGGCCAGCGAGCTCCAGCCCCTGAAACGCCCGACAGCTCGGGCTCCCCAACCACCGGCACCACAAGATCCCCCGGCTACTCCAGAAATTGATCTCACAGCCGACACCCCGCCAGGATGCCAACGACCGCGAGGGTCCCAATAGAGGAGCCAGCCGCAGAGGAGCCGGCAGCGGTGGAGGAGCCCATAGTGGCGAAGAGCTTCCTACCCCTGGCGAACCGACTCCACCGGAGGCTGCCAAGGACTGGGGCGAGGGGCCATCAAGGACAGCAAGCCCGCCCCCCAAGAGGATACCTAGGAGCAGCCCGCGCACCGAGCCAGAGAATGCTGAGATAGCTGAACGGAGCGGGGCCAAGCCGGGCCATCCCAGGACTCCATCTTGAATGATGGTCGCTGGGTTGAACGGGTCCTTACCCCAGTTTTTATGCCCGAGGTCCTGGAGGAGCTCAGCCACCAGAAGGCGAGCACATTCTTCCGGGATTCCTACGCAGCCGTCGTTAGGGTAAGCGGTCTTTCCGCCCTTTGCCTTTATATTTCCTTCTTTTTTTTTGTTAACCCGGGACTTTCATGCAGCTTGCACATTCCCTAAGGGCCGACAGGGAGGTAATCCATGGTGGGAAGGCCCTTCTACGCGAGGCGCAGAAGGAGGCTGAAGATGCCCAGCACCGCGTGGAGGTGGCCGAGGAGGCGCTGGAATCGGCCAAAAGCGCCTGGGCTAGTGAAACCAAGGCCGCCGAGAGCCGAGCGGAGGCCGATGCCAACTGTCTGCGGGCAGCGCTCCACCAAATGACGGAGGCCGAGAATGCCGTGATGGCCAGAGATCTACACATCTCTGAGCTGACTCTGGCCCTCCAGGAGATCGAGGGTCAGGTGGTTGCGGCCGAGGAAAAAGCAAAGGCCGCGGAGGAGGAGGCACGGGCAGCGAAGGAAGAAGCAAGCCAATCCAGGGAGGAGGCGAGCCACGCCCGGGAGGCGAGAGGGCTGCGGTGGTAGCCCTCGCTGCGGAGGAGAGGGCTCGGGCCGCTAAGGTGGAAGCTGCCATCGTGGCCAGGACGCCGGAATTATAGAGGAGTACAAAGCGTTCGAGAGCTTTACAGATGATTTGGCAGAAGCCTCGGCGGCGGTGTTCCTTCAAGGATTCCAACACGGGAAGGAGAAAATTGCCAGGGACTTGAACATTCCCCAAGCCCTGGAAGTCGAGCCGGATCATTTCTCGGATTCGGCCCCTTCGATGATGAGCCTGCGCCAGCAGAACCGTGAGCTTGTATTTTTGTTTTTGCAAGTCCGATGACGTCGGCATTTTGTAATCCCTTCAAATTAATGAAATACTTTTCTTCTCCAAAATAAATTGCCTATTTGCGACTCTTACCCCGAATTCGTTGGTTGACAATGCGCGGCCCCTTGGTCCCATTAGTCCCACTAGTGCCAGGGGATAACTCTCAACTCATACGAGCTATTCCATCTTAGCCACCTAGGACCGAAACTTGGGGCCAGGAAGGATAGGTTTCTTGGGTTGAAGCACGGTCGTTGGAGGTTGAGGTAGGCGGGTTCCTCAGGACCGACGGCGCACCGCTCTGCCAGGGTATGATGGGCCTTGCGCCAGATAGGCATGTGGCTTTTGGTGCCGATGGGGGTCGGACTTTGTCTGACTGGTCCAGGACTTTAAGTGCCGTCGGGTGTCGGACTTTATGCCTAGCTAGCCCAGGGCTTTAGGTGCCGATGGGTGTCGGGCTTTATGCGCTGTCGGGCGTCGGGCTTTATGTGCCGTCGGGTGTCGGGCTTTATGCTGGCTGGCCCAGGCTTTAGGTATCGACGGGTGTCGGTCTTTATGTGCTGACCTTTATGTGTCGACGGGTGTCGGGCTTTATGCCTGGCGCCCATGGCTTTAGTGCCGACGGTGTCGGGCTTTGTGCCTGGCTGGCCCAGGGCTTTAGGTGCCGATGGTGTCGGGCTTTATGCCTGGCTGGCCCAGGGCTTTAGGTGCCGATGGTGTCGGGCTTTATGCCTGGCTGGCCCAGGGCTTTAGGTGCCGACGGGTGTCGGGCTTTATGCCTGGCTGGCCCAGGGCTTTAGGTGCCGACGGGTGTCGGGCTTCATGCCTGGCTAGCCCAGGGCTTTAGGTGCCGACGGGTGTCGGGCTTCATGCCTGGCTGGCCCAGGGCTTTAGGTGCGAGGTGCTGGCTGGTGCAGGGCTTTGGTGCCGATGGGTGTCGGGCTTATGCCTGGCTGGCCCAGGGCTTTAGGTGCCGATGGGTGTCGGGATTATGCCTGGCTGGCCAGGGCTTTAGGTGCCGACGGGTGTCGGGCTTTATGCCTGGCTGGCCCAGGGCTTTAGGTGCCGACGGGTGTCGGGCTTCATGCCTGGCTGGTGCAGGGCTTTAGGTGCCGATGGGTGTCGGGCTTTATGCCTGGCTGGCCCAGGGCTTTAGGTGCCGTCGGGTGTCGGGCTTTATGCCTGGCTGGCCCAGGGCTTTAGGTGCCGACGGGTGTCGGGCTTCATGCCTGGCTGTGCAGGGCTTTAGGTGCCGACGGGTGTCGGGCTTCATGCCTGGCTGGCCCAGGGCTTTAGGTGCCGATGGGTGTCGGGCTTTATGCCTGGCTGGCCCAGGGCTTTAGGTGCCGACGGGTGTCGGGCTTTATGCCTGGCTGGCCCAGGGCTTTAGGTGCCGTCGGGTGTCGGGCTTTATGCCTGGCTGGCCCAGGGCTTTAGGTGCCGACGGGTGTCGGGCTTCATGCCTGGCTGGTGCAGGGCTTTAGGTGCCGACGGGTGTCGGGCTTCATGCCTGGCTGGCCCAGGGCTTTAGGTGCCGACGGTGTCGGGCTTTATGCCTGGCTGGCCCAGGGCTTTAGGTGCAGTGTCGGCTTTATGTGCCTCGGGCTTTATGTGCCATCGGGCTTTATGCTGGCTGGCCCAGGGCTTTAGGTGCCGACGGGTGTCGGGCTTAGGCTTTAGTAAAAAGAACTCAGGAGCTAAAATTGAAATTTGTTAATATAGATGAGGGGCGAAAGCCCAAAGAGAATACATGCGCGGTATTTAATGTGAGAGGAGAAATGCGTTACTGATAATACCGACGAAGGTTGTCTGCATTCCATGTCCTAGGAAGCGGCTTCCCATCGAGCTCTTCAATCTTGTAAGCTCCGTGATGAAGTGTCTCGGCGATCCGATAGGGTCCTTCCCAATTTGGAGCTAGCTTGCCTCCCTCCTCGGCTTCGAGACTTCAGCCCGTCGAAGGATCAGGTCCCCTGGCAAGAAAGTCCTGGGACGCACACGGGCGTTGTAATATTTGGCGGCCCGTTGCCGGTAGACCGCCATCCGAAGTCGCGCTCGGTCTCGCACTTCCTCCACCAGGTCGAGGTTGGCTCGCAGCTGGTCTGGGTTGCCTTCCTCGTTGTATGATTCCACCCGAGGGCTTGGTGAGCCAACCTCCACCGGGATGACGGCTTCGGATCCAAAGACTAAGCTGAATGGGGTCTCGCCGGTGGGGGCTCGCGGCGTTGTGTGGTAGGCCCACAGCACGTTGGGGAGCTCCTCCACCCATCGTCCCTTATAGTCATCCAGTCGAGTTCTCAGCCCTTGGAGAATGATTCGATTAGTTACCTCGGCCGCCCCGTTGGTCTGGGGTGCCCGACGGAAGTGAACTTCTGACGGATGCCCAGCTTGGAGCAGAATTCCGGAAGGGCGCGTTGTCAAACTGCCGGCCATTGTCGGTGACCAGGGTGTGCGGCAGTCCGAACCGACATATAATGGACTTCCAAAAGAAAGATCTCACTTTGCTCTCCGTGATCTTAGCAAGGGCTTCGGCTTCAACCCGCTCTGGTAAAGTGATCAACGGCCACCAGAAGGAACTTTCGCTGTCCGGAGGCTGGGGGAAAGGGTCACAGGATATCCCATACCCCACTGGGCGAAGGGCCAGGACCGCCACCACAGGGGATACTCCATACCCCAGTCCAGGCCCTCAAACGCCCTGCACCTAACTCCTCAGCCAACCTCATTCCTGCTAGCAAAGCTTCATACTCCGCCTGGTTGTTAGTTGCCGGGAACTGGAATCTGAGAGCATACTCCACCGCATCCCCTCAGGGCTCGCAAGAATGAGTCCAGCTCGCTTCCTTGAGAATTTGCGGCTCCATCCACATGCAAAATCCAGTCCTCCTTTTTCTGCCTCCTCGGTCGAGGGAGGGTCTACACACTCCTCCGGGCGCACCTCCTCCACACCCCTCTCGGTCCAGGAACACTCAACCAAGAAATCAGCTAACACCTGAGACTTCATGGCCGACCTTGGCCGGATGGATAGGTCAAACTCACTTAGTTTAATGGCCCATTTGGCTAGCCGACCGGAGGTGTCGGGCGAGACAAGATGGTCCGAAGAGGTTGGTCCGTGAGCACCACGATGGGATGAGCTTGAAAGTAGGGTCGGAAGCGTTGGGCAGAGACCACCAGGGCAAAAATGATCTTCTCGGTTCTAGAGTATCTGGTCTCGGCATCATGAAGTACCTTGCTGGTGTAATAGATCGGCTTCTGGACCCCATCAACATCCATGCGCACGAGCACAGAGCTGACAGCCTCGGGGGAGGCTGCGAGATATAGGAAGAGCTCCTCTCCATTCTTTGGCTTGGACAACAGCGGGGGAGTGGATAGAAATTGCTTCAACTCCTCAAAGGCATCCTGACACTCCTTTGTCCACTCGAAGCCGTTGACCTTGCGCAGCGCCTTAAAGAAGGGCAGGCACCTTTCTGCCGATCTTGACATGAAACGACTCAAAGCCGCCACCCTCCCAGTTAGGCGTTGCACCTCCTTCTTGTTAGCTGGGGGCCTCATCTCCAAGATAGCCCTGATCTTGTCAGGGTTGGCTTCAATCCCTCGCTGGGTTACCATAAAGCCCAGAAACTTGCCTGCCGCCACTCCAAAGGCGCACTTGTGGGGGTTAAGCCTCATCCGATACCGGCGCAGGTTGTTGAAGGTCTCCTCGAGGTCGGCGACATGGTCAGCAGCACTGGTGCTCTTGGTCAGCATATCATCCACATACACCTCCATGTTACGCCCTATCTGGTCCTCAAAGACCTTATTCATCAACCTTTGATAGGTGGCCCCGGCATTCTTCAACCCAAACGGCATCACCTTGTAACAGTAAATCCCCTTTTCTGTAATAAAAGAGGTGGCTTCTTCATCTGCCGGTTCATCCTGATCTGATTGTACCCGAGAATGCATCCATGAAACTAAGGGTTTCATGCCCGGACGTGGCGTCCACTAGCTGGTCGATCCGGGGCAATGGGAAGCTGTCTTTGGGGCATGCCTTGTTGAGGTCGGTGAAGTCCACGCACATCCTCCAGCTCCCACTGGCCTTGCGAACCATCACGACATTCGCCAGCCAGTCCGGGTAATGCACCTCGCGGATGTGACCGGCCGCCAGTAGCTTCCGCACCTCCTCATCCACGGCCTTCTGTCGGTCGGGGGCGAAACTCCTTTTCTTCTGCCGGATAGGTCGGCACTCCGCCCGAATGTTAAGTTGGTGGGTAATCACCTCCTCTGGAATCCCTGGCATGTCGGACGCCGACCAGGCGAAGACATCCGCATTAGCTCGCAGAAAGGTGAGGAGTCGGTCACGAGCCTCCTCCGGGAGTAGGGCTCCAATCCGGACTGCTCTTGTTGGGTCCTCCCGAGGGGGAAAGTAAGCAGTCGCTCGGCCGGCTCTCCTCTTCTCTCCAGGTCTCGAGGATCCAGCGTCTCAGGTACCGGTGCGGGTGCCCCCCTGCGGACTAGGGGCCATGTGGTAGCAAAGTGTAGGTGGATTCTGCTCTCCCCGCATCTCCCCGACTCCTTCGCTGGTAGGAAACCTCACGAGGAGCCTCTTAGTGGATATGACAGCATCCAAAAGATTGAGCCCGGGCCTCCCGAGGATCGCGTTGTAAGCAAGGGGCACGCGAACCACCAAGAACTTCATGAAAACAGTGCTTTGACACGGGGCTGTGCCAGCCGTCACAGGGAGAGTGACCTCCCCCTCAACTTTACAGAATCTCCAGTAAACCCCATCAGAGGCGTGGCGACAGGCCGGAGTAGATCAGGTGACAGGTTCATGCGAACAAAAGCGTCATAGTTCAAAACATCCACAGAGCTCCCACTATCAACTAGAATTCTCTTTACAGGATGTTTAGCGATCGTCATAGATACGACGACGCTATCATCATTCTGTTTACCACCCCCTCTAAGTCCTTTTTAAAGAAAGGAATTACAGAATCCGACTCCCCCTCCCCTCTCGGCCTCTTCGGCGGGCCTCCTGCCCCCCAGGAAATCATTGCCACCGTCTTCTCCGTTGGGGCATTGTCGATCACCGGCGGCGGGGGCGCTGACGGGCCAGGAGCTCCCGGGTTGTTCCTCTGGACGAACTTTCCCAGGTGGCCCCGCTGGATAAGGTCTTCAATAGCCTTCTTCAGCTGGCGACACTCGTCAGTATCATGGCCGTGATCCCGGTGGTAGCGACAGTAGAGGTTCTTGTTGCGAGGGATCTTCTGGTTCATTGGAGGAGGGCGCTGAAGATAAGACTCCCCTTCAATCTCGAGCAAGATCTGAGATATCGGGGCGAGCAGTGGGGTGTAGGGTCCATCTCTTGGTGCAGGGGCTCGGGGACGGTTGTCTGGCCGGCGAGGGGCTCAGGTCTTCTGGGGCGAGCTTCGGCAGGTTCCGGTCGGGCAGGCTTCTTGGGGACGTTCCCGCCAGCCTCGCGCCGGGAGAAGTCGGCCTCGTCAGCTCGAATGTACTTCTGGGCCCGGATCAGGAGCTCGGCGTAAGAGCCGGGTGGCTTCTTGTCGAGGGAGTACGCGAAGCGAGACGGGCGGAGCCCTCGCTTCAAGGCCAAAGTGGCCACCGAGTCTTCAGATTGTAGACCTCCAGGGCCGCCTCCTTGAACCGAGCGACGTAATCCCGCAGGGACTCACCGCTCTTTTGCTGGACGGCGAAGAGGCTATCTGCTACCCTGGGATCTTCCGGCAGGCATCAAAATGGGCCAAGAAAGCCCTCTCCAACTGGCGGAAAGAATCGATGCTCCGTGGCGGCAGACGGGAGTACCAAGCTCGGGCGGCCTTCTTCAGGGTGGCTGGGAAGGCAATGCACATGAGTGAGTCGGTGGCCCCCTGGACTTGCATGAGAACTTTATAGCTTTCCAAGTGGTCCAAGGGGTCTGTGGTCCCGTCATAAGGATCTAGCTGGGGAAGGCGGAACCGGGTGGAGATGGGTTCTTCCATGATGCGGCGAGACAATGGAGGCCGGCTGTCGTAGTCCGTCTCTGGCAGGTGGGTGATCCGACGGCTAAGCTCCTCCAGCCTCTGATTATATTCATCGAGTCGACGCTCGGCTCGACGAGGCATCGGCCATCAAAAGAGCCCTCCCCCGAAGATTCGGAAGACGGAGAACGGGGACGGCGATGCCGGCGGGGGCGCTCCGCCTCCTTCCCATGCCGCCGCTTAGGAGAGACACTAGCGTGGCGGGAAGGAGACCGGTGTCTCTTAGAGGCTTCCCTGTGGTGAGGCTTGGGCGGAGCTTGATGGTGGCGATCCCCAGGCACCGGCGATCTCCTCCGGGAGGAATGCTGGCTGGGTTGCACCACCCCTGGGACAGATGGATTCGGCTCCGGTTGCTGTGCGGCTGCCTGCTGGTGCTGCAGGCCCTGAACCGCCGCCGCCAAAGACTGGACTTGCATGGCCAGGGCGGTGAATCGATCTTCCTGAAACTGCTGCGGAGGAGGCGCAGGGACATCGATTGAGGAGCGGAGGGCCCGGCCTCCTGGGGATGCAGTGGTGCCGGAACGCTGGCCGAGAGAGCCGAGGGGGCCTCCGCGGGTGGACCGGCTCCGTGGCGCTGCCCCCAGCGCAGCCGGCAGAAACTCCCTTCATTTGGGTCATCACCATGGCTTTGAGAACTCGAAGAGAGAGAGAATGCAGATTGCTGGTTCGATGTCTTTCTCTTTCCTTCCCCTTCCTGGCGTGCCAATCTGATGACGCCAAGTCACCTTCTTCAAGCGTCGGGGAAGACGGGCGTCCTTCTCTCCGGACCCCTGCAAGAAAAGTCCCCGGAGACCGGATGCTCCGGTGGGGACCCTCCTGACGCTCAAGTTAGTTACTTGGATCAGACAAGAACCGCTCAGCCGAAGGGAGCTGAGACAGTTAGGGTTTTGCTAGGAGGAAGAAAGCTAGAAAACCAGAGTTCGGATCCCTACTTACAGTACGGGCGCATGTTTTTATACCTGTCCGAATATCCCACCTTACTGTTTCGGAAGATTGCTATCGTACCATCACTGTGCACACCGAGGCGTTCCGCGCTACCTGTCAACATGGCATTACATGTGTCTTGCAGCCGCGGTTGTATTTGTGCGCGCCGTTGCTTGACATGACCGCGCACAGTTGCAAGTGGTAGTGAATCGTACTCTGTAACGGGGCACAGTCACGCATAGGAACATAGTGCACCATACGCCATGGCCCTCTGTAATGGGGCAGTCATGCATAGGAACATGCAGTGCACCATACGCCGTTATGAGGCATGGCCGCAAGCAGTCACGGGCGCATGGAGAGTCACGTGGCGCGCCAGATGGCCCGGAGTTGTCATTTGGTTCGAAGGCTGGTCCGCGTGCTAATCGCTGATGACGCCCACACACCCTGTGACCGGAGGGGGTCTCGAAGTGGAGATATAGTGATCTCACCCCGAGACCTCCTCCGGTCTCGAGGGTGGGATGGTGCTGGTGCACCCTGAGACCAAGGGGGGTCTCGGGGTCGAGATATGGTGATCTCACCCCGAGACCGGAGGGGGTCTCGAGGGTGAGATGATGCTGGTGCACCCCGAAACCGAAGGAGGGTCTCGGGGGTGAGATGATGCTGGTGCACCCCAAGACCATAGGGGGGTCTCGGGGTCGAGATATGGTGATCTCACCCCGAGACCGGAGGGGGTCTCGGGGGTGAGATGATGCTGGTGCACCCCGAGACCGGAGGGGGGTCTCGGGGTCGAGATATGGTGATCTCACCCCGAGACCGGAGGGGGTCTCGGGGGTGAGATGATGCTGGTGCACCCCGAGACCGGAGGGGGGTCTCGGGGTCGAGATATGGTGATCTCACCCCGAGACCGGAGGGGGTCTCGGGGGTGAGATGATGCTGGTGCATCCCGAGACCGGAGGGGAGGTCTCGAGGTCGAGATATAGTGATCTCACCCCAAGATTGGAGGGGGTCTCGAGGGTGAGATGATGCTGGTGCACCCTGAGACCGGAGGGGGGGTCTCGGGGTCGAGATATGGTGATCTCACCCTAAGACCGGAGGGGGTCTCTTGGGTGAGATGATGCTGGTGCACCCCGAGACCAGAGGGGGGTCTCGGGGTCGAGATATGGTGACCTCCGTTAGCTGCTGTTACCTTTTATTCTAACGGCGTTGGATCAGCCACATCAATGTCTATACTGCTTACTTTGGGTATATCCTCAGATTGTAGACTATGGCAGAGATCTTGTCTTCCTAAGGCTCTCATGAAGGATCTGGTAAAGATCTTTAGGCCTCAGTCTCTGGAGTCGGTCGATGCTATGTGGATCTGGAAGCTTCCCATCGTCCCCTAAGGTTCAGCTATTTATTTGGAAGCTTCCGTGGGAATGCCTTCCCACTTGTGCTTTGTTAGTGAGAAGGGGCTTGCCTATCCAGCCTACATGTCTGATATGTGGTATGGAGGAGGAGTCTACTGTTCACGCCATCTTCTCTTGTACTAGAGTGATAGGGATCTGGCAGTTATTGGGTATTATTGTAGATTTGATCATTCGGACTCTTTATGCTCCTTATTCTTAGATGATCTCCGGAAGGCTTCTAAGCTCAAATGTGCTTTGTGGGCTTCTACGGATTATCAAATCTCGTTGTTTAGAAACCATATTATTTTCACAGATGAGCGCACATCTTTACTCAGGATCACTAGGAAAATTAGATCCTTGGCCTCTGATTGTGCCCGGTGCTCCCATTCAGGTGGTTTTGACTCTTCTGGCCTCTGGGGTTCCCCTACTGCTCCGGCAGCGAACCGGCATACGGTTATCATATCTTGGGAACCCCCTTCAGGGTATGTCAAAATCAACTTTGATGGTAGTGTTCGAGGGAGATTAGCGGGATCAGCCTTTGTTATCCGTGGGCCGGAGGGCGATCTATTGGCGGCTGGAGGGCATGGTAGTCTGGACTTCTCTGTCCCTATGACTGAGCTCTATGCTGCATGGGCTGACATCTCATATGCAGTTCGGTCTCTTCATGCTCATACCTCTTGGTTGAGGGGGACTCCATGATATTTATTCGGTGGTTACGGAGGGATCACGGCTCCCTTGCTCCTGCCATCCTGATCCTACATGATATTTGGAATTTATTGAGGGAGGCCCATGATGTCCATATTTGCCATACTTATCGGGAAGCTAATTCGGCTGCCGATTGGGTGGCTTCTTCAGTGGCACATCACTCGAGTTTTTGGAGGTGGAGACAGGGCGATCCCTGCCCTTTTGTTCTTCAGCAAATATTATACTCAGATATTCTAGGGCTGACTCATACTCATGTTGTATGACCATCCGGTTGTACAAAAAAAAAAAATCATTCTAAAGAAATAGCAATTCCAGCTTAATTTTAGGTAAGTGGAATAGAATCAAAACCGATATTACTTTTGCTCGCATCTTTTGCGTTCAGAAAGAGACTCACTCTACCCGCGGCGCTGAGTTGTTCCCTTCTGTATTCTTTTAATTCTTGCATTTTTTTAATTTGATTTCTTTCAAAAAAGAGAAGAGAAAGTGAATCAACCATATAAGTTTTGCTTCTGTTCATGGGTGATCTTCTTGAATTTGATCTTGTAGGTTTCATGCCTATACACGTACGTTATTAAGTAATTGAGATGGGAGGAGATAGAGGTAAGAACTGGGGATTTGAAAAGCAACATAAATTTTCTCTAGGTTTCTCTTCGAGCATGGTCATATTATATCGTCATTTACCACATATTTCTTTAGTTTTTTTTTTTCTTCCAATTTTAGCTGTCCTTTTTGCTTTTGAGTGTTTCATACTTTTATTTCAGATCTAAAATCGGTTGCATTTTTGATGTAGTCAAATTAATCTCTTATAGATAATATATATTATATTATTATACACTATATACAAATTATATATTATAATATAAGTTATTAATAATACTATAAATATATATTATGAATTATATATTATAAAATTAAATAATAATAATAATAATATTATTATATTATTATAATATAAAGGAAGATATTGATAATATAGGGGCAAAATTATCTCAATATTTTGATAAAGATCATCATCACAGTACTGATCTAGCATTTTCATTTCTTTAGGTGGAATTAAGATCATTCTCATCCTAATTCCATTATAATGATGCATTATCATCAAAATATGGATAAAAAATCAAAATAATTATCTCGAAATCATTAGCGATGTTATAAAGATCATTCTATATTAAATAACTTATAAGAAAATTATTATCTCATTGAACATTTGGCATTTAAATATATAAAAATAATAATAATTATTATATAAATATTTTCTCTTTAAAAATGAAGTTACAAGTTGCAGAGTCTTACAAATTGAGTATGAACCTACGTACATGAAAATTTTAATAAGCTGATCTCTTGCATAAATGCATTTGATTTCTCCCAATTGAAGAGTCATGACCAACCCATCAATAGTTTTCAGTTTTTGTAAATCTTTAAGAAGCTAATTTTAATTAGTTCCTAGTCCAATTTTAAGAAAAGCTGAAAATTGTATCAGTGAATCTAATAGCAGATAAATATCTTTTGGTCTAATTTTATGAGAAGCTCCAAACTGTGTGAGCGAATCTAACAACAGACAAATAGCCTTCGGTGAAATGAATTTTTTTTTTTTTTTTTTTTTTCTTCTCCGTGCATAAGATGGCAAATCCTGGCAGAATTTCGGCACTAAACTCTAAGTCTTAGGAAGAAACGGGACCGAAAGTTTTCTTTGTCAACTTTTTTTTTTTTTTTTTTTTTTGTGACTGATGTTGTTCTATTAGTGGAAGATGAGCCAGATACACAGATGAGCGAGACAAGTCCGGGCCCGCAGCTTTAAATAGAAGTCCGGGATCCTCTTATTGTGGTACGTCTGGAACACTGTTCGGATTGCCATCCTCTCACTTGTTAATTCGGCACTTCTAAGGCATGAAAAACTAATTGAGTGATGAAGCCCATCGTAATTCAACCTTTTCTTCTTCTCTCCTCTGGATTGATTTGAAAATCCAAATTACTCCACACCCTTATTGTTTGCTATAAAGAATCCTAGATTTGAAATGTTAAACAGTGAGTAGCGGTAATCTCACAGGTGACAACACCGAAAGTGGGCACCTTTTATCAAAGCATATCTTTAAAGCTTCTCTTTTTCAAGTAAAAAAATAATTAATTTACTCGTATTCTTTAACTATAATTAAGAAAGTCAAAATGATAAATTGTATTTTTAAATTATTATTTAGCTATCGACTTAAGATAGTATTTAATCATTCCAGAATTATTTAAATTTGCTTTCTATGGATTATACAAAATATTTTTAATTATTATTTTTTAATATTTATGCAAGATTATAATTTTTTCCGTCATACTTTTTAATTCTTTCTTTCATCTTTTTTGCTCCTAATGTATTTTGAAAAGAAATATAAGAGGCAATATTGTAAATGATACTATAATTGAAACAAAATATCTTCTTATAATATAATTCTTATTTTAAAAATATTATTATTACTTATTTAGTAAATAGCAACTATAAAATATATATCAAAAGTATGGCTGAGAATATGATTTAGTAAGAGAAAATTATACTTAGTATATAATTAGTATGTAAAGTACGTCTAATAGTGTAAAGGGTATTATAAAAATAAATAAATCTTAATGATTTATTTTGAAAAATTATAATATAAAAGAATATAGATACAAAGAGTATAAATAAAATATTTTTCATCTAAATATTATTGAGTAAAATTAGCTTAAGAAAAATATAGATTCTTCAATAACTTTATATTTCTCAGAAATAAGGTCTAATATATAATAATAATAAATAAAATATAAAAAATATTATTATTATTATTATTATTATTAGCTAGATTTGGTCCTCTCCACCCTCTCCCTTATAAATCCCTCTAGTATTTAAAATTTAGATACTACCAAACTCCTTTGGGTTTACTAGAGGAGATTGCATACTTATTCAAACTGCTTCGGTAAACATACTTGCAATTAAATAAATATACTTATAATTAAGTATAAGCAACTCTAATTATAGGTCCCTACAACGATAATAGTTGGTCAAAACAACATTAATACTATTTTGGCAATGCAACAAAATATAATTACTATTTTTATTTATGAGACAATGAATATGAAATTTTATTTTAGTCCAACTACAAATTATTTAAACCAAACATTTAAAATGAAAATATAGTTGCAAGTCCAGCTACATTTATCCAAATACTACTTAATTCTAAATCACCTTATATGAACTTTAAATAAAAAAAAGGTGAAAAAAAATCCTCTTTTCTTTTGCCTGGCACCTTGGATAGCCTAAATTTGGCCAAATTTTTGCACATTTATGTCCACTCATCCGCGACTTCGACTCCTGGTAAAAGGTATATGATTGGAAGTTTGATGTAGTATTTTTTTTTTAATTTATTTTTGTAAACAAAGCTGAGTATGAGACAACTTCTTTTACTCTGTGTGATAATAAATGTATAAATGAATATATATATAAGTTAAAATAATATATATATTTTTGCATAAATTAGATAATTGAAATAATGGATGATGAGACACAATTTGCGTTAAAACTTTCATTTTATTACTTGTATTTTTATTAAATACATATATATACACACTGCTGCAATGTTTGCAAACTGATTATTTAATACAATAATAGTGCAAGCTCGGAACACTTTATATTGTCATTTTTTTTTTCAATGATTCCATTCTCTTATAAATAATTCCTCGTTATAAGCTATAGATTGTAATGAAACCTTTGTCAATTAGTTTATAAATAAAAATAATCATGACAACTTTACATAGTCTATAATTATCATTTATATAATGTTATATACATGATACATTTCATATTATATTTATAATACAATATTAATTATATTAATATTTATTATAATATTCTATATGTATATATTTAAAAATTTAAATTATATACTAACTAAAGTTACGTTGCATGTCGGCACTCTCTTCGATCAATAATGCAGGCATCTATGCAAATCGTGTAGAGTTCTACTAGCCTTTATGTTGTGCACCATAAACACCAGTGAACTCCATTCAATTGGCACATAACGTCAAAGCAATTTTATCCTGCTAAAACCCTTTTAACCTATTTAATCACATAATCATCCATCATCATAAATATAAAACATTCCAACCTGTACTAATAAAGTACTAATTCCAAACATAATATGTCAGATCATATTCAAAATTAATTTGATAATCCAAATCATTTTATATACTTTGTCAGAAGACTTCCAAGTATATATATATATATATACCCAAAATAATTTGTTCTTATACACATATCAACTAGGGACATGTCACCAGGTCACCCACTATATATACAAACATATATACAAGCCTAAAACTTTATCTTACATACACCTTCTATCCATACTACATTACAAAGTCACTATTATATACATCTAGACATAAATGCCATCACCCACATCCATATATACATTTGCTACCAAGTACATCTCTAATAGCTTCACCAGGAACGGATCCAAAAGCCGCAAAGATCCATCTCCAACTCCAGCTAAAGTAAGAATCGACCCGTTAACCTTGTTTCAATCTCAATGATCTTGAAATAACAATATCAACAATAGAATGGGGTGAGATCGAAGTCCCAGTGATTGGATAACCATCTAACTCTGGGAAAAACTAAGAACATGAAATACCTTTTCAATGATAACACTTTATAATGTTTATACAACAAAGAATACATTTTATCATGTTAACTAATAAAGTAAATATAACTTATTCTTCAAATAATATACTTTTTTAACAAAAATATCATACTGATATCTTTCCCACAAGAATATATTTCAAAATAGTATACATACACTTTTTTGAAATAATGCAAGATAAATTAAAAGCCAGCTTATGCTTGCAACAATATAACAATTTGAAACATAATATAATATTAGTTCTTTTCCTTTGAAACACAAATCTATGCATATGATTTTGCATTATAAAACATGAAATCTTCATTTATCAGTAGCCTGACCTTTATACATTTGCTTTCTGATCCCCATTGGGATGTACACATTCCATTGGCTTCCATAAACAACCATTCCACTTCTTGATGATCACATTTCCCAGACAAATAGAACCCTAGAGATGGCCCCCATAGGCCCAAAAGGTAGCTTCCATCGATGTAGCACTTTGCCTTATGTGGCCCCCATAGGCCCAAGAGGTAGCTCCCATCAATGAAGCACTTTACCCTATATGACACTTAGTTCCTGCACTTCTAGCATTTCATTACAAAAGCTATCCTTTATGAGATAAAATTGGCCCATCGGCCCTTATAAAATATTACTATGCATATATGCCATGAATACAGCTAAAACATCACTTTTTCTTTGAAAACATGCTTTTCATAATTTTTCATGCATTTGTTCTCAGTTTCTAGATTTTCAAAACCTCAATTCAACACTATATTTTATACACTATTAACATATCAGTCTAAAATTTATCCATACAGCATTTCAGAATCCCAGCATACAAATTTAAATAAAAGCAAAGCTAGATGAAGAACCTACTCACCTGATACTATCGTGCTAGAAGATCAGCTAAATCTCCCTAGGGCCAATCTCTTGTCCTATTTTAACATACAAGCAACATTAGGACATTATTACGGAAGATCTCAAGCAATCTTTACAAGAACATGCTATGATCTTTAACCTAACATGATTTTCTTCTACCCTTTCTAATATTTCCAAAATACACACGTTAACCAACTACATATACAAAGTACAAGGTTCTAGAGCTACTCCTAAGCTTAGGGGGAACGTGCTTACCTCAGAAGCACGAAAAATCTCCTTTATCTTCTTCCTCTCCTCTTCTTTCCTTTCTTTCTTCTATTATTTCCTTCTCTTTTCACCCCACGAAACGCTCTCAGTTTGGCGTCTCAAAAGAAATCCTTCCCTTTTTTTTTTTTTTTTTTCACGGTGGCCTTTTTATAGCCCGTAGAAATTTGGAGAGTTAGGTGCCTAATTGGGCACCTAACTTTTCGTGTTAGACGCCCAATTGGGCACCTAACCCTGGCTCCCATAATTGGGTGCCTAACCCAATTCAAAATTGTTAGGCATCCAACTGTGCGCTTAACCAATTTACTTATCTAATAGCTCTATTAAAATTTTCATAAAAAATTTTTCTGTAGCCATCAGCCTTTCAAAAATCTTTAAAAAATATATAAGTCCTTCATGCATCCAAACTCTCATTACAAATTATTTACATCACATAGCTTTTCATCTAGCCTTATTTTGTGAAGATCAACAAGATACCAAATTATTAAAACATCATAATATTTCATAAACATTATTTATATTGAGATATTTTTTAATAAAATTAAAGAAAGCAAAAATTCTGAATGTTCCGATGCAAATACTATTCCAAAATTGCTATGGAATGTAGGCATGGGAAGAACGAAGTATGAAATAAAAAAAAATGTTGGATTAAGTTTATTTTTTGTATGATGAGGATAGAAGGAATTTAAAATAGGTGAGAGTGAATATATAGAAAAAAAATTAAAAATTAGAAAATCAAAGAGGATGGAGGATGTAGGAAAGAAAAAAATTCATAGGAGCTAATGGGCCAAACAAAGAAAATACTAGTTTTTTTTTTAATTTTAAGAAGAGTAAAAGGAAAAAAGAGTGAGAAAAAATAAAATACATTTTTTCTTATAAAATAAAATTTTGTTGAAAAAAACTAAATAAAATTATATTTTTAATTACTATATCTTAAGTTTTAAAAATATTAAAATTTTAATGTTTTATTTATTATATGATTTAAAATTAATAAAATAGCTAGTATGTTATCCTACTAATAGTTAAATGTATTTGAATGATATATTAGCTACTTCCTAAGTTTCCAATTGATTTTATATAAAGAGATATAAGAAATATTATTTTTAAAATATGATAATTAAATTATAGTAACTTAAGGCTTAAGGATCAAATATTTTTTGAAGTGAAAGCATGCAAGAAGAAAAAAAAAAAAAAAAAGCACCTACATTTTACTCACACCCCTTTGGCGTCCCACACAACCGAAATCCTGTCCGTCTCCGCGATCGCAGGGAGTTGGCAGCCATGATCAGCTCCACCTGTAAGGCCTTTCTCCCCTTCCTTAGCCCCTCTCATGGGCTCTTGCTGAATTTTGGATCCTATCCGGGAGAACATTTAACACCGAAATTTCTTGATTTGTTTTCGATTCTTTCTGATTTTACTGATTTTTTTTTTATGCCCTCGTGGTGACTTCTGTGGAAATGTTTTGGTTTCGGAATTGTGTTTTCTATTGGTCTGACTGGGGTTTCCTTTTTGCCTCTCCGGAGAAGATTTCGTTACGTGGGTTTGATTTCGATCGTATGCTGATCGAGCTGTTTGTTTCTCGATCGTCAGTAAGCAATATTGCTTCTCGATTCACTAGGAATATTAGCAGGTTGTTTTGTTTTTTGCTTATCGATTGTCAGCAAGAAGAAGAAGAAGCAAGCTCTGAATACTCTTTATTTATTTTATCTCGATGAGAATTCAATTTCGTTATGTGGGTTTGATTTCGATGGTATGCTGAGCTGTTTGCATGTCTGTATTATAATTCAATCAGTAGGAATATTGGCAGCTTGTTTTTCCTTCTTGTTTGTCAGTAAAAAGAAGCAAGCTCTGAATACTCTTTACTTTTTTTTTTTTTTTTATCTTGATGGGAATTCAATTTAGTTTCTCTCGATCTTGCTTCCGTTTCCAGTAGTCTCAGTCAATACTCAATACACTAGTTCGCATGCTATAACTGAAAGCTCTCCAGCTGCTTAGTGGCTTATTTTACCAGTTTAGATTTAATCTTACCTCCTCATATGAACATGAATGATATTAATTTGCTGCGCGCTGATGAGATAGATGATCGAGCAGCATTATAAATAAGCTAATCAATTTGCTCTTCTGCAGTATATATAGTTACAGATCGTCATATCTGTTGGGAAAAATGGTTCGCCACAAGTGTAGATCAATGAAGAGAGCAATAAGCAAGAGTAAGAACACAAAAGAATTTTACATGGTTCCCTCAATTGAGGTACGTCCATGGGACTTATGTCCAATTTTACTAATTTTGTAGGTGCTTATGAGAAACACATATTTCTCACAAATTGACAAGGAATTCATAGGCAGAAATGAAGCTTTTGACAAGTAAGGAAGAAGCTGCACAAAAGTTCGAAAACAATAAAAATTGAAAGGTAAGGAAGGTTGCTAGTCAAGAGAGAGTAGTTGTCATCAACTCTTCACGCAGCAATAAATTCCAGCACACTACTTTAATTCAGCCCTTTGGAATTTCAAAAAAAACTAGCTTCCAATGAAGCACCAACCAGCTTCCAATGAAGCACCAACTTTCCACAAGTTTACCTTGAAACAAGTAGTCAAGAAACTTTGATTACCCAAGCAAACACTAAATAACCAAGTATCTTCCCAACAAACAAATTCGAAGACAACACATTTCACAACTTCCCAGCATAATTAAATGCATAAAGAAGGATGCCCAACAATGTCGATCATGTTATAAATATACTGATGCTGTTTTCTCTGCGTGTCTCTCTGTTCCTACTTCGGATGGCTGCCATTCTGCTGTGCAGTCATTGAGCAGCCCCCTTGCTTCCCAGTCAGCGTTTGGGCGACGGGCAGCCCTATCGCTGATCCATTTGCTCCAAGTCCCTTTGGCAGTTCGCAGACTGGGAGTCCAATATTTGGCGGCACATCCACCGGTGTCTTCGGGCACCCTTCCTCGCCTCTATCCTCAATGACTATATTTGGTGATTGTGCTTCATCATCAGCACTGGCTTTTGGAAGTTCTATGTCCGCCTCCATTGCGGCTCCCACGTTTGGCAGTTCTTCCTCTTCTTCCAGTGGTTAGTGTTATCCCAAAACAAATCATCATGAGTAATCACCACCAACATTTACTGTAGATATTATTTGCATAGTCTAAAACCCACCATGATACGATTACGGTATATTATCGGTACGTGCTGTGGTTCTCAAATTATTTGCACCATTATTGTTTTGGTCCAATTCATGGAGTTAATGTTGTCAGTTTATAATATTGCTGGCTAGTGCAGGTAGTTTTGTCTTGCCTTGCATGTTGCCGACCAAATAGTTTGCACTACTAGCTAGCTACTAGTATTTATTCTTGAAAGGAGTATAGCTTTTTTTGGGGTTGGGATGCTTGTTTTGCAGCAATATGTCACTGCTAGATATAGAGCTTAATTAACATCCATAATAACTCCTCAACTTTATATGTAGTCACTTTATATTGCTTTGGTATTGGGTTTTCAATGGGTTGCTTGGAAATGCATTCAGGCTTCCTGCTATAAGGAAAGTCTTGCTGTTATCTCAAACATCTTTGCTATAAGGAAAGTTTGGATCTTCAAGCACTCCGGCATTTGGCGCATCCAGTACTCCGACGTTTGGATCTTCGAGTGTTCCTGCATTTGGTGCATCAAGTACTCCTTCTTTCAGCTTTGGTTCCACACCTTCGTTTGGTCAGTCAACATCTACATTTGGTAGCACACCATTTGGAACGGCTCCATCGCCTTTTGGTGCTCAGAGTTCCCCATTTGGTGAGTTTTTTCACCAATAATCATTTACTTAATGCATTGATGCAGAGTCTAACATGCTTCCTGTTTAGTGGTTGTGCAACTACTAAGAGGTTGAATCTAGTTTTTTTAGGCTTTTTTTTTTTTTTAGTACATTCATTTGTCCTAAAGCATGGTATAGTGATGTAGCACGCACTTCTTCTGTTTTTCTCTCCTATTTTATCTTCTTTTCTATGTTTCTTCTTTCTTATTTTTATTTCCTTTCTCTTTGTATTAATGCCTTGCAGGTGCGCAGGCAACAACACCTACATTTGGTAGCCCAGGTTTTGGGCAATCAGCTTTTGGAGGTCAACTAGGAGGAAGCAGAATAACAGCTTATACCCCAACACCTGAGGTTGATGGCGGCAGTGGTACACAGCCTGCTGGAAAACTGGAGTCAATATCAGCTATGCCTATGTATAAAGATAAGAGTCATGAGGAGTTGAGATGGGAGGACTATCAACGTGGAGATAAAGGTAAAAATGAATTATTTTGAAGCATGCTTGTTGCATAGTTAGAAAACCTTTTCTTTCTTTTCTACACCATTATTGTGAGGCAGAACTTTCTTGAGTTTTAAGTGGGACTTTTTTATTCTTTTTATTTTTATTTTTTGTGTGCATGCATTCATGTATGTGATAGGGTTAAAACTTTACATTAATATTTTGCATGTGGTCATAAAGATCTGATTTTGTTAGCTTTGTATTTGGATTATAAAATGACTTAATGTGAGTTTGCTTTCTTGGTAAACTCAGCAATGTATAATATGTTCTCTCAATAACCAGTGTATTGCTTGAATCTCACTTTAAGCAAGCAGGCTTCTTCCTTTACTTCTGGTTCTATGCTTTGAAATATTGATGTGAATTCATGTAGTTTGAATCCTGTTAGCATGTCTACTTTTTTTTTATCTTGTTGTTGAGATTTATTTCTGGCATGCTCCTTTTTGATTAATCTCTTTACATTAATGTTAAACTTTAGGTGGACCGAACCCTTCTGGACAGCCTGCGGGTGGGATTGGTTTTTCTGCACCAACACAATCAAGCCCTTTCGGTTCCACAGGCACATTTGGTCAACGTACTGCTAACCCTTTTTCGTCCTCTACATCATCTAACCCCTTTGCCCTAAAAACACCAACTTTTGGTTCATCTGGATTTGGTGCCTCATCTAGTTCAATTTTCAGCTCTCCATTCAGTTCTTCCTCATCAAGCCCTTTTGGTTCAACCTCTTCTACTACTTCGCTCTTTGGGGCTCCTACTGGTGCTGGATTTGGTCCAAGTTCTTCACCCTCGATTTTTGGTGGAACCACTGCACCTGCTTTTGGTTCATCGCCCTCAATATTTGGTTCTTCAATGGCAGGATCAAGTTCATCTTTTGGTACTGGGCTTAGTTTTGGTAGCACTCAATCATCCGGGTTATTTCAGTCATCAACTCCATCCTTTGCGCAAACACCATCTCCTTTTGGACAGCCATCTTCGGGGTTTCAGCAGACCACCCTTCTTTTGGTTCAAATCTGTTTAGTGCACCATCAACTGGGTTTGGAGGAAGTTTGTTCAGTAATTCAACACCTTCATTATTTCCTTCAAGCACTCCGGCAGGATTTGGTCAATCAACCGTAAGTCATCCCTTGAACTGTTGTTCTGTGTAAATTATGGTAGTCATCGTTGCCAGTTATGCTCAGCTGATATAGTATAATATAGCAATGTGTTGCTTTTTCCATTTATGATGCTATTTTACATACGTTGTGATGTTTTAATGTTGAATTGTTGCTTATTTTTCTGTTGTAGCCTTCTCTTTCTACACCTTTTCAACCTGCTGCCCCAGCTCAGACATCAAATACCTTTTCCTTTAGCGGCTTTAATCAGACACAGCCAGGTTACTCTATGTTTATGTTTGCCTTTCTTTGGTTCTACCTGATTCTTCAAGCATGTTGTGTTAACTTACTATTTTTGTTGGTTGCATCTAGTTATGAAATTAAACATGGATCCCTATTTTAGGCATTGGAGAGTAATAAATTGCATGATAAGGAATGGCATTTAGCTCTAGCATACTTAATTGTATACCCCCTCTTTTTAAACAATTATTATATTATTTGAAAAAACACTTTCCAGGTCGGCAGCCTTGTTCTTCTGCATTTAGTTGTGTTTATTATGCATTCATGTAGATCATATTCCATCAGCATGTTTAGATATTGTGGAGTGTTTCTTGTAGCATGTTTTGTTTTTAAGCATTATTACCTAGATGCTTGACCTGTCTTCTCTTTTTTTTTTTTTTTTTTTTTTATTTTCCTGCAGTAGAAGAAGACTTGCAAACTGAAGAAGCACAGCCTCACGAAACTTATCACCCCACTAAATCTGAAACCCTTGGTGCAGTTTCAGGTAAGGAGGCTCTGATGTTTGACAAAGGCTACTAAATCCTGCACAACCTGCTGGACTTGCGACGCCTCCTCTGAGCTCAAGTGAGGAACCTATAAGGAAAGAAATCCTAAATCCTTCTTCTGTTGATCAGCTTAAGGAAGCCGTTCAATCTGCTGAGGCTTGGACCATGGCTACAGGCTCAACTCTGGGCCAGATACAGAAAGAAGAAGGCCAAAACCTTGCCCAGCCTCACGAAGCTTTTCAACCTATGGAACTTGCAGCCTCTGCTGCGGGTACCCCGACGCTGGATGAAGGCTTAAATCCTGCCCAGCCTCAGGAGGCTGTTCCAGCTCCTAAGCCTGGAACCCCTGTACTGGATCTGGATCTGGATGAAGGTTTAAGTCCTGCGACGCTGACTCTGCCCCGATTCTCTCGCATTGCTGAAGCTTCATCATTCCAGACGTTGACCAAGCAAGTAGTGGCATGGGCTCACCTCAAGGGAGATATTGACGCTATTAAGACAATGCTCCAGGAGGAGCCTGTGCCAACTGACTATGTTGAGGAGCTATTACGAAATATGATATCCGAAGAGAGCGTATCAGGGTATTGCTTCAAAGATTTCCGGGACTCTGTGTCACAAATTTTAAATGAAATAAAGAGGCAGCAGTCAGTGAATCTGGACTCAGTAGTGGAAGAGTTGACTACAGCAAAAAGCAAGCAACTCTCCAACTTACGACAGTCTGTCAACCGGTACAAGTTTTTGATGCGAGGTTATGATAAAGAAGTGGAGTCTGAGATCAGTCTCAAAGCCGAGCTTGTTAAGAACAGAGGAGAAATAAGGACCCAGATGAACACCTTAGAACAAGAACTTGAACAAGCTAGGGATGCATTTGCTAAAAATGAGGCACAAATTCATAAGCAAGATGAAGCCATAAGTAAAGCAAGAGCATGTGTTGATTCTGCTTCCCAGGAGATTCAGAAAGCTGAAGAAGAATGCAGCCAAGTAGAGGAGTCACTTGACAAAGTTGGAGAAGAGGCCGAAGCAAAGATGAGGAAGCAGCTGGAGGGGCTGCAAGCTTCGAAAGCAGTGTTCCTTGAGTTTGACATGCCGCAATGTCTTCCCAGGACTAACTAATTAATCTTTGACAAATCATGAACTTAAGTAGTTGCTCATGTAGCAGCGGCTATCTTGGCTATCAGTGAATTTTCCGTATATCTGATGGTTTGTTCATGCATGTTTCCATCATATTACATTCAAGGTTTCAAGCTGTGGTTTTTATCATGAATGATGCTAATTTATAAGGAAGTTGTTACCTTGTCGGACGTTTGATGTTTCCCAAAATAAAGAAGAATCTATTACCATTCAGTGTCCTGCAGTGTTTCATATATCTTTCCCCTTCTAGTGCAATTTGAGTAGCTGCCAGGTAGTATTTCATGATGTCGCAGAGTATCATAAAATATAAGCTGAGCATCATGATACATGAAAATTTTCAGGAAGAAAAAAAAAAAAAAAAAAGCCTTTAGATAACATGCTTTATTTCTCTCAACTGAGGAACCAGACCAAATACACCACTATATTTTAAGAAACTAGTTTTAATTCTAGTCTAGTTACATGAGAAGTTCAAAATGAGTTTGGCTTGGGTCGTTCATGCAAAAGGATGTGAGATGTTCTTTCGTGCTGACAATCTTTTAATTATCTATTTCATGCTTTAAAAACTAAATAGACTGATATAAGAGGATGTTTGTTTGACGGATGAAAGACAAATCCATTCTATTTCATTTTAAGAGGTTTCAATACCTTTTACATCCATCTGAATAAGATGGAGAGCGAAGGAGGGATAGAGAGAAAGAGAGGAGGGCGTCCTTTAGCCAAACCTCTTTTGTTTTGGATCAATTTGTCCTCCTTTGGATGGAAAAATGGATGGATTTCTTGTTCTATTGCGCTATTTGAATCCATATCCAGTTTTAAAAAAACTCGAAAAGGAAAAATAATTTTTAAACTAATTTTTTGAAAAAGATTAATCTCAAACCTAGAACCGATCTATATTTAAACTGTTTATGAAAATCAGATTAGATTAAATAAGTTATTTGATTTGAATCTGACCTAAAATTAAAATTTTTATCATTAAAATAAAAAAAATTATATCCCTATATGAATTTAATAACATAAAAATTAAATCATATATGGATAAAGATTTTTTTAAAAATAAGGGTTCGAATTTACGATTGCACCTAATAAGTCATATATTAAAATTTTTTATAATCTTTAAAAAATCAGATTTTTTTTTTGGATACCTAATTTTCTGAATTTGAGCTCAGCCTAGTTTAAACAAGGTTTTAAAATCTCAAATCTAAAACTAAACTGAATCTTTTTTTTTTTTTTACAATTGAAATCTTTTTTCGGTTCGATTATTAATTTAATTCAAATACTTGCAAAATCCCACCCATTGCCATCTTTAGCCTTCCCCTTTTAAGCGAATGTGGCTTTCTCCTCTAGCCATTATACTATGTACTTGAATTTATGAAGATGAAAGAGAGAGATATAGAGAGAAGAGGGTTATACCCATTCAATCCTTCTTTAGGGATATATGCCACTATTTTTATTCTTTTTCTTTTAGCTCTTTACTAGAGAATAAAGATATATATATATATATATATATTACTATTCCTTCGATAATAAAATATGAGTTGTTGTACTTATTATTATTATTTTGACTCTTTTACTTCTTCACTAGAAAATTAGATATTTATAAGAAAACGTATACTTTTATAAAGATAATGGGATGTAAACTGTTCTTATTTTTTTCTTATTCAGTGGACAACTAAGATATTTATAAATAACCATATATTATATAAAAATAATGAAATATGATTCATTATTCTTGTCTTTTGTTTTTTTATCACTTCATTAGAAAACTAGGATATTTATAATTAATTGTATATTCGTATAAAAATAATGAGGCATGGACCAATATTTTTATTCTTTTTTTTTTTTCATTGAAGAATAATAATATTTATAAATATTTATCTATTTATATAAAATAGTTGAATATAAAGTTTCTTATAAATGTTCTTGTTATTTAATAAAGAAGTAAAAAAATAAAGATAATAACTTATATTTATTATCTTTGTATGAATATATAGTCCCTTATAATTATTCTTATTCTCTAGTGAAAAATTAAAAGAAAAAAAATGAAGGATAATGATTGATATTTTATTATCCTAATATGGATATAAGGCTACTTGTAAATATTCTTCTTTTCAGCGAAAAAGGAAAAGAGCAAATAAAAAGGATAGTCATTCTATTTTATTATCTCCATATGGATATATAATTATTTTTCTTTTTTAGTAAAGAAATTAAAACAAAGAAAGAATAAGAACAAGAAATAATAAATGAGCGATAATCTTCTTTCCTCCCATAATCTCATTTTATTTTAAAATATTCAAGTTTGTGGGATAATAGAGCCAGGTTCGCTTGGAAGTTTATGGCGGATCTCTCTCTTATTTTAACCAAATCGTGTGAAAAGTATTGAAATCTTGTAAAATAGAATATATCAAATATGTTCATCAAACAATATTTTCTTGTTTTAAAGCATGTGAAATGTTTGTACGAAAGAACAACTTGTATTCTTTGAAAGGCCTAACTTGAACCCATTGAAAATTGTGATGCCCCTCCCAATAGTTTCACATCGAAAAATTGGGAGTTGGTTGTATCGTTTATAAAACTAAGGAAGATGAACAAGTACCAATTGGATCTCTTTGGGGCTATGATGGCCCAAGTTGTGTCCGTCTTGCTTTTTATAATGAAACGGGTCGTTACAATATAGTATCAGAGCCAGTCGAAATTCTGTCAGCCTGATGTTGCGAGCTGTTGAAGTGGATCCGCAACCTTTTCCTTATATAGGCCATCCATAAGTTGGCACCCCATAATAAAATTCCATATCAGGGGACTAAATGCAGGCGTGGCCCATCTTTAATCAGTAGGATAGTGTTTGGATGTTAAAAAGTTATTATAGGTATGAAATACGAATTCTCAAGAATACTTATTCTTTTGTTATTCCATATTTCTGTTTGGTATTTTAGTGCAATTAATATAGTGTTATTTCAAATGGTATTTGGATGGTATGAAAATAAGCATATATTCCATTAGAAATAGATAATATTTGAGAAATTTCAAAAATACCCCTCGATCATTGAAAAGAAAAATTGGTTTATCAAATTAATTTTTAATGTAATTACTTTAATATATTTTATTAATAATTTGGGTGGCTTTGGAGGTTCATGACGGGTTGAATCGGCCAGCCAGAGAATCGAACGGTTTAGAGGTGGTCTCGCTGGCTACGAGATTAGTGGTATTTAGAGCGAAGTTTATGTGAGGAAGTTCTGTTTCTAGTGCAGAGATGAAACTTTCTACTCTAGGTCTTGGCCAGCAGGAACAAGAAGGTATTCTCTTGTATTTTCTTTGTCCAAACTTTTTCTCTTTTCAGTTTTTGTGATAGGAGTAACAGTAACTGTTGCTGTGAATCTTGCATTAGGAGAAGAGAAGAGATGCTTGAATTCGGAGCTCTGGCATGCGTGCGCCGGGAGGCAAAGAGCATTCACATTTTCTTCTTCCCACTTGTTGTTGTACATGTTGTTCTGCATGTAATTAGAGGAAGAGAAATCATGCCCCAATTACATCTCATACATTTTATATATCGATAATTATGTGTCTAGCACTTTATTATGGATTTAACATAGGCTTCAGATTCCTGAGACCCCTGTGTAAACTCCTACTATGGATAACTTGGTTTAAGCTCATGGCATTGCAAAGGCTGCCTGAGTTTTAGTTATAGCTGAGAAAGTAAATGTAGATTGCAAGGCTAAAAACTTGGCAACCCCTTTTATGCTATTTCAAGTTTCAAGAATCTAGACCGGACATACAGATGGTCCAGAAAATGACTAATGATAATAAAATAGCAAGATCTTAACCTACAAATTCATTATTACCTGAAAACATTCAGCATTCTATTTATATTTAAAAAGAGGCATCCAAACTGCTAGGTTCTGAATTTATGGACAATCACTTTTAAAAACCATTATTACATAAGAAATCTCGATCCCAACTAATAAGAAAAATCCAAACTTATCAATGTTTGGGTAAACAATTGGTATTGCTGAGACTGCAAGAAACAATAGCATCAAAATATTATCTTCTGTCCATGATGATTTGGTAAAACTAAAACAATGGACTAAGACTTCCTCCAAATAGGTTTTCAATAAACTGATCATCCATTCATCTCAACCGCCAGAAGCCCTACCTCTATAATCAATTTGCAACAGTAAAAACATGTGAATTCAATCATCTCTTAATTAAACATTCATAACACCCTATACAGGATCAAGCTAAAAGTGAAATTTAGACAGTAATATTTTTTTCCAATTAAATCATTATAGCTAATTGACAAAGAAAGTACCAGCATCAACTCATTATTTAGGAAGAAAACTTCATCTCAAAGCGTTCTTACAAATCTATGAATCAAATGTACTAATGAAGATAGAATAAGATTAGGACATATATAGACTAATTTGAAATGGAGTCCTTGTTGGTTGGCGCACACATCCCATGAACACAATTTCCCCCTCACTAGGCACAAGCATAGACGTACTCCTCACCAACTAAGGCACATAGAACCTTGATATTGAAGGCCAACAATATTGTACCTGCTGGTCAAGACATCAGTCATATTTATATTTCTGACCTCAAAAACACTGGAAACATGCACCTGCATCACGTGAAATCACATAGGAATCATCATAATTTAAGATATATGAAAGTGTTTCAAAATCTAAATATTTGTGCAGCATACAGTGTATAAGTTGCAGCACCTAAAAATCATTTTAATCTTCAACGGCATCCATCCAATCCAGCATACAGTGTAATAACTCCTTACAACACAAGCACATATACCTCTGTTAACTCAATTTGGTTTGATGCAATCCACTACATCTTTCTATAGATAGCTCAAAGGGTCCACCCACAAACCAGAAGCTCAATCTATCAATCTTTAGCACTTTCCATAGTGTTCTACTTTTGTCCATTCCAATCATATAAAATTTCTGTGACATAAGACAGGAAAGCCAATCATTTTAAAGAAAATATACCATAAAGTTGTCAACAATTAGCATTCGATATTGACACAATAAACATGAGAATGCGACAAGAATCAACACTACCTAAAAATCAACTCTATCTTCGTACAAGAGAATATACTAGCACAATATGGAGCTGCAGTGTAGTTCAGTAACTTCAAACAAGTGCATGCATCTATGTATTTGATGATTTACCCATCAAATGAAACCTTTATCCATGGATTCTTGAGAACTCAAGGATCCTGAAATTACTCCTCAAAAGCTTTTGACAAATCTATGAATTCAGCAGCAGACATTGTTGAAAAATTTGAATTAGTTATGTGCAGAAGAGACATAATAACAAAGTAAAAGATATGGATCTCATTATGTTCAGGTTTCCTATTATCACATTAGCTTATCAAAAAGAGAGTTCATAGACTTTCCAATTACCTGCAATCTAGTTAGAATGTAGATACAAAAAAGACCAGATTTTCCAGCCACCTCCAATGACTGGTGAAAGAAGAATTGTACATAGCACAAACATATATCAGGAATTTAATTGATATATTGATAACAAATGTTTTTGCTAAAGAGATGTATCAGGAATTTATTGATTTCTATAAGGAAGTTAAATAACAAGCAATCCATACTGCAAACATTATGGAAATTTATATGCACTGAATTTTAATTGACTGCAACTTCTATGATTCCTGTTCACCTTCGAGAAACCATTGCTTACGGTTAGCTTGCTTGGATATTCATCAGTTAGAACATGTCACTGATGTTTCTCTTTAGAAGAATTTAATGCACTTGCATTCCTTCACAAGTTGGGCCACTGATCTTCTTGTGGCTCTGGTTCACCTAACAGCTACCAGAGTGATCAAAACAAAGCATTCTTATCATTTTCTTTTGCCATCTATGGTTTAAGAAATATTGCACTCCATGTGGAATAGTTTAGTGTTAAAATAATTTTTTCGCTCCTGATGGATCATTTTAACTACCAAAAATGCTACAATTGATGATAAAAATCAATTCAAAAAATAATGCTTTTAAGGCATTGCATGATTCTGTAATGAGATTTATGACAACGAATTGGTAGGAGACTTACACCATTTTAGAATGCTTGTCTGAAAAATCTGTAATCTTAAACAAGTGCATGCCTGCCTAATCTTCTCCCAAGTAAACAATTAAACAACAAATGACTACTGACATAACAAACTTCTGCAACTGCCAAAAAGCAATATATGCAAATATCCAATGCAGCAAATAATTAACAAAATACAACTTCTACGATAAGACTTTTAAGACAACTCATTATTAGTAAGAAGTACCAATAGAAGCAAGAAAAATAAGAAAATAAGAATCTTGCGTAACTAGGCCTTCCCTCCAAACCAATTCTCAGAAAATGAAAATGTATCATGCTCAGCAGCATAATCCATTTGCGAGATATAGGGACATAGATTGAGTTGGCTCAGGAAGGCATTATCAGCTGTTATTTCTAGATGGTTACAATTTGCATGCATCCAATTCAGGAAATGCTACGAGTCTGCCTAACATCATGGCCCTTGGCTTTGATAGAGTGCCAAACATATGCTTCATAACGGTTGGTTTTAGAAATGCCCTCCAAGTCATGATTTCATAGCTGACACTTCACATACGCAAGGATCAAGCAAATAAGTGTACTCAATATCAATGGCACTGTAATCACCAAAAGCAACACAGGTTAATTCTCTAATTTAGTAAATTATTATCAAAACTGCTCCAAAATATGTTACTTCAAACAAGTGCATGCCTACCTAATATTCTCCCAAGAATACAATTAAACAAAAAATGAGTACTGACATAACAAACTTCTGAAACTCTTTCAACGACACTGCAACTGCCAAAAAGCAATATATGCAAATATCCAATGTAGCAAATAATTATCAAAATACAACCTTTAAGATAAGACTTTTACAAGTCCTGCAATAACGACATTAACAAGATATAGTAGTCATAACCATCTCAAAGCATTAACGGAGTCTGCCCATACTGAAACCCAAGTACAAAGCCTACAAGAAAGGATACGAAAACTAGCAGAAATATTTTAAAGGTGCACCCATATTTCTGACCAAGACTACATCTTTTTTTTTCCTTTATATTTCATATCATGAATTTTTCCGATAGATCGATGATCAGGAGGTTAATGATAATTCTGAAATGCATCAATTGCCTCTTGTCTATGTTTAAACTTCTTGTATAAGGTATGCTTGAACCGGTAATCTCGTGCTGACACTCAGGCCAGGATTTATAGATCCCTCGTCTATGGCCCATAAAAACTACATAATAACTTTCAAAAGACGTTAGTAAACCTCAAGAGCATGTAACTTGATTTCCTGCATTACAGTAAAACCAAGATGAAACTTAGATTACATAATACATTGCACTATTAATAAAGTCAATCATAGTAAATATACTAACTTATAAAATTTAAGAAAAAATTATTCATAATAAAAGGATGCATGTTAGACTTAAATCGCGTGTTACGAGCAACCATGGCCTATTAGCTATGGAATTGTATAGTTCATCACCTCTTTGGGATTCATCATCCCCTATAATGAGATAAGGATCGACATCGTCCTCATCACGATCAGTAGGCAAGGGTTCAATTGACATATTGAAGTATTTGTCTTTTCTTGGGTGCATCGAATGAAGTTGTGAATGATGCAGCAAGCTATTACAATACATTTCTGAACCTTGAAGGGAAATGGAATGGGAGTTCTAAGAATATAATTATATCGCTTCTTAAGAATTCCAAAGGCATTCTCTACGTAATATCTGAGTTAAGCATGTCGATGGTTGTATAAGTCTCGATAATTATTATATCGTTGAGCCCTAGGATTGTTAAACGTACTTAGGTAGTACCTATTATCCCGATATGGGACAAAAAACTTATCGGTATTGGCATATCCTGAGTTAACAAGATAATATTTTTCTGTATACGACAACAATGCCTTTACTTAAACCACTCAAAACTTTAATAAAAATATAAAATTAATTAAATAAAAATAAATAAATATCTTCTGGTACAATGAAGCCTTCTGACTCAATACACTAACGTAGGACTCTTATATCGGCAGCAGATCCTTTTCATCTAGTACAAACGAAAAGGAAAGAGTAATCAAATGATACTGCAGCCATTACATTTTGGGAAATGGTGCCCTTTCGATTATGAAAGCGTAGTTGTTTGATTTTCTTGATTAATGTAGATATGTACGTACCATCAATCGTTTTTTAAAATATAATGGTTGTTAGTTTTTAGTATTTTATTTTATTATTTTAGTATGAGTTGGGCTTTTACATAATGGGCCTATTTTATTATGCTTTGGTGTGGTAGCCTCATACGGATAAGAAGTATTATGTTTATCCATAGAATAAGAAAAATATTTATATGGTGATGTGCTTAATGAAATCCTAGATCTATTTTTTCTTCTTGAGAAAAACATTCCTCTACCCTGATTTCTCTTTCAAAAATAATCTGTGGTGGAAACAATCCCAATAAAAATTAGTATCAGAGCCTGGTTCCCTTAGTCCCATCAAATCCAAAGCCAAGTCGTGGAAAGATCCAAACAAAGGATTCACAACCTTCTTCTTCAGCTTCTTTCTTGTCCATCCCTGTGAAGAGTCAAAGGATTACGGGGAGCAACGAGAGCAACGCCCGGTCCTTGTTGATGCTCAGAGATGCATTTGATTCCATCTTCACGAATGGCTTGGCATCCCTATCCATTACTGTCCGTCACCCTGTTAAAGCCTGGTTGGGATTCCTTCCAAGAAAGACAATACTCAAGTGTCTGTCATCAACAAAAAAAAAAAGAAGTTGACTATCATTATCAAATCCCCTCAAAGGGTGCTGACGGATTATCAGATTCCAAAAAAAAAAAAAAAAAGAGAATTGTTATCTCGTGCAGCCACCTTTTGGCGAGAGAATAGGGAACAAAAATGGAGACAACGAGAAGGACGTGACAAAAGGAAGCAATTGTTTTTATCTTTAGATAAGGAAGCGGTGAAGAAAGAAAATTGCTAAAAAAAGAAAAAAATTATGATTATTGGAGCATCAAGATAAAAACCCTTTTTATTTTATAAGAAGTATGGGATCTAGTAGAGAACGGGTACAAAGAGCTAGTTAATCCAACAAATCATCAAAAGAAGCAACTGAAGGACTACAAAAAGAAGGATGTCAAAGCCCTATTCTTCATCCAACAAGCTGTATTTGAAAAAAAATTTCCCAGAATCATTAGAGCTACCAAATCAAAGGAAGCATGGGACATCTTGAAGGAGAAATTTCAAGGCAACATAAATGTGAGAGCTATCAAACTTTAAACTCTAAGAAGGGAGTTAGATAATTTGAGAATGTAAGAAAATAAAAAATTGAAGGATTACTCCTTCAAAATTATGGAAACTGTTAATCAAATGAAGAGCTATGATGAAACCATCACCGAGCAAAGAATATGTAAGAAAATTTTGGCTAGTTTATCTCCAAAATTTGATATAATAGTTATAATTGTTGAAGAATCTAAAGATCTTTTTATTCCAAGTGTTCTTGAATTGATGGGATCTCTTGAAGCTCATGATCGAAGATTGTTTAGGTATAAAGAATTATCAACTGAAAGTGCCTTTCAATCTAAACTCAAAGTGGTTGATAAAAGTTCTTAAAAAGAATCATCTAGTCATGCTTCAGTCAAAAGAGACATTCAGAGGTAAAAACCAGAGTAAAGGAAGAGAAAGAAATATGAAAGAAAGAGGTAGAGAAATGCAAAGAAATAATTTTCCAAGAAGACAATATGATGAGAGCACTCAACAAAGGTGCAACATATGTAAAAGATGTTCTTATGTTAAAAAAGATTGCTGATTTAAGGAAAAACCCTAATGTTATAATTGTAAAAAGTTTGGACATGTTCAAAAAGATTACAAGTACAAAACAAGTGAGCAAGCATACTTCTCAGCAGAAAATAAAGGTCAACAAAGCATACTATATGTATGTTAAACTGCAGAAGAGCGAAGAAATAATGTGTGGTATCTTGACAGTGGATGCAATAATCATATGACTGGTGATAGTCTATTTTTGTGGACATTGATAGTTCTTTAATTTTACAAGTAAAGATGAAAAATGGTGTTCTGGTCCAAGCAAGAGAAAAAAGTACAATTGCAATTAATACCAAGAAAGAAAATTTATTCATGATGTTTTACTTATTCCAGACTTGAAGCAAAATCTCTTGAGTGTTGGACAATTGATTGAGCATGGGCACATGGTACACTTTGAAGATAATGTTTGCAAGTTATATGATAAAGGAATGAAAAAGCAACTTATGGCAAATATCAAGATGAAAAAAAATAGAAGTTTTTTTTTTATTTTGCACTATGCAAAGGATGCTGCATGAAAGATGGATGCGAATGATGAGTCATGGCTATGGCACAAAAGGTTTGGATACTTAAATTTTCAAAGCTTAAAAAGTTTATATCAAAAGAATATGGTGTATGGTCTACCAGCAATACATGACAAGAAGAACCCTATGAAGGATGTGTACTTGAAAAATAACATAGAGAGACATTTTCAAAAGAGCATGTATGGAGAGCCAAAGCACTATTGAAGCTTATTCATACTGACATATGTGGACCTATGAAAACTTCTTCTCATGTAGGTAACATCTACTTCATTATTTTTATTGATTACTATTCAAGGATGACATGGATGTATTTTATGAGACATAAATCAGAGGCATTTCTTATCTTCAAGAAGTTTAAAAATCTTGTGGAAAGACAAAGTGAGAATTATATCAAGGTGCTGAGAAGTGATAGAGGTGATGAATACAATTCAAATAAATTTGAAAAGTTTTGTGAAGATGATGGTGTACAAAGATAATTGACTGTTGGCTATGCATTAGAGCAAAATGGAGTTGCAGAAAGAAAGAATCGTACTATTGTTGAGATGTCTAGATCTATGCTCAAAGACAAAGGCTTTCCAAATTCTTATTGGGCAAAAACAGTAAATACATAGTGTATCTACTGAATAGATGTCCAACAAAAGCTCTTCAGAATATAATACCATTTGAAGCCTGGTCTAGTAGAAAGCCTTCAGTAAAGTATTTCAAATCTTTGGATGTGTACTATGCACATATTCCAAAGAAAAGGAAACATAAATTTGATGAAGTAAGTAAAAAATGCATCTTTGTTGGATACTGTTCTAAATCAAAAGGGTACAGACTTTTTAGCTTGAAGGAAATAAACTGATCATAAGAAGAGATGTTGTTTTTAATGAGAAAGTTGCTTGGGATTGAAAGAAAAATAAAGTTGAAGAAAATATTATTTCTCTTGATGAAGAAATTCATAATGCTCAAAATAAAGAAAATAAGGTTGAAGGTTCACTACAAACTTCTTCAAGTATAAGTCCATTTTCAACTTCAAGTTCAAGTCCATCTTTAAGTTCCACTCTTATAAAAATGAGAAGATTAAGTGATATTTATGCTTCTTGTAATTTCTGCATGATTGAGCATGAAACTTATAAAAATGCTATGCATGAATAAGTATGGAACAAGGCAATGCAAGAAGAAATCAATATGATTGAGAAGAATAGAACTTAAAAATTAGTGAAGAAACCAAGTGATAAGGAAGTCATTAGTTTGAAGTGAATCTACAAAACAAAATACAATTCAGATGGCACCATTCAAAGACACAAAGCAAGATTGGTAGCAAAGTGATACTCTCAATTATCTGGTATTGATTATCAAGAAACTTTTGCATCTGTTGCTAGACATGATACAATTAGAACTCTTATTTCTATGGCAGCATATAAAAGTTGAACACTACACCAACTAGATGTAAAGTTAGCATTTTTGAATAGAGTATTGAAAGAAGAAATTTATGTTGAACAACCTCAAGGCTTCATCATCAAAGGTCAAGAAAATAAGGTATACAAGTTAAAGAAGGCATTGTATGGGCTGAAGCAAGCACACAGAGCATCGTACTCTTAAATTGATACCTACTTCAATGAAAAGGTTTTCTAAGAAGTCCAAATGAACCAACACTTTATGTGAAGAAGCAAGATAATGATATTCTCATTATCTCTCTTTATGTTGATGATTTAATTATTACTGGTAACAATGAGAATATGATTTTGACTTTCAAAAGTGATATGATGAGAAAATATAAAATGAATGATATGGGTTTGTTACATTATTTTTAAAAATTAAAATCAATCAAAGAAAAGATGACATCTTTATCAGTCAAAAGAAGTATGCAAAAGGCATTCTCAAGAAATTCAAAATAAAAAATTACAATATAATGGAAACACCTTTTGTGGTAAATGAGAAGTTAATGAAAGAAGATGAAAGTAGTGAAGCCAATGTACAATTATACAGAAGCAATATTGAAAGTTTATTATATCTAACAATTACAAAGCTAGATATTATGTTTGTATCAAGTTTACTTTCCAGATTTATGTAAAAGCTAAGTAATATTCACTTTGGACAAGCAAAAGAGTCTTGAGATACATCAAAGGTACTAAAGATTATGGAATCATGTATGAAAGAAACAATGATGATATTATGAAGTTATTTGGGTTTTGTGATAGTGATTGGGCTGGAAGCATTGATGACATGAAAAGCACATCAGGTTATGTATTCTTTTATGGATCCTGTGTCATATCTTAGGCATCCAAGAAGCAAGATACAGTGGCATTATCATCTCCTAAAGCAGAATATGTTTTCATAACTTTGGTAGCACAACAAATAATTTGGATGAGAAGAATACTTGAAGATATTGGTGAGAAGAAAAAGAAGTTACTACTCTGCTATGTGACAATAAATCTACCATTTCTATGATAAAGAATCCTATATATCACAGCTGCACTAAGCACATCAAAATCAAGTACCATTTCATTAGAGATGTGGTAGAAGAAAAAGAAATTAAAGTTAAATATGTGAAGACTGAAGACCAAATTGCAAACTGTTGGAGAACGCGGAATACCCCCAAGATCACGGCTGTAGCGTATATAAGTAATACAAAAAAAAACTTTTACCGTTCTAATCTATGAGTATAAGATCATACCTTCAGATTTGAACTTTCGATCACTTTGATTCGATTGCTCGACCTCAACCTTTAACCTTCCGCTGTATTTCTGGAAATACCTTCTTTCTCTCACAAGATGGTGGGATCTCTTGGCCATCCTAGGGTTTCTTGTTTTTCTTTCTCCATAAAAACGTTAACCCTAGCAACCAACTGAGAGGGTATTTATAGGGTTACAACAGGGACCAATAGGCAAATATGAAAAGGACTTCCTACGTAATTAAATCTTCCAATCCTATCCGGGTTAGGATTCAATTACGTAAATTACAATTTATTCCACTAAAGAATTATAATTGTACTCCTAATCATATTCGAATTTATATTTTCGAGCCTTTAATATTAAATACTTATTATCTCCCCACGTTAAGATTACAGATATCCACCAATTAAATTTAATTACTGACAATATAATATAATTAGCTTTTATTATCCTTGAGACCTATCCACTTAACTTATTTGATGTATCGGATTCAAAATCCACTTGCAAGATTTGATACAATCAAAACTTATAAGCTTTCTCAAGGGGATATCATCAATCCAATTTATTAGGATGTGGTTTCCTTCAACTATTAATATTCACCATATATATAATGTTATTGCCCAACCCACTGAGTTTATTGACTCATATAGAATCTCACTCTATGTATAATCAAAGCAATAATCACTACATACACGTGTCTAGAAATAGAATTCGGATTAAGAGCATAAGTAATCATAATATTCATGAGGTTTAAATTATTTTATAAAGTCAGTATAAAATAATTAACTCAACTAGGTCTTGTTCAATATACACAAAGTGTACTAGCACAAATAGTTAGAATAAACCATTCCCCGTAGTCAAGACATACCTACTAAAAATTTATGCTACAGTTCTACTGATGGTGTGTCCAATTCCATCTAAAACTGTGAACAATAAACTTGTATTCCAAAAGAACCGATGATCTAGTCTTCTGTGTGTAAGCCGTACTCTACACACTAGATCAAATACTCTTTGTAAATACTAGACACATGCACATATATAGTAAATGGCATACATTGCTCAAAATGAATTCTTATTAAAATATAAAGACATAACATAAAGCATATCTTTTAGTCTATATCTCTATCAATCTCCCACTTAGACTCAAAGCAATGCTTGTACACATCTAACTCCCATGCCCTCTACATGTCTATCAAAAACTTTCGAAGTTAAACTCTTTGTAAAAGGGTCTGCCAGGTTATTCTCAGATATAACCTTGGTCACCAGCACGTCACCTCTTTGCACGATGTCACGTATCTGGTGATACTTACGCTCAATGTGTTTAGTTTTCTTATGGGTCATGGGTTCCTTCGAATTAGCAACTGCCCCACTATTATCACAATAAAGTGTAATAGGTAATTGCACTGAAGGTATCACACTAAGATCCAAAAGAAAGTTTCTAAGCTAAACAGCCTCTTTTGCAGCCTCAGATGCAGCCACATACTCAGCTTCCATGGTAGAGTCAGCAACACAAGTTTGCTTCACACTCCTCCAACTAATGGCTCCACCACCCAAAGTGAACACATATCCGAGGTTGATTTCCTAGATTCATTATCTGATTGGAAGTCCGAATCTGTATATCCTATAGGCATAAGACTATCTGCTTGGTAAACTAACATATAATCTTTAGTCCTTTTCAGGTACTTTATATTTTACTGCAGTCCAATGTTCTCGCCAGGGTTAGACTGAAATCTGCTAACCATGCCTACGGTAAAACAGATATCAGGTCTAGTACATAGCATAGCATACATTAGGCTTCCTACTGCAGAAGCATAAGGAACTGCCTTCATACTTTCTATCTCTTCAGGTGTCTTAGGACACTGATCCTTAGATAGAGAAATTCCATGCCTGAAAGGAAGAAATCCTTTCTTGGAATTATGCATACTAAACCGGGTGAGAATTTTATCGATATAAGTGGCTTGAGATAAGCATATCATCCTTTGCTTGCGATCTCGCAAAAGCTTGATCCCTAGGATGTGACTTGCTTCTCCCAAGTCCTTCATATCAAATTGTCCAGATAACCATACCTTGACCGAAGATAACACTCCCATATCGTTTCCAATAATAAGATGTCATCCACATATAGCACCAGAAACACCAAAGTTTTTCATCACGCTTCTTGTACACACATGACTCGTCAGGACTTTGATCAAAGCCATAAGATTTAATAGTTTGATCAAAACGAGTATTCCAAGATCTAGATGCCTGCTTAAGTCCATAAATGGACCTCTTAAGCTTGCACACCAAGTGCTCCTGGCCTTTTACTATAAAACTGTATGGTTGCATCATGTAAATGCACTCGTCAATATTTCCATTAAGGAAAGCTGTCTTGACGTCCATTTGCCAAACTTCGTAATCGAAATGAGCTGCAATGGATAAGAGAATCTGAATAGACTTAAGCATAGCTACTGGTGAAAATGTTTCCTTATAGTCGATCCCTTCTTTCTGAGTAAAACATTTTGCAACTAGCGTAGCCTTGAAGGTTTCCACCTTCCCGTTTGCTCCTCTCTTCTTCTTATAGATCCACTTGCATCCGATGGGTTTTACTCCTTCGGGTGGTTCTACAAGATCCCAGACCTGATTAAAGTGCATAGACTCTATCTATGATTTCATAGCATTTTGCCAAAGAGTTGCATCTTTATCCTGTAATGCTTCATTGTAGCTACTGGGTTCAGTATCCAGTTCATTAGAGATTCTGTCATATGACTCTCCAAAGAACAATACCGTTCAGGTGGATTTACAACCCTCCACTACGACGAGGCACAACCTGATTGTATGTGCTTGTAGTAATACGATCTGACTCTGATCTTTGTGCTCCATCAACTGCACTGGTTCTGAAACTAGTGCATAAATGGTATCCTTTTGTACCAGTTCAGGGTCAGTTCGTGTTACTATACTTCTCCCACTACGAAGAGTTAATGGGAAGTTTGGGAACCCACTTTCTTATGGTGTTTCTGCTTGTACTATTGGTATTAAAGGAGCCAGTCTAGTTTTATCGCCTCTCAACTCTTCTAGAGCAATTTTACTTCTGGGTTTGTGGTCTATAATATAGTCCTCCTCTAAGAATCGGGCATTGGTGCTAACAATGACCTTCTGATCTTTAGGACAATAAAATAAACCACCTTTTGTTCTTTAGGATATCCAACAAAGAAGCATACATCTGTCCTTGATTCCAACTTATCTGGTTTTTCTTTTAGTACATGTGTTGGACAACCCCAAACCCGAACATGTCTTAGACTAGGCTTGCGCCCAGTCCACAGTTCTGTGGGTGTCTTAGGTACTGACTTAGATGGTACCAAGTTAAGTATATATGCAGCCATCTCTAATGCATATCCCAAAACGAAATAGGTAAGTCTGAATAACTCATCATAGATCTAACCATATCCATAAGAGTCCTATTCCTTCTTTCAGCTACACCATTCTGCTGTGGCATACTAGGTGCAGATAACTGGGATTCAATCCCAGCATCTAATAAGTAATCTGTGAACTCCCCTAGGAGGTACTCGCCACCACGATCGGATCGTAGTGTCTTGATATTTTTACCATGACGGTTCTCCATTTCTGCCTTAAAAATTTTAAAAATTTCAAAGCATTCAGACTTACGGCGCATCAGATAAATATACCTATATCTTGAGTAATCATCAATAAAAGTGACAAAGTACTTAAAACCACCTCTAGCCTGGATGTTCATTGGGCCACACAAATCAGAGTGAACCAATTCTAATATCTTCTTAGCTCTATTGCCTTTGGTCGAGAATGGCCGCTTGGTCATTTTTCCTTCTAAGCAAGATTCACAGACCGGTAGTGCCTCTACTTCCAATGAACCTAATGGTCCATCTTGAACCAATCTAGAAATCCGTCTTAGATTTATATGACCTAGGCGCAAGTGCCAAAGATAAGTTTGATTCATTTCAGAAGGATGTTTTCTCTTACATGGTCTATTATAATTATTCACTTCATTTAGTTGCACAGTAGGAGAAACAGGATTAATAATATAAAGACCATCCACCAATGTACCAGAACAGATAAAATGTTTATTTTTCTTAATAACAACGGAGTCATTAAAATAAACTGAATATCCATCATCAACTAACTTAGAAACTAAAATTAAATTCCTTCTAATTGAAGGTACAAAAAAATAGTCCTTTAATATTAAAATTCTATTTCTACTAAAAGAAAAGCTAAAATCTCCCACTGCAACTACTGACACTCTCGTGCCATCTCCAGAAATATGTAAATCTCCCATCACTTAGCTGCCGGGTCTGCTGGAACCCCTACAAAGAATTGCAAACATGATTAGTGGTTTCCGTATCTACACACCAGCCACTGATAGATAACACCACTAAACAAGTTTCAATTACAAGTGAATGAGATATACCTCTAGCCTATTTCCTGGCAAGCCAAACTGGACACTGTTGCTTCCAGTGACCTGGCTGCTTGCAGACGAAGCACTTTCCCTTCTTTTTTATTTCCCCATTGGGCTGTGGGGCCTGATGCTGTTTCTTTTTCTGAACCTTTTTCTTCTTCTTAGCATGAGACTTTGAAAAAGAACCTTTTTCAGTAACCATAGCAACTGCAGGCTTCTTAATGAAACTCTCTGCTACCTGAAGTTCTTTATGTAGCTCTGCCAGTGAAAAATTCATTTTGTTCATAGTATAATTTAGGCAGAACTGCTTAAAAGAAACAGGTAGGGACTGGAGAATGATATCAACCTGGGTTTCCCCATCCATCTCCGCTCCAAGGATCTCCAGTTCATTCAGAAGACTAATCATCTTTAGAACATGATCCTGACAGGAGTTCCTTCAGCCATATTAGTGTTCATCAGTTCTTTCATCGCAGTCTGCCTAGCCGCACGACTCTGATCCCCAAACATTTCTTTGAGGTTGAACATCATGTCATAGGCAGAGGGCATAGATTGATGCTGATGTTGCAGAACATTTGACATAGATGCCAACATGTAACACCGCGCCATCTCATCAGCTTTAATCCACTTACGGTAAGCTTGGGACTCCTCATCTGAAGCCGCTTCATCGGGTTCTGCAGGACAGACCTGAGTGAGCACATACTATACCCTTCTGTAGTTAACACTATATCCAGGTTTCTTTCCAATCAATGTAATTAGGACCAGTCTATTTGTTTTCTTTGAGTATCACAGCAAGTGGATTGAAAGAAGACATTTTAATCCTAAGAATCATTCATACATCAAATAAGATATAATGAGTAATAAACTTTAAATTCAAAATTATAAGTAGGGCCCCTCAACCACTACAAAATAAACGAATTTGCCAGTAGCCTAGTACATTTTGAATAGTATGCCTCGATGGGACTGTTGGGAGAGCTAATCCCCAGGCATGCATATTTTAAAATTTGATAACAATTATCAATGCGAAAATTTAAAGATTACATATTAATCTTTCTAACATGCATCAAGATCATATCTTTGCCTTATATTATAAGATCATTTGATCTAAGTATTGCATATAAATTAAATAATTAAGATCATATCTTAATCTTCAATATGAGAAGTCATACTACTCATCTTGAAGCATGCCTTAAGATCTAAGGATCAAATCACTCACCTTAAGAACAGTAGGTAATCCTTTGTGCTCTGCAGCCGTTCAATCGTCCGACCTCTAGTATTGTCCACGCGAAGCCCCCGAATGATCGGATTCCTGGGAGTGCTAGCTCACGGAAAAACAATTTTGCTGATCTTGAATTCTTCCACTTGAATCTTCCTCCAAGATCCACCAAGCTTTTGCTAACATTAAAATCACACCAGAATTTTTTGTTCTAACTCTTAGAACTGTAACACTTGGTTCTAACTGTTTAGAATTTTTGACCTCTTTATTTTGATCTTGTGTTGTATTATCTGGTGAGGGATGTCCTCTATTTATAGTTTTATATTAGCCAGCCTATTGAATTCTAACATTTAGAATTTCGCTATTTTTGTGAAAACCAAAGAGACATATTAAATTCACACACTTATCAATGCATGAAGAGTTGTGTGGAGTGCTATTCTAAAGAGGCACATTAATTCACACGCTTATCAATGCACGGAGAGTTGTGTGGAGTGCTCTTCCAAAGAGGCACATTAATTCACATACTTGTCAATGCACGAAGAGTTGTATGGAGTGCTCTTCCAAAGAGGCACATTAATTCACACACTTGTCAATGCACAAGAGTTGTGTGGAGTGCTTTTCCAAAGAGGCACCTTTTAGCAAAATTTATTTTTCTTGAACTTGGGAATCATTTGAAGAAGACTAAAAGTTATAAATTAAATTCTGCATGAGAATTTAATTTCTCATGAGATGAGATTTTAGTTATCTCATCATGCGAGAAAACCTTTTTCACACATGGGGTTTGGATTTTTGGTTTTAAGCTAATTTGAATTTATTGGATTAAACCAATATAGATCATGGTCCTAGCCCAAATCAAATTTGGCTAATCCTAAATCTATTTAAATTCAAATCAAATCTAATTTCAAATCAATATTTGAAATTGATTAGTCCTTCTAGTAGACTTAAACCAAATTGAATCTTATTCACTTGTACTTAATCCAATTGAGATAATTCAATCAATCAAATTGATTAATTAAATCATATACGATTCTCAATCGTTGATCAGCAAATAGATCATCCAGGAAACTTCTATGCGTGTGACTCTATAGGTTCGAACCTAAGCCGGTAACATAGAAACAATTTTCTATACTAATCGATGTGCCCATCTAGGAATGGAACCCGAAGTCCGGATAGATCGAAGAGTTGTCGAGCAAACTCCAAATCAGTATCATCATGATCTGATTGGAAACTAGAATCAGTATATCCAACAAGTTTCAAATCAGACTCTCCATAGACTAACCACTGGTCCTTAGTATTTCTCAAATACTTAAGGATTGTCTTAACAACTTGCCAGTGTTTTTTTCTGGATCAGATTGGTATCTACTCACTACTCCTAGTGAGTATGCCACATCTGGTCTTGTACATGTCATGGTGTACATAATCGATCCTATTGCTGAAGCATATAGAATTGACTCATACGTTCTCTTTCATTAGGAGTTATCGGACAATCCTTCTTAGAAAGATGAATTCCATGGCCTATCGGAAGATAGCATTTCTTGGAATTTTCCATGCTAAACCTCTTTAGCACTGTGTCAATGTACGTAGATTGGGATAAACCAAGCATCCTCTTAGATCTATCTCTATAGATCTTCATCCCGAGGATGTATGATGCTTCTCCCAGATCTTTCATGGAGAATTATGATGATAACCATGTCTTTATTCCTTGTAATGCAGGGACATCATTCCCGATTAAGAGAATGTCATCTACATATAATACAAGAAATACAATAACGGAACCGTTAGCCCATTTATAAATGCAAGGTTCTTCTTTATTCTTAATAAAGCCATAAGATTTGATCACTTTATCAAATCCTATGTTCCAACTCCTAGATGCTTGCTTAAGTCCATAAATAGACTTCTGTAGCCTGCACACTTTAGACTCGTCTTTAGATATAAAACCTTCAGGCTGTATCATATACACCTGTTCTTCTAAATCACCATTTAGAAAAGCGGTTTTAACATCCATTTGCCAAATCTCATAATCAAAGTGTGCTGCTATAGCTAGCATAATCCGAATGGATTTCAGCATTGCCATAGGAGAAAACATTTCGTCATAGTCAATACCATAACGTTGACGATACCCCTTGGCAACCAGACGTGCTTTATAGGTCTCAACCTTTCCATCTGCGCCTCTTTTCCTCTTGAAAACCCACTTACACCCTATGGGTTTTATCCCTTCGGGTGGGTCAACTAATGTCCATACATTATTGTCCTTTATGAATCAAGTTCGGATTTCATGGCATCAAGCCATTTATTAGAGTTAGTCCTTTGCATAGCATCCATATAGGTGATCGGATCCTCGTTGTTCTCATCGAGTTCAACAGGATCATCGTTCTGGACCAAGAAACCTAAGTATCTGTCGGTTGATGTGGTACTCTACCAGATCGCCTTAATGGTGCATCTAAAATGGGTTTTGAGTTTGATCTAATCAACTCAGATTCTAAGGGTTCACTGGTTTGTGTTGTTCCTTCTACTTGATGAACTTCCTCAAGTTCAACATTAGAGCTATTTGTTCCTTCACTAAGGAACTCCTTTTCAAGAAAAACTGCTCTATTACTAATGAACAACTTTTGTTCTTCAGTATTGTAGAAGTAATATCCTTTGGTTTCTTTGGATAGCCGATGAAAAAATATTTGTCAGATTTGTGTTCAAGTTTGTTTGATTTTGCACGTTTCACATAAGCTGGACACCCCCGACTCTCAGATAGGTGATTACCAGTTTATGTCCATACCATATCTCATGTGGAGTTTTTGAAACAGACTTACTTGGAACCTTATTGAGAATATGACAAGCTGATTCTAATGCATATCCCCAAAAGGATATTGGCAAGCTTGCAAAATTCATCATGGACCGAACCATGTCTAACAGAGTTCGATTCCTCCTTTCTGACACACCGTTATGTTGTGGTGTTCCTAGAGGAGTCCATTGGGAGAGAATCCATTCTCCCTTAAATATGTTACAAAGTCATTGGAAAGGTATTCGCCTCCTCGATCTGATCGAAGGATCTTAATACATTTTCCTGTTTGTTTTTTTACTTCTTTATGATATTGTTTGAACATTTCAAATGATTCAGATTTATGTCGCATAAGATAGACATAACCAAACCTAGAAATGTCGTCTATAAAAGTAATGAAGTAGTAATATCCACCTTTGGCACAAGTGCTCATTAGTCCATATACATCAGTATGTACTAGACTTAATAGCTCTTTAGCTCTTTCACCATTTTCCGATAAAATATGACTTGGTCATTTTACCAAGAAGACAGGATTCACAGGTAGTTAATGATTCACAATCATCAACTTGAAGGATGCCCTCCTGAGTTAACCTATTTAATCTGTTCTTATTGATATGACCCAGCCGATGGTGCCAAAGATAAATGTCTGTGACATCAGTTGTTCTATGGCGCTTACTTGATTTGTACACTACATTCACAGGCTGTGATAATATATAAATACTATTAGATAAATGCCCAGTCATTACAGTGACTCCATTCATAATGATATTCAAAGTAACATCCTTTATTGAAATTTCATAATGACTTTTGGCCAGAAGGCCTACAGAAATTACGTTCAACAAGAACGTTGGGCAAAAATGACAATCATTTAGTATAATGACATTTCTATTGAAAACTATTTCAAGAACTCCTAATGCCAGAACTGGAACTAATCTTCCATCACCGACATTAAGGAATTTTTCATTGTCCTCAAATCTTTTAGTGACCTGTAGTCCCTGCAATGAATTGCAAATGTTAAAAGGACTCCCGGTATCCAATACCCAGGTCTGATTATCATATACAAAAAATTACAAGGTGTTATCATATAAATATTATTGAGCAACATCTTGCTCCTTTTTCTTCTTCGGCCTATTTGTATCAAGTGTGGCAATGTAAAGAGGACAGTTCCTCTTTCAGTGCCCTTGCATTTTGCAATGAAAGCATTCAGCTTGACTTTTATCAACTTTCTTCTTCTGCATTGACCCCTTATAGATGTCCTAGCATGTTGCACCTTTTTCTTATTCTTTTTCTTCTTCCTTTTCCAAAGGATTGACGCCCTACCTTAGATCCTTCAACCACATTAACCAAACCCTTAGAGAGCTAGTTATCCTTCTCAAAGTTCTGTAACAACCCCAACAAACCGTGGTAGTTGACTGCAGGCTTTGTCATTCGAAAATGAGTAAGGAAAGGTCGGAAGGATGGAGGCAAGGAATTCAGGATCGCATCTTTACCCAACTGCTCATGTAGGGGAAAGCCGAGCTTGCTTAGCAGTTCTATCTTCTCGATCATGTACAATACATGATCAGTGACAGAAGATCCATCCCTCTTTCGAGCATTAAAAATAGCACAACTAGTCTTGTGCCTTTCAACATCGTCAGGTGTGCCGAAAGATTCATTCAACGCTTGAATGATTTCTTCTGGCTTAGCATTCTCGAACCGGCGACCGAATTCATCGTTCATTGCTGCTAGCATGATGCAACGTACGCTAGTTCTATCATTGAGCCACTTCTGATAAGTATCTTTCTCAGAACTTTGTGTGTTTGCATCAGGTATCTTTGGTGCAGGATTATTAAGAATATATAGAATCCTCTCATGCTCAAGGACGATCTTAAGTTTTCTAAACTAGCTATTGTAATTTGAACCATTCAACTTGTCATTATCCAATAGGGACCTTAATGATAAATTAGTGGCCATTTTCTGCATAAGGAAAAACTAAAGTTTATTAGTATATAAATTGATTCAGTCTAAAGACTTGGACTTTAGTCTAAAGATTCTTTCACTATTTTGTTTAAATTGGCAGTCTCTACACCCCAATTCGAAGAATTATTCTTAATTCTTTAGCGGGCACTAAGATCTACATAGACTATACAGGCCCAAGTGAAGCTTGGCCAACTCATATGCATCTAAGAGTAGGTTCAAAATCAATTGTTTTTCAAAACAATTCTTAGTGTTCAGTTTTGCCCCATGTACCTCTTCAGCAGGCATGGAGTGCCTCCACTGAAAGTTCTGGTTAGGTCCAACCATTAAATGATATAATCAGTGTAACCTATCAATAGACAACCAAGCCCGAGTGAAGCTCGACTCACCTGACTGTCTATTTAATAGTTACGCTGACTGATCATATAATGAATGATAATTCGATAGTTGACAAGCACCAGGCATGGAGTGCCTCCAATGATTATCAAGATATCAGACTCATTATCACCCACCTTAATGGGAGGCTATGATCTAGTTATCATATAACTATTTCATTTTAAGGACCTAATAATTTTAGAAGATTTTATAATTTGAAGACAAATTGACTAATCAAGTTCTTCCCACTGAATGTATGAAATGGGTAGAATGAAACAAGATTAAGTCAGGTTAAGTGGCACCTAAATCAGTCAGCCTGATTTCCTTACAGGCATGGGTCAACCCGAATCAGGTAAATAATCTGAATCATAAATGGTTTACCACATTGACCAGGTAAGTGAGATCGATGGGAGGGATATGCCATTAACTCGTTAAAGACGCATCAATACGAGTAGCTCCCAATTAAAAACTATTCGATCGTTGATCCTAGAGCAACTTGCCAACTCACCTTGACATCATATGGTTAACCAATTCTGATTTGACCATCTAAGAGATTCATGCTTAATTACGGAGCCTAATCTACTTCCATTTGGTTTAATCAAAGAGAAGGACATGATCAACTACAACTATTGTTTGATTTAGAGCATTCTTAACCTAATCTAATTAGATTTGTTCAAATACTCTTTTAGTCCAGTTGATTTAAACCTTAGGGTCTAACCCTTTATGGACCCAATTTAGCTAACCCAAAAGATTAAATATATTTCATGTTTACATGTCATATATTTCAATCAAGCATCACATGTATTACGTTACTACTCATAATTCCTATATTTAGATCATATCTAAAGAGATTATGAATTAACATTTGACATTCAAATTAGACTCTCATAAATATTTGTATGTTTCATAACATAGACATCATGCCATCATATATCATATCTATGTTTTATACTAAACATGCAAATATCATGCTTTTATACAACATCAATATGTATCAAATATAAAACATGATGCATAAGCTCAATTTAAATTATCTTTGGATTGAGCATCAATGATAAAATAATAGCACAGTAATATGTCACAGAATACCTCATTGAATGGGTAATTTGGATTTTCAATCCATCTGTGACTATAGCCTTGCAATTAGTTTTAGCCATAATTACATAATTAATAAGAACATTAATTTACATGCAATAAATTAGATCAATAAGAAACCATTGCTCTGATACCATTTGTTGGGAGAGTTAATCCCGAGGCATGCATATTTTAAAATTTGATAACATTATCAATGCGAAAATTTAAAGATTACATATTAATCTTTCTAATATGCATCAAGATCATATCTTTGCCTTATATTATAAGATTGTTTGATCTAAGTATTGCATATAAATTAAATAATTAAGATTATATCTTAATCTTCAAGATGAGAAGTCATACTACTCATCTTGAAGCCTGCCTTAAGATCTAAGGATCAAATCACTCACCTTAAGAACAGTAGGTAAATCCTTTGTGCTCTGCAGCCGTTCAATCATCCGGCCTCTAGTATTATCCACGCGAAGCCCCCGAATGATCGGATCCCAGGAGTGCTAGCTCACGGAAAAATAATTTTGCTGATCTTGAATTCTTCCACTTGAATCTTCCTCCAAGATCCACCAAGCTTTTGCTAACATTAAAATCACACCAGAATTTTCTGTTCTAACTCTTAGAACTGTAACACTTGGTTCTAACTGTTTAGAATTTTTGACCTCTTTTGATCTTGTGTTGTGTTATCTGGTGAGGGATGTCCTCTATTTATAGTTTCATATTAGCTAGCCTATTGAATTCTAACATTTAGAATTCCGCTGTTTTTGTGAAAACCAAAGAGACATTAAATTCACACACTTATTAATGCATGAAGAGTTGTATGGAGTGCTCTTCCAAAGAGGCACTTTTTAGTAAAATTTATTTTTCTTGAACTTGGAAATCATTTGAAGAAGACTAAATGTTATAAATTAAATTCTGCATGAGAATTTAATTTCTCATGAGATGAGATTTTAGTTATCTCATCATGCGAGAAAACCTTTTTACACATGGGGTTTGGATTTTTGGTTTTAAGCTAATTTGAATTTATTGGATTAAACCAATATAGATCATGGTCCTAGCCCAAATCAAATTTGGCTAATCCTGAATCTATTTAAATTCAAATCAAATCTAATTTCAAATCAATATTTGAAATTGATTAGTCTTTCTAGTAGACTTAAACCAAATTGAATCTTATTCACTTGTACTTAATCCAATTGAGATAATTCAATCAATCAAATTGATTAATTAAATCATATACGATTCTCAATTGTTGATGAGCAAATAGATCATCCTAGGAAACTTCTATACATGTGACTCTATAGGTTCGAACCTAAGCCGGTAGCATAGAAATAATTTTCTATACTAATCGATGTGCCCATCTAGCAATGGAACCCGACATCCGGATAGGTCGAAGAGTTGCCGAGCAAACTCCAAGAACCCTAAGAAACAGTTACCGTATAATTCATCCTCTTGACCACAAATGCTAAGGATGGCTTAAGAGCCTGTCAACTCTAAACAGCAAATCCATAAAGTGTTTTCAATTTTAGTGATCATGTGACTTTCACATGAAGTGCCTGATAGAGATATAGACTAAAAGATGCTTTATGTTATGTCTTTACATTTTTAATGAGAATTCATTTTGAGCAATGTGTACCATTTACTATATATATGTGCATGTGTCTAGTATTTACAAAGAGTATTTGATCTAGTGTAGAGTACGGCTTACACACAGAAGACTAGATCATCGGTTCTTTTGGAATACAAGTTTATTGTTCACAGTTTTAGATGGAATTGGACACACCATCAGTAGAACTGTAGCACAAATTTTAGTAGGTCTGTCTTGACTACGGGGAATGGTTTATTCTAACTATTTGTGCTAGTACACTTTGTGTATTGAACAGGACCCAGTTGAGTTGATTATTTTATACTGACTTTATAAAATAATTTAAAACTCATAATATTATGATTACTTATGCTCTTAATCTGAATTCTATTTCTAGACACGTGTATGTAGTGATTATTGTTTTGATTACACATAGAGTGAGATTCTATATGAGTCAATAAACTCAGTGGGTTGGACAATAACATTATATATATGGTGAATATTAATAGTTGAAGGAATCCACGTCCTGTTAATTTGGATTGATGATATCCTCTTGAGAAAGCTTATAAGTTTTGATTGTATCAAATCTTGCAAGTGGATTTTAAATCCGATACATCAAATAAGTTAAGTGGATAAGTCTCAAGGATAATAACAGCCAATTAAATTATATTGTCAGTATTTAAATTTAATTGGGGATATCTGTAATCTTAACATGGGGAGATAATAAGTATTTAATATTAAGGCTCGAAAATATAAATTCGAATGTGATTAGAAGTACAATTATAATTCTTTAGTGGAATGAATTATAATTTACATAATTGAATCCTAACCCGGGATAGGATTAGGAGATTTAATTACGTGGAAAGTCCTTTTTCATATTTGCCTATTTGGTCCCTGTTGTAGCCCTATAAATACCCTCTCAATTGGTTGCTAGGGTTAACGTTTTTAGAGAAAAAGAAAAACAAGAAAACCCTAGGTCGGCCGAGAGAGATCCCACCATCTTGTGAGAGAAGAAGGTATTTCGGGAATACGGCGGAAGGCTAAAAGGTTGAGGTCGAGCAATCAAATCGAAGTGTTCCAGCGTTCAAGTCTGAAGGTATAATCTTATACTCATAGATTAGAACGGTAAAAGATTTTTGTATTACTCATATACGCTATAGCTGTGATCTTGGGGTATTCCGCGCTCCACAACAGTGCCTTGGCCAAGGTCTTGCTAAATTGAAACACAAGCATTTCTCCTTTTAATGGGATAGGTCAAATTCCATCTTGATCCACAACTGACTACCACAAGTACTTGACTACACCCAGTAACCTTTCGTAGCTGGATTAGAAATCCAGGTGGTCCGGCACCTAAGTACAATGAGTTTCTTGTAAGCCACTGGTTGTGATCTTCAGGTCTGAAGGATACTTATACCTATATATTCTCGGATTAACTCTTGACAGTAGAGTATCCGGAAATGAGTCACATTCGATGAAATGTACTCCTACACTTTCACCTGTATGTCATACCAGTGTCTCTACACTCCTTGGTTAAGAGGACAACCAACAAATATGATATACAACGTCCTATAATTGATAGTACTATGGACCTATCATAGTATATCATTTGGTCGCGAACTCTTTTAAGGACCTTCAAAGATAAATCCTCCTTTATCATGAAGGAAGATCCTGAGGGCTTCATTACTATTAGGAGTTTTAAGAAGATGTTCTTGTAATGAATAAACTGCCAAATAACTTTTATTAATATATCAATTTATATACAATTTACATCAACACAATCATCAAATGATTGGCTTTAGGATATAATTCCTAACAGGGAGGACGTCTACTACTCATCATTTATCTAGACAGATAAAACCTATTAATTTTACTATCTAGGTAAAAGGTAACATACTAAGTAAAATTAATTAGCTGGCTAAATTTGGTCATATAAATATTTGTAGTGACTTCGATGGGGAGGATACTAATATTTATACCTAAGTGTATACCATCACTCAATCCTAGATCCATTGTCCCATGGTGGATCCCTTAGATGGAGAGGTAATCCAACATTAACAATTACTAGGGATTATTCTTGGTGAGCTGGCAATCAATTTCATCATATGGGAAGGAAAGCACTAATGCCAACACGTGAAATTAACTACCTCACCAATAAACAAGTGATGGGACCATGGGATTTAAATGTGATTAATTCCCTCTCCCACTTAGTTATTTAAACAATATTTTGAGGGTTATAAAACTCATGTTTGATTATCTTATAAATTCAAAATCCCATAGTAGTGGTCGATATATATATATGCAACAAATAAAACTCTTAATTCCCTTAAATTTTAAAAAAATTAAATTAAAATTGGGAATAAATTTTACTCTCTAGTTGCACATGTTCACACTAGTCTTGGAATTTCGAATATATATCAAAACATAAACATCAAGTGATTATCCAATTAACCATGTTCTCCTAGTTATAGACGTAAGAACAAAAGGATAAACAATCAAGTATGCAACATAACCAATATAAATAAGATAAATAAAATCCCTGTTATTATGGTTAAAATTCTCCATGCAGATGAAGATCCTCGTTGCATCATGATTGCTACTTTGCTCGATGATTTGCCGCTTCGCATACGGGGGTCTGGGGGCTGGCCCCCAGTGGATTCTCCTTAGAATCCTATCCTGCAACGAATTCTCTTAGAATCCTATCCTGCTTTTTGCAGCAGGTCTTCTTCCTCCATCAGAGCCGCACCAGAATACATAAATCCTATGCCTCTATGTGGAGTTCACATGCTACGTATTTACAATCACAAAGCTCTCAAAAAACCGGAGCATACATGCTATGAAATATTACAATGATCCTACGCCTCCTTAAACCGGAGTACACAAAACAGATCTAAGTAATATTAAATCAAAACACATACATTCATGTGACCATAATAACAGGATAGAAACCTTCAAAACAACGTTAGCAGCAAGCACGATCTATCCTACGCATGCATATACCGATTAATGGAGAACATGGCCATATTATTCATATACAGTATCAGCCGTGGCTCTGATACCACTATTGGGGAACGCGGAATACCCCCAAGATCATAGCTGTAGCGTATATAAGTAATACAAAAAAAAAACTTTTACCGTTCTAATCTATGAGTACAAGATCATACCTTCAGATTTGAACTTTCGATCACTTTGATTCGATTGCTCGACCTCAACCTTTAGCCTTCCGCCGTATTCCTGGAAATACCTTCTTTCTCTCACAAGTTGGTGGGATCTCTTGGCCGTCCTAGGGTTTCTTATTTTTCTTTCTCCATAAAAAACGTTAACCCTAGCAACCAACTGAGAGGGTATTTATAGGGCTACAACAGGGACCAATAGGCAAATATGAAAAGGACTTCCTATGTAATTAAATCTCCCAATCCTATCCGGGTTAGGATTCAATTACGTAAATTACAATTCATTCCACTAAAGAATTATAATTGTACTCCTAATCATATTCGAATTTATATTTTGAGCCTTTAATATTAAATACTTATTATCTCCCCACGTTAAGATTACAGATATCCATCAATTAAATTTAATTACTGACAATATAATTTAATTGGCTTTTATTATCCTTGAGACCTATCCACTTAACTTATTTGATGTATCGGATTCAAAATCACTTGCAAGATTTGATACAATCAAAACTTATAAGCTTCCTCAAGGGGATATCATCAATCCAATTTATCAGGACGTGGTTTCCTTCAACTATTAATATTCACCATATATATAATGTTATTGCCTAACCCACTGAGTTTATTGACTCATATAGAATCTCACTCTATGTGTAATCAAAGCAATAATCACTACATACACGTGTCTAGAAATAGAATTCGGATTAAGAGCATAAGTAATCATAATATTCATGAGGTTTAAATTATTTTATAAAGTCAGTATAAAATAATTAACTCAACTGGGTCCTGTTCAATACACACAAAGTGTACTAGCATAAATAGTTAGAATAAACCATTCCCCGTAGTCAAGACAGACCTATTAAAAATTTGTGCTATAGTTTTACTGATGGTGTGTCCAATTCCATCTAAAACTGTGAACAATAAATTGTATTCCAAAAGAACCGATGATCTAGTCTTCTATGTGTAAGCCGTACTCTACACACTAGATCAAATACTCTTTGTAAATACTAGACACATGCACATATATAGTAAATGGCATACATTGCTCAAAATGAATTCTCATTAAAATATAAAGACATAACATAGAGCATATCTTTTAGTCTATATCTCTATCGCAAACATCTTCATCAAGGCACTACCCAAAAAGAAATTCATTCACTTTAGAGATCTCATGGGTATCCAAGAACAACCATTAAAGGAGAGTATTAAAATATAATGTTGTTAGTTTTTAGTATTTTATTTTATTATTTTTAGTCTGAGTTGGACTTTTACATAATGGGCCTATTTTATTATGCTTTAGTATGGTAGCCTCATACGGATAAGAAGTATTATGTTTATCTGTAGAATAAGAAACAATATTTATATGGTGATGTGTTTAATGAAACCCTAGATCTATTTTTTTTTTCTTGAGAAAAAACCTTTCTCTACCCTGATTTCTCTTTCAAATATAATCTGTGTTGGAAACAATCCCAACACTGCTCCAATAGTATTCTGTGATGCGACCAACTTTATCAAAGATAAGTTAACAAAATTAAAAATTAAAAACTAGCGTTTTATCCCGTCCATATGTACCATGAAGTAAGGATGGAAATGGTTATTTTCATGAATCCATGGGTATACACAAGTATCCTGACCCGATTGAACTATAACTTCTTGCTTCAGAAAACAAATTGCTTTTAGTACATTGTTAAAATATTAGGATATTATCTTCCCTGAGTGCTAAAAAGTTTGAGCCACACTCTATTGGTCACACCATAACCTATGCCATAAATAAAATAGCTATTTGCTCATGTATTGTAACATTACGTATGCTAGTTACAAAGCCACGTGAAATAAGCAACTCTTCTAGCTTCAAGAATATATGTTTATCATCCTAAAGTGATCATAACCTCTATTTGGATATTCACTCAAAATATCTGTTATGAGTTCGTGACCCGAGAATGGATATGGTACCTTCCAAATAATGTTACAATATTGCAAATTAATGATGGCATTACTTATCAGTACAATTATAACGTCCTACCAAAAGTTATCATCATCTATTAAAAATGCCATAAGATCATGCAAGGTATCCATCTATTATAAAAAGAGAGGAGTTAATGATACAACCATATGCATAACTGTGTGTTGATAGCTAATATTTAAAGACAAAGAGTGTACTAACATACATTGTAATAAAGTAACAACCATCTTCCTATGTACAACAAAATTTGTCAAACATAAGTTAACATATCACATAATATGGTTTAACATATATAGAAGCCATTTATCAAAAAATATCATTCCTTAACTACTACTATAGAGATATATTTATGGCCAACGATAACTGCCAAATTCAGTTTGATGAGACGGAGGTGTAGATATGGTACAAACGATTTGTTTTAACTGCTACCAGGAGAAAGGATATGATCTTGGGAGATGCTATCTTTACTGCTTGGCCTGAATAATGGCTGCTTGAATGTAATAGGTCCACCTGGAGTAGAAGCATGCATGGGAGGAGGCACAAATACAGGTGGGCCATCTCGATGGACACCATGCATTGGAAACATAATGACATTAGGTGCAGAAGCATAACTTCCAGAAGGGGCTGACACTGAAGGTAGTATACGGTAGAACTCAGCCATTTATCTTTTAAGCCAAGCTTCCAGTAGTGGCCCTTCATAATGCATAAACAACCACATATTAATCTCATTTTTTAAAGTCTTCCCTACAGCAAGAATACATTCAGGTATAATCCCAGGGAGACTATCTAACTTCCGCATGCATTCATCAATAGAGTACATCGTAGGACGTGAAAGCTGATCTCTTCTAAGGATCTCATTATCAATTTTCAATCTCTTTGTACCTTGATCCACCAAATCTAAAAGGGCATCAGTTGTGGGCCTATTCCTACTTGCTATAGGAGTAGTGGAGGTTGACAATTACCTTTTTCCACTACTAGAGGACAAACCTACATCTAAAGAACATTCTGTGGGTAGGGTCGAGGTACATGTAGTCGGACTGTTTGGGGATACATCATCAAATAGGTGATCAAAAGGACCGAATGATGAGTTTGAGACTCCACCACGTTGTTGTGATGGTTGCCCGAAGTTGATGTCATCCAAGTTGATCTGATCCACCTCATCGTCCGAGGTATCATTGTCCGATACACCCTCTGGAATAACAGATATATCCTCCCGTCTACCAGTGGTTGTATTTTTGAAAAAAGGATGTCTATGTCGTCATATATAGGAAATGACTTACCCTTAATCCGAGCATACTCCATGTTAACCTGTTAAGAAATTTTTAAAATTAATTATTATAATGTTAGCAAAAGCATGCAACGTATGATATCAACATGAATCGACCACTTACTGGGATGACCTCCTCCCATATATGTTCATCACCACATGTGGAAAGTTTTAGTACAGGATCTCATCCCCAATCGGATCGATTAGCTAAGTTATAATACAAGTTGAAGGTCGTCCTTCAATACCTTCAACCGATTCTTGAGGTTTCTATAACTGAAGGACTTATTTGTCCGTGCATTGAACATATTGGTCATCTTCTTCCATGTTTCTTGTGAGAAAGTACCGTTGTAATAGTTACCTTCATCATTCTCTTGCCTTATCAAGGCAAGCATTATCATATCAAGAGCATTTGTCCAATTAGGTGCTCTAGTACGACTTGATCCTTCTCTCGCATGTACAGGTTGATTGTCTTTTTTGGATTTAGGCATCTTTACTATAGGACCCGAAACATTGATCAATTGTCAGAATGACAATATTTATTATTACAATTGGTTGACAAATGAAGCAAACATAAATATTAACAAAGACATGTTATAAAACAAGAAAATCATTCACTGACAAAAATGAAAATAATTTCATAACAATAATCAAAAGTGGACATTTTATGAGACCTAATCGAGTCCCGATCACAAATCAACTATGTAGAACAAAAAAACAAGAAAATAAACAAGAGGAGGAAAAGAAAAGATTGCATTATCAGCATATTCCATGATCAAGTTAATTTTTTTTAATGACTAATATCAACCAAATTAAGTTATGGTAGCTGCCTTCTAAAGTAATAGGTTTAATACATCACTTGACTTTGCAAAGAACAATTCAGAAATCAATTCAAACCAAACTAAATCAATTCAAACACACATAAATATATAGGAATTTCAATGACATAATTCTCTAAATTTTATTATCTCTAATACTCAAGTTAAGATGGAACCTTAAATTTTGTAGCACTTACGATACACCAACCATCAACAGCCAAACCCGACCAGATAAATTAGTATCTACCAAAAGTGTTAGAGGAAAGGAAAGGTAAAAGAAAGAATAAGAAGGTTGCAGCTCAAAAGAAATTTGTGTTGTCGGATGTAGGGGGTGGATGGTGCAGTTCATGTGTTAATTTAGAATACAAATATACTAATGCAATGCTCAAGACACTAAGATGGTTTTAAACTATGCCATGACATTATGTTAATTTTGGGCCATAGAGAGCTTAAATAAGTACCTATTATTAGGTACCTTGGGAATCAAATAAATTTTTGCACAGTACAAGCACAGCCAGGTAGTGCACATGAGTCCAAATAGTATTAACAAATAATCCTACAGAAATTAACTCTTTAAGTTAAGTCTGTCCTTCTGAACACCAAAAGAGCCATACCTCCTTGCTATATAATATGAAGGAGAAAAAGATGAAAACAACAGAATATATAATCTTAACTTAGGTTGTTATGACATTTCACCTGTCATTAGTAGCTAAAAGAATGTGAATGCATAACCAAGTTTTGATTTTTTTCTAAATCATTAGTAACTAAAAGAATGTGAATGCATAACCAAGACCACATTCTGGTTATGCATTAGCCTGATGTGTAACGAGAGTCCCACCAAAAGAATCTTTGATTTTTTTTTTCTCCCATCGATTTCCTTGAATAAGGTAAATGAGAATACAGCTGTTCCAAGAGGTCCCCAGGAATAGCAAAACGGGAATACAATGGGTGATAAGAATAAAAATTTTAGTGGAGCCCACTTACTTTGCGTGTGTATGAAGGAATAGAGTGGAATAAGACTCTATTCCAGACTGAAATAGAGCATCCAAACACTACCTAAAGGATTAACAACGTATATAGAGCATAAGACAAAGTTTGAATTCACTTATTATTTATGAACTTTAAGAGAAAGCACCCCCACCAACTACACAAGAGGCAATGGATTAGCTTCGCTTAGGTTTGGGTTAAAAATTTTTAAATGAAACTACAACTTATTTATAATCAAATTAGAAAATATAACCCATATTGAATCCATTTATTTTTATAAATCTAGACTCTTGGTGGATCTTACAAATTTTTGCTCATCAAATAAATAACTAAAAAAACATAGCACGCGAATATTCTTAGAAAAATCATATTTCACTTATGAGTTACCATCTACAAAATATAAAAAAAAAGTCAAAAAATCATAAACGAAGTAACTAAATTACAGTGATAAGAATAGAGTGGGTCACAAGAACAACCTTGTTTCATGGGTGATCATGTATATAATTGTTGGATAATGGGCCAAAATAGACCCTAAATATCCTAATGGGCCTTGAAAGCCCATTACCGCCTTATGTGTGTGAATGAGAAATTATGGGGACATTTAGTCCCATATCGAAAAAATCAAGAAAGGAAGGTTCACTTATATGGAAACCACTTCCTTGAAGCTTAAGTTCCTTAGGCTCACCACAAGTGGAGAGCTTGAGGGTGATGCGTAGCATCGCGCACGCGCGTGTGCGAAGGGCGCAATGGGCGCTTTGTAGGCGCACTTTGCACTTCGCACGTTGACCAGTCAACATGACGGTTATGATAAGGTGTCCGTTCGATCGTACGGTTGTGATAGGCATCCGCCTATCTGATAACGTGATCATCAGATCACGATGATGAAAAGGCTTATCAGGATAAGGATAGACTTATCTGATCGGCTGATCTTCAGATCACAGCCATGAAAAGGCTTATCCGATCGCCTGATCTGAAGATCACGATGTCTAAAGGGCATATCAAGGGTGATAAGCCCTTAACCCTCACATCCTTTGATAATAGAATTTAAATTTAATTAAATTCGTAGGGTTGCTTCCAAGGGGCACCTAAAAACATATAAATAGGACCTAGACCCTCTCATTTCAGGAATCCCAAGCCATTCCGAATTGAGTTCAATTTGAATCAATTCTAGTCTTCTTCTCTTTTAGGCATTTGCATACTTTCCTAAGGATAGTATAGCAATAGTGCATTGAAAAGAGAGTAGCATTCTTGGTTCGAAAGTTTTGGTGAATTGTAGTGCTGCTTTCATCAAAGGAGACTGTTGTATCCTGGGAGACAATCGTCATACTGACCGTAAGCACCATTGCAGGATGAAATGTCTTAAGGATATAGAGTGAAACTCTAGCGTCAGTCTGATTCATTAGGTAGCACCATCTGCCAACATACCCACCTACAATAATCGCTATCATAACTAGTGCTTCATCGTGAAAACAGATTGGTTCTCTTTATTATATTTCAAAATTTTGATATATTTATGATATATTTTCGCTCAGGCGACTCCAGAAGATTGATAAAAAAACCGATTTATAGTGAATTGATTCAGAGCTACCCTTTTTAAGTCCAATTTAAAAATGGCCGACTCGAAGCTATTTAATTCCGATGGGGTTCATGTAGCCCATGCAGAGGACGTGAGGCAGCTACTGCCGCCTCTACCGGCAATCCTTTTTTTTTTTTTTAAGGATTATTATCTCTTAAAAATCCTTTTAAAAAAAAAAAATCCCATGCGAGGAGATGAATTACTGCCACTAATTATTTGAATGGTTGGCGAAGGTTAACGCACCACCGGGTTAGGAGGAGGGCAACTAGATGATTCAGATCAGGTCCAAGTTCCCGGCTACCGAAAGCCAAAAAACCGACCTCCCACCGCATGTCACGTGATTTTACTCAGGTGGAACCCACGTTACACATCACGCTAATGCATATCTCCAAGTGTGTGAAAAAAAAAAAAAAAAAAAAAAAAACATATAATATAAAAGGCCTCGTCACTCGTCAGTATTACCGTCGTTTTTTGGTGCGTCTCGCCGTCCTCCCCTTCCATCCCCACCCCTTGTAAACCCCCTTAAATCTAAATCGCTTCCGTCGACCTCTCAAAGGAGGGAGGGAGGGAGAGAGAGAGAGAGAGAGAGAGGGGCAGGGGACCCCAAAAAAAAAAAAATTTCTTTTCGTTTTTTTATTTTTCCTCCCTTATTCCGGATGCCCTAAGTTAGGCTAAATTTCTCTTGGATTTGCCCCTGTTATTCTCTGATTTTTGATTCGATCCGACCCATCGTCTGTCGTCGGGCTTCGAACGCTAGCGGAGGTATGGGATCGGAAGTTTGATGTCCTGGTGGATTATATATATATTAATTTAATTCAATCATGCGTTCTTTTAAAGCTAAGCTCGGAGGTGAAAATCCTTGGTCTGCCGCATAAATATAGCGAAAGACTTGCCGCGATATTAATCCATTGTTATTAATTTTCTCTCACTCCCTCCCATCCCAACCCCTTTTGCTGTTGCAGAACAAAGATCCTGTCCATCTCCGCGATCGAAGAGAATTGGCAGCCATGTTCGGCTCCACTAATCGTATGCTCTCTCTCCCCTTTTCTTTCTTTTTTTTTTTTTTGTTTTTTTTTTTGTTTTTTTGGATTCTTGTTTTTTATGTGCTCTTGCTGAATTTTGGATCCTATCCGTGGGAATATTAGATCGGCGTGTGGAAGTTTCTCGATTTATTTCGATTCCTTTTGGTTTACTGATTTTATGCTCTCGTGGCGACTTCTTTCGAAAGGTTTGGTGGTTTCGGAATTGTGGTTGAATTGGCCTTACTGCTTCCCTGTTTGCTTCTCCGGAGATCTTCTTGGATTTCGTTTTGTAGGCTTGATTGAGCTGTTTGCATGTCTGTATTGAATCAGCGGGAATGTTGGCAGGTTGTTTTGTTTTTGATGTTCTACATGGTTAAAAGATTTTAGCTCTGAAGTCTCTTTAATTGTGTTGATGGGAATTCAAGTTGGTTTCCCTTGGTCTTTCTTGCGTTTCCAGTAGTTAGTCGCCACTAGTTCGCATGCTATGATTAAAAGCTCTCCTGTTTGATGGCTTATTTTACTGTTTTGTGTTTGATTTTACCAGCACTTTGAATATGATTTTTGCTGCTGATGAGCAGCATTAGCTATTTTGATTATCTGGACAATTTGCTCTGCAGTATAGATTTTTATATCATGTTATATACTGAGGTTTTCTCCGCTTGTGTGGCCTCATCTCACCACTTTTCTACTTATGGTGGCTGCTATTCTGCTGTACAGCGTTTGGGCAGTCCTCGAGTAGCCCCTTTGGTTCCCAGTCACTGTTTGGGCAGACGAGCAGCTCCAGCACTAATCCATTTGCTCCAAAACCTTTTGGTAGTCCGAATCCTTTTGGTTCACAGTCTGGGGGTTCAATTTTTGGTGGCACATCCACTGGTGTCTTCGGGCAGCCTTCGTCATCCTTACCTTCAACACCTACATTTGGTGCTTCATCAGCACCTGCTTTTGGAGGTTCTGTGCCTGCTTTTGGGGCTTCATCGGCTCCTGCATTTGGCGGTAAGTATTGTTAGGAAATGAACAATGAAGTACCACTAGTCTCTGTTTTAGATATTAGCATAGTCATGATATGGTATATTTAGCGTATATACTGGTGCTATGGTTCTGAATTTAATTGCACCATTGCTTTAGACCAATTCATGGAGTTATTATTTTTTTTCCAATCATAATATTGCTAGCTAATGCCAGCAGTTTTCTGTTTCATTGTTGCACGATTGTGTTTTGTCAAGTGTTAACCAATATTTAATCACTTTTATACCTTCTCATGCATTTTTGCAGCCAAGTGGTTTGTACTAGCTATTAACATATATTCTTTACAGGAGCAACTTTTTAGGATGGGAAGCTTATTTTGTGGCAATATGTCATGCAAGATATAGATTAATCAACATGCAGAATAAGTAAATAACTTATCATTTTTTCTAAGGACCGTATATTGCTATTTTCTGAGAAAATGACTGGTACTGGGTTTGACTGGGTAGCTTGGAAGTGCATTCAGGCTACCTGCTATAAAGAAATTTGTGCCGTTATCTCAAATTTCTTTGCTTTTTGGTCACCCCTATGATGACTTTACTATGATGAAAAGTTGTCCACTAGATACATATTTTAGCTTGATTGACATGGTCTAGTGGAGCTACAATTCTGCTTGTCAAACCTAATGATGACTTGACTATGATGAAAGATTGTTCACTAGCTTGACGGACACAGTCTAGTAAAGCTACAACCATAAGAAGTGATTTAGTGGTAACCAAGGGTTTAAATTTTGTGAAACAAGGCTATCCTACTTTCTTTATTGAGCAGAATGTGCCACCATCCCGTTCCATCGTAAAACTTGGGAGAGGAGGGGTTCCAAGATGCACTGATTGGGACGCTGGGATGGTCCTGTCCCAATACTTGGGATGACAATCCATCCCGTGAGAATGATGCTGGAATGGTTCTGTCCCAACACTTGGGATGGCAATCCATCCTGACATCTTATGGAACATCTTGCTGGAACCTAAAACCATGGTTGCAATAGACTAGTTGACCATAGGTTAGGTTATTAAGATGTTGTAATTGGGTTATGGAGAAGTGCTTATCATTCTTGAAGAGGAGTATTCTAGGCAACTGGATTAAAATAAAATTGGCATACAAATGAAGGAGCCATGTTGCATATTCTTCCTGTTTACTCTATCTAATTCCCAAGTCCTACTTTGTTGTTGATGTTTGTTATATGTTCAAACTTATTATATATTTAATATGCAGTTCTTGCGAGTAGAATTAATTATCTTTTGCTTCTCTATTGCCATTAGCATATTATTGTAATGTTGGTTAGTCGGGTTTTTGTTAATATAAAACTTTTTTCTTCTGTTGTTCTTGAATGTTTTCTGACATCGAACCACTCTTCCCCTTTGTAGGATCACCTTTGTTTGGGCAGAAGCCAGCCTTTGGAGGCTTTGGGTCATCACCTAGCCAGTCAAGTCCATTTGGTAGCACATTTCAGCAATCACAGCCAGCATTTGGGAGCAATCTTTTTGGTTCCTCCACTCCCTTTGGTGCATCAAGTCAACCTGCATTTGGTGCTACAAGCACCCCAGCTTTTGGCTCTACAAGCACCCCTGCTTTTGGTGCCACTACTACCCCCTCCTTTGGTGCCACAACTACACCTGCATTTGGTTCAGCAACTACCCCAGCATTTGGGTCCACATCAACTTCAATATTTGGTAGTACAGGAACAGCATTTGGGGCTTCGACTACCCCGGCTTTTGGTTCTACCGTCACAGCAGCCTTTGGTGCTCCAAGCACCTCACTGTTTGGATCTTCAAGCACTCCGGCATTTGGCGCATCCAGTACTCCGACGTTTGGATCTTCGAGTGTTCCTGCATTTGGTGCATCAAGTACTCCTTCTTTCAGCTTTGGTTCCACACCTTCGTTTGGTCAGTCAACATCTACATTTGGTAGCACACCATTTGGAACGGCTCCATCGCCTTTTGGTGCTCAGAGTTCCCCATTTGGTGAGTTTTTTCACCAATAATCATTTACTTAATGCATTGATGCAGAGTCTAACATGCTTCCTGTTTAGTGGTTGTGCAACTACTAAGAGGTTGAATCTAGTTTTTTTAGGCTTTTTTTTTTTTTTTTAGTACATTCATTTGTCCTAAAGCATGGTATAGTGATGTAGCACGCACTTCTTCTGTTTTTCTCTCCTATTTTATCTTCTTTTCTATGTTTCTTTCTTTCTTATTTTTATTTCCTTTCTCTTTGTATTAATGCCTTGCAGGTGCGCAGGCAACAACACCTACATTTGGTAGCCCAGGTTTTGGGCAATCAGCTTTTGGAGGTCAACTAGGAGGAAGCAGAATAACAGCTTATACCCCAACACCTGAGGTTGATGGCGGCAGTGGTACACAGCCTGCTGGAAAACTGGAGTCAATATCAGCTATGCCTATGTATAAAGATAAGAGTCATGAGGAGTTGAGATGGGAGGACTATCAACGAGGAGATAAAGGTAAAAATGAATTATTTTGAAGCATGCTTGTTGCATAGTTAGAAAACCTTTTCTTTCTTTTCTACACCATTATTGTGAGGCAGAACTTTCTTGAGTTTTAAGTGGGACTTTTTTATTCTTTTTATTTTATTTTTTGTGTGCATGCATTCATGTATGTGATAGGGTTAAAACTTTACATTAATATTTTGCATGTGGTCATAAAGATCTGATTTTGTTAGCTTTGTATTTGGATTATAAAATGACTTAATGTGAGTTTGCTTTCTTGGTAAACTCAGCAATGTATAATATGTTCTCTCAATAACCAGTGTATTGCTTGAATCTCACTTTAAGCAAGCAGGCTTCTTCCTTTACTTCTGGTTCTATGCTTTGAAATATTGATGTGAATTCATGTAGTTTGAATCCTGTTAGCATGTCTACTTTTTTTTTTATCTTGTTGTTGAGATTTATTTCTGGCATGCTCCTTTTTGATTAATCTCTTTACATTAATGTTAAACTTTAGGTGGACCGAACCCTTCTGGACAGCCTGCGGGTGGGATTGGTTTTTCTGCACCAACACAATCAAGCCCTTTCGGTTCCACAGGCACATTTGGTCAACCTACTGCTAACCCTTTTTCGTCCTCTACATCATCTAACCCCTTTGCCCTAAAAACACCAACTTTTGGTTCATCTGGATTTGGTGCCTCATCTAGTTCAATTTTCAGCTCTCCATTCAGTTCTTCCTCATCAAGCCCTTTTGGTTCAACCTCTTCTACTACTTCGCTCTTTGGGGCTCCTACTGGTGCTGGATTTGGTCCAAGTTCTTCACCCTCGATTTTTGGTGGAACCACTGCACCTGCTTTTGGTTCATCGCCCTCAATATTTGGTTCTTCAATGGCAGGATCAAGTTCATCTTTTGGTACTGGGCTTAGTTTTGGTAGCACTCAATCATCCGGGTTATTTCAGTCATCAACTCCATCCTTTGCGCAAACACCATCTCCTTTTGGACAGCCATCTTCGGGGTTTCAGCAGACCAACCCTTCTTTTGGTTCAAATCTGTTTAGCGCACCATCAACTGGGTTTGGAGGAAGTTTGTTCAGTAATTCAACACCTTCATTATTTCCTTCAAGCACTCCGCAGGATTTGGTCAATCAACCGTAAGTCATCCCTTGAACTGTTGTTCTGTGTAAATTATGATAGTCATCGTTGCCAGTTATGCTCAGCTGATATAGTATAATATATCAATGTGTTGCTTTTTCCATTTATGATGCTATTTTACATACGTTGTGATGTTTTAATGTTGAATTGTTGCTTATTTTTCTGTTGTAGCCTTCTCTTTCTACACCTTTTCAACCTGCTGCCCCAGCTCAGACATCAAATACCTTTTCCTTTAGCGGCTTTAATCAGACACAGCCAGGTTACTCTATGTTTATGTTTGCCTTTCTTTGGTTCTACCTGATTCTTCAAGCATGTTGTGTTAATTTTTTTTCTGACATTTCAGCATCTTCAAGCGGCTTTGGTGGCATTTCTAATATCTTCAGCCAGGGCGCTTTTGGGCAACCGTATGCTCCATTTCCTGCATTATTTACTAAATTTTAAGATTGCAGGTTTAATTCTTGTTAGACATTGCAGGCAATGTAACTTTCTTAGTTAGTGAGATATACTTCAATCTCTTTTCTTATTCTGAGAAATGGAAAATCTGCCTTGATTTTTGTGTATTGGAAAGATATTAGCATTGCATTTCATGGAATAGAAAAGTTACCTTTATGAAACTGAAGAACCCAAAAAAAAAAACTGATGATGTTTCTGTATGTTTCTGTTATCCAGCACACATCTGTAACCCCTACTGACGTGGATATATATTGTTTCTGGAATATCTTTTGAATCTTAATATGGATACAGATATCGATGGTACAAATATTTGAATATCAGGTTATGCAATGGGATGTGAATCTCTACATATTAGAAATATGATTCCTTTTTATGTTAATGGTATACTCATTCAGTTATATAATTTAATTTATGTTGTTTTTTTTTTGAAGACCTAACTCTCTGTCAATAAATTTTATTTAGGATCATGTCAATCATTTATGTCTCTCATTTGTTTGTATGTTTGAAATAATACAAATATTTAAATATGCAATATATATCTTTAGTTGTTGTAGATAAGATGAATATTGTATTTGATTCATATCTTAATTATTTTAAGGAAATATGGAGTTTGACTTCTACACAAATCTGCTGAATATAAGTGGATATTATCTCAGATAATACCAATATCCAACCCATATCCTTCAGACTTTTTTTAATAACTACCTGACAAATTCGATGGCATTACCATAGTTGTGCTTCATCACCTTTTTTACTTGATGATTCATTGGCTTGCGTCACTGTTTGTTTAATATCTGATGATTTATCCATTTTAATGTGCCTTATGAAGCAGAGTTGCTAGTCAGTCTAGCATGGTGATGCAACCAGCTCATATTTCAAATCCTTTTGGCACTCTTCCAACAATGCCTCAGATGTCCATCGGCCGTGCTGGATCTGCCCCTTCAATTCAGTATGGAATTTCTAGCATGCCTGTAAGTTAACCTTCTTTCTGCCATAGACCTCGAGTAAGATAATTGGTCTTGTGCTGTATGCGCATGATAGTGTTGTTGTATGCTCTATTTGTGATTTTTTTTTTTGGGGAGGGTGATATTTCTCACAAGAGGAGAAAAACAACTTGTGAGATTAAAGTTATTTTATTTTATAGAACACTACTCCATTGGCATATCTCTGTTAGCGCAGATGTGTTATCTTTGCTTATTAATGGAAATGCTAACTTGCTGCATTACAGGTTGCTGAAAAACCCATTCCAATAAGAACTTCCTCCTTGTTGGTTCCAAGACACTTGTCTCAGAGAAGGATTAGGTTGCCAGCAAGAAAATATCATCCTAAAACTGATGGTCCAAGGGTGAGATTATTGTAGGGCCTGGCTATGTTGTCACACTCTGATATGTTGTCCTGAGAAAGGAGCTTATGAATTTTTAAGAGCTCTTAGAAAATTCTGATTACTATGTCTGCTCCTCTTGTGTAAATGTTGAAATCAAATTACCTGCTAACAGTTTGGTTGATTATGCAGTTTCCATTTTTTAGCGATGATGAAGAAGCACCCTCAACACCCAAGGCAGATGCTCTTTTCATACCAAGGGAGAATCCCAGAGCACTGATTATCCGTCCAATTGAGCAATGGCCCTCAAGAAATGGCATGGAGAAACAGACTCTCCCAAAAGACAAACCCACCCTACCTAATGAAAATGGTAATATATGGTTTTGTTGCTTGCAGCTGATCTTATTTGATACTTGACATTGATTCTTTGTAATGTTGTTTTACAGTTTATCATGGCATCTAATGTTTGTTACTACATGTTTTTTTGCTGCATGACAAACTGTTGTTATTCAAGTCAACAGTGCCTTGTTGTATTAATATATTTGTTAATAATTCAATTCTGTGCTTTAATGCTCTATTTTTTAGGTACCATAATAATGAGAAGTATAAAATGTTGCAAACCACACAGATAGATTAATAAAACTGAAAATCTGGAAATAAAGAAGATAAAGAAGGGAGATGGATGAAGGAACCACATTCTTAGACCATGAAATCTAATCCTATAGTGGTCTGGAGGGATCTGTTACAAAATTCAATTGTTTTTGATGACCCACCAAGAGGAAATATAAGGACATTGGTTTCTTCTGTCACAGGTGTCACCTCATCATTAGTGATGATGGAAATATCTCTGCAAAATTATAATGATGTGCAGCAAGGTTCAATAATTACTCGTATAGGGTGCCAAAATCCAAAGATTATTAAGGTAATCATATATACTGATTTTTGACTTGATTGGTCCCAGTAAGCTCCCCACCAAATCATTTGAGCTTTGAGATAAATGAAGCCCAGAATTTTTCTCGCAACTAGTGGGTAGTACAAATCAAGTCTGGTATGGGGAGAGATCTGACCAAGATGATCAGTTCTCCTTAATATTTTTATGATAGTTGGGGAAGTTTGAAATCCCAGTGGAAACTAAGCTCAACTGGAAAATTCAAAGTTCGTATCACTGCATCTGTAGTGAAAACTGCAGCACCTGCCAACCAGTCAGCTGACTGATTGCGTCCTATAGACATGACTTGCTTTGTAACAGTAAATCAATGGTTTTCACTGCCTCAAGTCTTGTACATTCTGATGGTAGAACTTGTCATTTTTTCCATTGTGTGTTCTTGGGTGTTTTGGGGGACCATAATTGTTTCACCTCCTATCTTGTTTTATTAGAAAATGCCATCTTCTTTTGTAAAACAGAAAACATCTTACGAATGCTTGCCCCAACTTAACAATGTTAGATGAAGTATCAGCTCTTAAGGAGAGCATGGTTAATAGGAACTGGTTTACTGATGAATGCTGACTGGGTTCTGTATCAACACTCACACCAATTCTTGGTGTACACTGATCTTCTTATGTCTCATCCTCATGGTATTTACCTTCCACTCAAGGAAAAGATTTTTGTTAATAGAGAAAAATTGTCTTATTTTATGCATTTTATGAGTTGCCTCTTATGGTAATTGCTGGGCCATCAGTAACAACTTATTTTTGGATTGGAGTAATGGTGCTTGGAGATGATGCCATATCAACTGGAATAGCAATTTGGAATCTTGAATGACTTCATGTTTTCAGAATTGGAATAGGTTAGAGGAAGTTTTAATGGCTAAGCATGGGATATGAGGAAGAAGCGATGGAATTGAAATAGAGAGGAAGGAAAATGTATTTTTGACAAAGTTGACTATGCCGCTTGGAAGAAGCATTCCAAGCAATAGTTCTTTCACTGCTTGAAAGGTGATAGAATGTTTTTATGGCACAATAGATGGGTAGGTCAGGTGCTTCTGAAGGACCTCTGATTCCACTCTTGGAAGTTGGCGTCAATTGGTGGTTTGTTTTAATAAAATGATTTGGGAGCAGACAGTAGGTGGTAACATTCTATGGAACATAGCTTCTAAATTGAAGCTTGTAATGGAGAATTAAATTGAAGCATTTGGTTTTTTGGTTTCTTCAATTATCTTTTTAGCTGATACATTGTGATGATGTTTTTTTTCAGTCCCTTGTATTGCATCCTTAAAGCTTCGCTAAGGAGGATTTGTAGCAAAGCAGTTTTCCAATGTCCGCCCGAGTTTATAACTTAGATTCCGAGCTGATTGCAGTCCAAGCATTTTTTTTATTTGTTTTTTGAGGAGCTTATTAGACAATTGGACTGGTTCTAGAAAAGTTGGTAACATATCCAAGTCATGGAAGGAGTCTACTGTTAGTTTTTGATGAGATAGCCACATGAATTGGCATTTATGTATAATGTGATGTCAATGTTCCAGTCAATTGTCTCATTGCAGGTCTTAGATGTGGTTTAATGATTGTGTTTCTATGTGGACTTTGATGAAGAAGTCTGAGTGGGGCTTGGTGTGACAGACGTCTTTGAGGACTAAAGGAGGCCTTTTAAGGGCTGTCTTTGTAATGCTTGTTCTATGTTGAGCAGGATATGTTTCTCAGTTGCCTGTGTTATTGGGTTGGTTGAGAGAAGCTGTCCAGATTGTTTGGAGTGGTTTAGATGTTCTTGGATATGGGCTCTTGGGATACTCAAGCATAAAAATTAGCTAACAAGAATTAAAACATGTTGCCCACTCTTTTGAGGGACCAATGCCACACACCTTGTATAGAGTTAAATTTCAGCATGTTATTTATTAGTAGTTCTTCATCTTTTCTCCTACCTTTTTGCTTTTGTTTCCTGATACCTAGTGGCATAGCTGTGCCTCTCCACGTGGTAAAAGGTGTCATAGCAAGTAAATGCTTGTATTGGATGATGGTTGTGAAGAAGATTTTTTATAGATAGCTGTCATCATAAATTGTCATTTAGTGTATACACACTATGCTTTATATTAGATTGCTAACTGTTCTTTTTCTCTTTTAAATAATGTGGTGTGCTTAAGTAGGGCTGCAAATAGGTCAGGTAGGGTCATAGTTGACCCTGGTTTGACCTGGTTTTATGTGCAGGTCATGATTTTGGAACCAAACCAAACTCATTTGTTGATTGGGTCGGATCGTGTTTGCATTTGTGCCTAGCACTTAACTATTATTTTATAGGTAAAATCTTGTAATTGATAATTAAATGTAAAGTCATTAAAAATTAAAATAAGATTAAAAAGAGCCAAGTTAATTTTTTGCTTAAAAACTTTTAATTCTATCCAAGTAATTATGATAAGAGATGGCAATGAGGTGAGGCAGGACGGGGCTAGGGATCCCAATCCCTATTCCCATCCCTACCAAAGAAAATAATTTCGTCCTTGCCCCATCCTCATAAATGGAGATTATTTTCATCCCCATCCCTGTACCAAGGGGAATAATAAATCCTCATCCCCGCCTTGTCCACCTTAATGACATATTTGAATTTTTAGTAAAAATTATAGAATTAAAAATATAGCCTTTTTTTTTTTCTCACTGAGCATGTTAATAAATTTAACATTTATCTCTTAAATTTATATTTATTATTAAAAATAATTAAAAATTTAAATTAAACTAAAAACTAAATATCATTCAAATATGGGTTGGGCAGGGTAGGGATATACTTAATCCTATCTCCACCCTGTTCCCATTAATGGGAACAAACATAATCCTCTTTCCCATCCCTATTCCCACAAATGATAGGGAATCCTTGCCCTAAGCTGTATAATTCCCGCTTTACGCGTTAAAATTGTCATCCCTAATTATGATTCTGAAATATATGTAATCTCCACTTGAAGGCATTATAAATAATAATTCACTAAAATAAATAATAAATATAAATATTTTAGATATAATTAAGTGAAAATAGATGAAAAGAGTGTTGATTGTTAAGATGAGAAGAGGAACTGATGTAAATGAGAGTTTATTTCATTGAATTGATAAAGATAATTGAAGTGAAGGAAAATAAAATTAAGATTATTGAGGTTTATAGGTTGGACCAGATCGGGTTCGTGTTAGGTTGGGTCTATTTCCTCTTGACCCAAATTAGATCTTGATGATATACAAGTTAGGTCATGCCTCAGGTTGAAAATGCAAGATCTTACCCAATCTGGAATTTAGATCAGGTCCAATTTTTGAATGCGATCCAACCGAAGGGTCTTTCATTATGGATTAAGTCAGGGCAGGGTGGGCCATGAGTCACCTCGATCCATTTGCAACTTCTGCTTGACCATTGGTTGACCTTGTTACTGCTTTAAATGTGCTGCTGTCAGTTGTTTCTCCAACTATTTCTCTCATTGTGTTGTAGCATCATTATAGTCACAAATAACAATATAAAGCTCATGATGCACATGGTAAACTGTTCAAATCATGTTCTACTGATATCAAAGCCTTTGAGTCAGAGCTTGATGGTAGGTTGAATGAAAGGTTTTTTTCTTTCTTTGTTTCTAATTAAGCCTGTCTTTTCCTCTCCTCATTATGGATGAAAGAAGCATGAGCTTAAGAATAATGATGAGCATAGAAACACTGCGTAAGTTTATAACATGGTGTTTGGTCAAATTGGTACAACATATTCTAGTTTTGAGGTCATGAAATTAAAATTGGAGAAATTGTGCGATGAATTTGTTGGACACCATATTCTCAAAGGTTTTTTCAATATGAAAATTTGATGTAAATGTGCATATGTATATAACACCAACAGGAGTATGGCTTAATTTGAAGGAAAGATTTATTTTCTGAATTTATTGATGTCATACAATTTTAGAATAATATATATGTCAATGAATTTTTTTAGTATAAACTTTGATGTAGGACTACTGACTTTATCAGAATTTTCAAAGTAAAAGAAAAAGTCATGTCATTTTATATGTGAAATAATTTTATTCATCAAATTCGTTTTCTCATACTTGTAAATCACTTAGAATTGTTTCTGTGCAAGTAAAACCATCACTAATTTGTATTTAATTCCTAATGATTGACCAAAAGTACTTGGAGTTGCAAATTTTCTAGTTTTAGGAAATTCATTTATGGTGATGAAACTAGTTTCTGAGATACTTACAAGCAATTATTGAATGGGTTGTGCCAAGACTGAGTAGGAGTTCCCTTTTAAAGACTGATTTGCCAATGCAAGCTTGCTAGGCAAAGGTGGTTGAAAAAGAGACGGAGGATTGAGAGTTCTGTGACTGTCACTGGATTTCACATAAGATAGTTCTGTCTATGTGCAAAACATAAAGATATTTTTTAAAGCATTTTTGGGTTTCTTCTTTTTGGTTCTTCCATCTATTTCATGCATTAACTACAGACAGCATATATTGTTTAACTTTAGAAAAGGTTAGGGCTTGTTTAGTTGTAGAAAATGTTTTTTGTTTTTCATCTCTATTTTCAGTTTTCCTTCTCTATGAGAAAATTAGAAATGCGTTCATGTATTGAAAATGAGAAATTATTTTTAAATTTAAAAAAAGATGGGTCATGGAGGGTAGTTGATAGTGGAGTTATGATAGTGGGTGGTGCAAGAGGGTAAAGTGGTGGTGGGTAGTGCAAGTATGATGGCAGTGGCGGTGGGTGGTGGTGGTGGCGGTGGTAGTGATGATGGGTGGTGGAAGTATAGTAGTAAGTGGTTGAGGGCATAGTTATCAAAACCGGACCGGACCGCTAAACCGGTTCGGTTCTAATATAAAACCGGATGTGCAAGTCACCTGGAATAACTCGGTTAACCCGTCCAGTTCACCTGTGAACCGGTCAACCCGGCTGAACCAGATGGGTTACGGGTCAATGCCGTTTCAAATTTTTTTCTGATTTGGTTCGTCTTCGTCCTTTCAAACTCCTCCATCGTGAGCTGCCGCCCCGTTCCCACCTATGTCCCACATTCCTGGATCGCTGTGCCCTTGGATTTGGATCGCTGGGCCGGACGGAGACCATGGCCGACGACATCCTCCAGATCTTCTCCACCTTGGACGGCCGCTTGTCCCACGAGAAGCTCTCCGAGAAGCAGCTCCATGATGGTAGCCTTGCCAGTGGCGGCGTCACTGCCGTTAACGAACGTATGTAGCTCTCGTCTATCGAGTGGACGCTGCGGTCTCTGGACCGCCAAATCTCCCAGTTCGTGGCTTGATTTGCTCTGACTCTACCAATGCGACAGCTTTTCTTGAGGCCATTGACGATCGTTTGGCCACGATCCATGACCTCGACCGGCCGGCGCCTGGGAACAAGCCGCTGCTCGACTGGGCGGGACCATCTCCTCCAGAAGTGCATGCTCTGTTTCGAGGATGAGTTTCGCTCGCTGATAGAGCAGTCAGCGGCGGATTACCTTTGGATGCGGTGGCGATAGGGTCGTCGCCTTTTGATTTCGATGGGGAGGACAGCGATGGCGACGACGGCCCGGTCCCGGTGGCCCATCCGGTGACTGACTACGACCTCGTCATCGATGCCCTCCCACCCGGTACTGTCTCCAACCTCCATGAGATCGTGCGGCGGATGGCCGCTACCGGCTTTGGCAGGGAGTGCGCCGAGGACTATGCCCTCGCCCACCAGAACTTTGTTGGATTTGGATCGCGCGAAGATGGCCTCGGTCACGACGAGGGAGAGATCTCTTCTCTCTCTTTCTCTCTTTCGTTCCGTCTCTAATTCTAGTTTCCCAAAAAACTCCAATGGCTTCTTTCTTCAATTTCCCTTTTTGATTTCGTGTTCTGGACCAGAGCCAGACTAGAGTCACGACGAGGGAGAGATCTCTTCATTTTCTCTTCAATTTCCCTCACGACTCCCTTTTTGATTTCTTGAGGGACTACGTTGAAGAGAGAACGCGACAGCTTTTTGATTTCGTGTTCTAGACCAGAGTCAGAATTAGAAACTTCTGGTTCTTCAATTTTCCTTTTTGATTTGTGTTCCGGTTTTCTTCGTTCGATAGGAGAGCTCTCAGATCTCCTCTCTTTGTTTTGATGGAAAAAAAAAATCTTCGCCGACCACGTTGACTACGCCTTTTCCTCTCCTTCTCCCTCGGACTGATGGTTCAACTGGTGACCCGGACAGTTGAACCATTGACCCGGTGACCCGAGCCCTTGGCCGGGTCGATGTTCGGGCCGGATCTAACAACTATGGTTGAGGGGGTGGTGATGGTAGTATCTGACATAGGTATGGTGATTATGATGGTGGGAGGTGGTGGAGGGCTGTGGGTGTGGTGGAGATATAATGGTGGTGATGGTGGAGGGGATGGCTGTGGTGGAGGTATAGTAGTGGTAATCATGGCATTGGTGGTAGAGGTATGATGGTTGTGATGGTGGTAATGGTCGGTAGTGGTGATATGGTCGTAGTGATTGTGATGGTAGTGGTAGTCAGTTGTAAAGGGCAGTTGGTGGTGGAGATGGTGATGGATAGTGGAGATATGGTGGTAGAAAATATGAAAAAAATACTACTTCATTTTGAAAGGAAAACAATGCAAAGATGCTTTTCAAACCTATTGTACATTTGAAAAACTGTGTTTTCCAAATAGTCTTATAGTTTTATATTTGGCAAAATATTAGATTTGAATAGAAAATCATGTTTTTCATGGAACATTTTTCTAGAAAACACTCCCAGTTTTCCATAACTAAACATTGCCCTTAGTTCTTCTTAAAAGAAAATTATAAAGGGTGTACTAGCATAATGTAATGTGCTCCTTGTGTTGGTGGGGTTTCACAATCCTATTGTGGCGAGACACCCTAGTGAAGTGGGATTTCACAAGGAAGAAACCTTGAAGAAATTCTGTTTGTCTTACATCCTATATAAATTTTTGAGTTCATCCTAGCAAAGAATATGGTGGTAATTAATGTCCTACCATTTAATTTACTGCCATTTTTTGTTTATTCCCTGTTGACTGAAAAATTAATACCTGTTCCTAATGGCGGTCTTTTTTTTAACCCCTGGCATGTTCATTAGTATATGCACACCAGAGGGTAACTCTGTGCAGAAACAAACCCTAGTGCATAGCATACAGGAATTGAATGCAAAGTGCAATTGCATATGGGCAACATAAGGTGGCAATTAAGCAAAGCTTTGGCTGCTAAGTTCAATAATAATATGTTAACTGGCTTCAAGAAAGTTTTCTCTACAAACTGTTGACTGTAGCTGAAGACCAACCGTACCCAGTCACACCCAATTGCTGCCAATCAAACGGACACGTTTGCCTGTCACAATTGAAAATGCTAATGAATTTGCTGTACCATATGGTTCAATTACTGATGCATTGTTTATGTCATCATTGCTAAATTCAATAATATTACAGATTTCAGAATGAGTTTTTGTTGTTTCTGTTGCGCTGGCATCAAGTTGTAATATGGTGTCTTCTGCTCATTTATTTATAGTATGATTAATCTTTTTTCTTTGGGCAAATTATCAGGAGAGCCATCTGCTCCGGTTCTTAATGCATCCTTCACTGAGTATCATGATGGTAAGTTTGTTTTCTACATACAATCTCCATTGTTTTTTCTTTTATTTTACTTAGTGATACTTCTCTGATGTTCAAGAACATTGAATAGCTCCTAAATGATTGCCTGCAAAAGATGTTTGTTTTCATGCATGGGGTGTTTATCATGAATAAGGAAGAAAATGGGCTTGTTAGCTTGAAATGTACCCTATCAGCCAAGATGAAGGATGATCTCAATTTCATGTTTGACTTATTACCATATGATGTGTTTTGGTTTGGATAAACTTCTTTCTACTGATCATACATGCAGGAAAGAATGAAGATTACTCAAGGATGATGAGTAGGTAATTACTCTCATTTGGAAAGAGGGAAAAATAAAATCATTACCACAAGGGTTCATAACCCTAAGGAAATATCTTAAGGAAAACATTTAGAGACTAATTAGCTGGAAAAACCTATTTTAGATTTCTCATTTGCATAGACTTAAGTGCTGAATGCACAAGATTTTATATTCATTTGCCATGGATCTTGTCTTACTGGTGAGATTGTTATAGACCTTGACTCCAATTGTAGTTCTCTGTAGCAAACATTGATAACGATGTGATTATATAAGTCATTATGTCGTTCCTACTTGCTCACCTCTGAAATGGTATCAATAATGCAGAAAGGCCAACCGATAATGGCAGCACCAGGGAGCAATATAACACTCAATCACCATCTAAACCTGCCCAGAAGGCAAATGGCAATCAGGATGATCATACGCAAAAGGGGATCCAGGCTGCAATTGTGTATGAGCATGGTGCAGACATCGAGGCTTTGATGCCCAAGCTACGTCATGCTGACTACTACACTGAGCCCCGGGTTCAGGAGCTGGCAGCCAAAGAACGGGCCGAACCAGGCTTCTGCCGCCGTGTCAAGGATTTTGTTGTTGGAAGGCATGGCTTTGGGAGCATCAAATTCTATGGAGAAACTGATGTTAGGAGGCTTGACCTTGAGGCAATCATCCAGTTCAACCACCGTGAGGTAATTGTGTACAAGGATGAGAGCAAGAAACCTCCTGTAGGACAGGGCCTTAACAAGCCTGCAGAAGTTACGCTTCTTAACATCAAGTGCATGAATAAGAAAACGGGTCAACAGTACGTAGAGGGGCCCATGATTGAGAAGTACAGGGAGATGCTGATGAAGAAAGCTCAGGAGCAGGGTGCCGAGCTCATATCGTATGACCCGGTCAAAGGTGAATGGAAGTTCAGAGTGAAGCATTTTAGTTGCTATGAGTTTAGCGATGGAGGTTCAGATGCTTGATACAGCTGAATTTGGAAATACGGAACGTCAAGCTATGACTGCCATCTTGGCCGCTTTTGTTTCTTAGGGGTTTTGATGAGGGAAAGAGAGGATTTTTTTTTTTGTTTGGGGGGGGGGGGGGGGGGGGGATGGGGGGGGCGCTATATGGTTTTGTACAGAAGCTCTGTGGAATAATGGTGTGCTTTGTGTTTGTCTCTTAACTGTGTCTTAAGCCTATTTTGCGAGTAAATGGTCTCTGTGTTTTTTTATTATTATTTTTTTAAACAAAAAACTCTTTCAAATTACTTTTTGTGTAAAAAGATGATATCCAGGTGTTTTGGTTTTCTTCTGTGTCCGAGTTTGAATCTGTAAAATTTTTTCAGAAGCTCCCTTTGATATATGGTCAGCTGCAACGAATGGATTAGTTAATTAATTGTAAGGTAAAAGGATTAAAGTAAACACGGGTGAATGTTGGCTTACCGCATGACGCTTCAGGCTATGAAAGTTTTTGGGTCTGTCTGGCGTAGTCTTTATTTTTTATTTCAAATTTTCAAAATAAAGTAACAAAATTTTAATTTAATTAATTAATTATTATTTATTTTTAGAAATCTTTATTTCTTGAATATATATTACTTTGAATGTTGTTAATAAGAAAAAAAAAGAAAAAAAAATGAAATGGCTTAAAGATTCATGGAAATTTAATCATGAGGAAAATCAGATTTTAAACGTCATTTCTCTCTAAAATTTGATGCGCAATTTCTCTCTCTAATTTTTGATTTTCGTGGGAGAAATTTCAAGGGGTAGGTAGAAACACTATCTCGTAATTCAAGAGTCTCTTGAGAAAAACGACGATAAAAGAGGAAAAAGATAAATCTTTTGTTTCTGGTCCCTTCCATTTATTATAGGGATAGATTGAGAGGGCTTATGGGAGGTGTGACAACTACACAAAATAACAAGCATCATCTTGTACTAACTTCCTGCATGAATCGGACGCGGACATATATGCTCATGGACGTCCAATCCCGGCTCCTATCAGAGGTGAAAGCAGCTTTTAATTTGATCGTTGAATTCTCCATCTCAATCTAAACTCTTCCTAAGTCAGAGAACTCCGGACTAGTAGTTCTTCTAACCGCATATGCTTAAATGATATGATATCGTAGGAGTGGAGGCGCCATATTCACCATCAATTGAAGGGTCCAGTTTGAGCCGGTCCTGGAATACGTGGGGGTCGGCATGCCATGCGGATTGAATCGAAGGGTCCAATATGCCGAAGCCATGAGCAGGAACTGGCAGGGCAAAGTGTCCAATGGCCGCATCCGGACAGCCTACATCGTCGAAACTTCGAATTGGAAGTTTGCCCAGTCCACTTCGAGCAACCGATCTTCGATTTTTCTTTCTTTTTTTCTTTTTCCCTACTCTCTCTCTCTCTCTCTCTCTCTCTCTCTCTGCTTTTTTTTTTAAAAAAAAAATCTTCTTTCCACTCTAGTTGCCAAACCTCTCTTTGTTATTGTTGCTGCAAAATTTTGCTCTTCAACTTGGGTATGGTCCAACTCTGTATCTGAACGCCGATCTCTCGTCCGGATGAAATCTGCAAGACAGTTCTCACGCAGAGAGTGTCGGGGATGATCCTCTGCGGAAGATCCTCCGACGCCCAAGTTAATGAAGATTCACAGCAAGTAGATATGGAGAGAAGGCTCTTGCAGAAGAGTCCTTCAAGAAAATAACCTTTTGAGAGCTTCGAGCTCTGCTTGAGCTTCAATGGAGTTTTTCAATGAGAGTATTCGCGTACCTGAAAGATTTCAGGATAGAGCATATATATATAGGTTACCAGGACAATGGCAGATAACTACTTGACTCCTTGGGCGCGTCACCGGGGGTCCGAAACCATCAAGATTTGAATCTGATTCGAATTAAGTTTGTTACGAGGCCAGTAGCTTTCGAATCTGGTTAGTTAGAGAATCAACGGTCAGAGAGGCTAGCTGATGCTTTGAGATTTGGTGATTTATAGGCCCTAGGCCACCTTTGATATTATTGGCCTAATTTTCTACTTAGGGTTGTTAAGAGCTTATGTGGCTGGAATCTTACCGAATTATCATGGATTTGAATTCTCCCATGCATGGTTCCACAGAGGTTCAGGGGTATCTCGGTTTGGACGAGGTATGAGGATAGCTCGGCTCTACCGAGGCATATGAATACCTCGGTCCGACGAGGATATGAGGATGGCTCGGCTCTACCGAGGCATATGAATATCTCGGTCTGACGAAGATATGAGGATGGCTCTGCTCTACCGAGGCATATGAATACCTCGGTCCGACCGAGGTAAGAGGATAGCTCGGTCCCGCCGAGGTGTGAGAATAGTTCGGAAATGATTCAATCTGAGAGTAGCTTAGGCCGAGAATGGTTCAGTCTCATCGAGGTGTAGCGGCTCTGTTATTTTCTAGATGTGACAACTGGCTGATCAAAAATTAAAAGTGATCTCGACCTTTTTGTTATATGCACGAGTATTGGTGCAACGATAATTTTATCCCTCATCATATGCCCCCCACTTCCTAGTTCGAAGCATAGGCTCGGGAATAGGGAGTAGAATTTCAGATGGATTTACCCGATTAGAGAATTCAAACAGGCGGAAGCGTGCCATGAGGCCCCCATAAATGCTAGGCCGCCGCTTCATCATTTCTTCTCATCACACGAGGAGGAAACCCCTCGCCTTCTGCTGTCGGCCATGGACGGAATGGCGCATGGTAGGCCCAAGATTTGGCGATGCGTGGGGATTCTTGTTTTGCTGAGATGGTTTAAATATAGGTGGGCGAGCTACCTTTTGTTGCACTTCTTTTCTATCTTCTTCCTTCGAACGTCCTCACCCCAGGATCATACATGGCTGGCGTTTCTTCCGCTGATCTTGGAGACAGGGGACACCCCATCGACTCGACCTCGATGATGACCGCTGCAGATCTGGAGAGGATTCGCCGGGACTACTGGTTCACCAGCGATATTCAGATAAGGGTTCCCGGTCTTGAGCAGAGGGTGCCTGATCAATTGGAGTTGGGGGTATTTTTCTATGAAGAAAGCTTCAAAGTGGGACTCCGTTTTTCCCTTAATCCGCTGGTGAGCGATATAATGAAGCATTACGACATCTGTCCAACGATGATTACACCGAATAGTTGGTGTTATATCATCGGGTTTATCTTCCTGTGCGCGCTCATTGGGGTTAAGGCGACGGTTCCTCTGTTCTGGGCCTGTCACATCCTCACATCCTCCAGAGATTCTTCTTGGCATTATATTTCTGACTTCCATCAAAGGATGGAAGTCACAATTTTTTATTGTTAAATGGGATTACGTGTTCGACTTCCTTCATCAATGGGGGCCTCTCCCCATTGAGCCGAACCAGCATCCGAAGCTATTAAGAGTGAAGAAGGACTTCGACGTTCTCTATGGCAGCAAGGTGGTCCCCATCGATGCCCTTTTGACTGAAGAGGCACTTTATAATACCGGGCTGAGCCGAGTCGATCCCTTAAGTAAGTGTGACATCACCTTCTTTATGTCTTGATGTCTTTGCAGGGATGTAGCTGACTGTTCCATGAATTGCATGTTACAGGGATCAGGTCCAAGTTTGGGGCTCATATGAGAGGAGCGCTCACAATCGACTATGGTGATTCGAGTAGAAAGAAGAGTATGAAGCATCACCGTACTTTCTCGTTGACCACCGCGAGAGGGAAGAGGGCCAGATTCGAGCAGAGGCCATCCTCTTCCTCTCCTTCCAAACCGTAGCTGGCTCTGCCGAGCCATTCGCAAGGACTGACTGAGCCCCAACCTTCGAGCCCGCTAAGGGAGGATGTTACAAGGGAGCTGATCCCAGCTCCTATTCTAGCCCTGGAATTTGGGGGGCCAACACCCGATAATGAAGCCAAAGAAGTAGCAGCCTGAGCAGAGCAGGAACTTGGTCATTTGCCTGAGCTTGCGGATGATGATTTTCGAGTGACAAAATTTCTCTATCCTATGGTTACCAACGTACCTTACCTTGAAGGGGAGGGTTCCATGAGTCAACAGAGGTTGAGGGAATTATTCTTCAAAGATCGGGCGGCTGCACTTGCAGCGAGTGTTGTTCCGCCTCCAGTAAGATCCCTCCCCATGGGATAAAAGAGGAAGGAGGAGAAAAAAAGGTCCACTTGGTGGAGAAGGGGCTCCCTCGATGAGGATGGAGGAGCCAGGGCCTTCGGGGACGTTGGCAGGCGATGAGGAAGAGATAGGTTGGCCTAGCTACCTCCTCGATCCCTTGGATCGTGCCACCGAAGAATTGCACTCTCAGATTAACAACTATTTTAATGAATTTTATGCGAAGGAACATATCATTTACCCCGAAGATGGAGAGGACAGTCGTCGGAAAGTCGCTTTCGCGGTTGAGGGATTCGAAATGCTTACCAATCTGGATGACTATGCATCGGTCCCCAGCCAACACATCTTGAGGGATATGAACTCTTCTTGCATCCGAGTGAGTTTTCTTCCTTTCTTTGCTTTTGTTAGGTGTCTTGCGTAGTCCTTCTGAATTTAATCATTCGGCTCCATTGTAATGACTCTTCTCCAGTGGGTGCTCTATAGGTGCCTAATCTCTGCCAACGAATGCTACAGGGAGATCTCGTGCAAGGCTGAGGCACTCCGCACTAAGATAAACTTTGCTGATCGGCACTCGGAAGAATCGACGAGGGTGCAAGCCGAGCTTGATGAGGCCAGAAGGTCGGCCGAAGATGCCCGATCCGAGGTGTTATGACTTCAGGCGGAGGTAGCCAAGCTTGGGGAGGCTCGAAAAATGACCGATGAAGCTCGATCGGAACAGTTGAAGTTCCGAGGAAAGGCCCAAAGGGAGGTCGACTTCCTTAACAGCAGGGCTGCTGAAGAAAAGTCCCATTTTGAGGCTCGGCTCAAGTCCTGCCAGAAACAAGTTTCCGACCTTATGGCCGAGCTGCATCAGGCGCGATCCGACGGCTCCAAGGACCGGATGGATCTTGAACATGCTTGGAGGGACATGAGCAGAAAAGAGAGGAAGAAGGCTCAGAAAAGAGCCAAGAAAGCAAAAGCCGAGGCTGCTTGCCGCCCCAAAGAGGTATGTCCTCTTATTGTTTTTACGAAATAGTTTATCTCTTTACCGTAGTTAAAGCCGACCTGACCATTTGCTTTATTTGTTATTTTTTCTTCTCTAGATGGATAAAACCAAGGCCGAAGTGGTTGATCAAATAACGGCTCTAACCAATGATCTAGCCTCAAGCCGGGAGAAGTGCTCTGAGTTGGAGCATCGAATAGCTAAGGCAGACAATGAGGTCACTCTAGTGATCGAGAAATATAAGAGCTCGAAAGAATTCGTTCGTGGGCGAATCCAATTTTTGAAGGAGGCATACCGAGTCGGAGCAAGCAAGATCCAAGCGAGGGTGATTCAGGAGTATCCGAACATCAACCTCTCGTTTTTGGAGGATGAGGTATATTACTTTCCATCACCGACAACCGAAGCATTGGCAGCAACCTCTCCATCCGATAATGGTGACGATGATGAAGATGCTCCTGACATCGATTTTGAAGTAGCCTCAGAAGGAGATCCAATGGAGGCTCCTTCAAAAATCATTAAGGAAACAAAGATCTCGAGACCTACCACTGAGGAAGCCAGGGTTTCACAAACATCTGCCAAGGTGGACCCATCCTTGAGGCCTAGTAACAGAGAGAGTCAGCCAGATCAATGTGTTTCAGATGTTGCTAGAATCGCCTCCGAACGTGAAGATAGGACTTAGAAATCCATCATTCCATATTTTTCCTTTATTTTTGTAGTACGAACGATATTATGATATGAATAAATTGTTTCGTTTTTCTCTATGCGTTTTGTTGTTTTGGTGCTTGCGTGTTAGACGGACTTTCAGCTCATCCATGTCTTATTTAAGCTTGACTTACTACGGAGCCAAACGAATAGTCTAGTCCTGTTATTGCTCAAAGAATTCTGAGATAACTTTGTCAAAAATGAAGGAGTCATCTGGTTTTGTTAAGGCCAACCCGGTCGAACCTGCCGAAGCAGAGGATAGCTTGGTCCTGCTGGAGCAAAAAGGGATGGTTTGGTTTTACCAAGGTAGAGGAAGTAGTTCGGCTTTAGCAGAATAGAGAGAAACATTCAGCTTGGCCGAAGTAAGATAAATAGTTCGGTTTAGCCGAAGCAAAGATTTAGTTCGCTCCTTGCCGAAGTAGATGAAATGGTTCGACCCTTACCGAGGAATGTTTGATTTTTTCTAGGGAATTTATTTCGTTGTTAATACCTTATCTTTTCCGATGCGAGTTTACTTTGCGTATACACCAATCATCCGATCACCACTGGATCATATCCTTTCCTGTGAAGGATTTCCCAAGCTTATTCATATCCCAAAGGTTTGTAGGCATCTCTTAGCATTTAAGACTCTTGATTCGAGATCGGAAGGAAACCTTTCGCCTTTCATTACGGTATGGAGGACGTACCCTACACATCTCGGGATGCACCAAGTTTTACCATGGCATGCCATGTGGCTCCGAGTGCGATGCAATTGTGGCGTTTTGGGTTTTGAAGTTCCCTTCTTCATTAATGGCTGCTCCCCATCTAATATCTTTAAAAAAGGAGAGAGCGGAAGGTGCCTAAGCACACTCGAGAAAACTTTCTTGCTTCGTGAATAGAAAAACTTCATGGCTTCTCCCTTGTTGAGGTTGAAGGTGGTGAGGCCGAATTTTTCTTTCGAGATTTGGCCCGACCCTGATAGTTGGGGCGATGAGGAAGTTGTTGAAGAGCGAGCAATCCTCAGAGGAGGAGTCATGGAGGTCATACAGAGAGCGCATAGAATGAGATACAGGGGTCATACGAGGAGCGCACGTAAGTACCCTATGTCTGGCTTCTACCACCTGCCATGGGGCCCTAGAGACCACTGGAAATACAATCTTTTTATGGGCCCCGGCTTCCACATGCTTCCTTCATTCTTAGTCCTTAAATGAGTGCCATTTTGGATCCCTCAGTTCATCCATTCGAGGATCCATCAACCGGCTTCTAACGAGGAAGAAGGTAAGCAGCTCTAGGCCACTTTCTTTGTTTTGTGACATTGCCCAGCAGCTCAGTCAACTCAACGGAGTTGTTTGGTTTCTCTGATTTCTTGGATCGAAAGTAGAAGCAATGTTATCGATCGGACCTGTTTGTCCGAGCTTTTTGATTTATTTTCTTTTATCTCTTGTGTTGTAATGCACTTGTAATGCTTCATAAGAGGTTGTAATTTCTCCTACGCAATAAAAGAAGTCTTTCTTTTCATACCTTTGTCTTTTCGCTGCTTTGTTTCTTTCATATTAAATATCAATTTTCTTGATGTGCCAACGTATTTGTATCATCCCAATACAAGAATCGTTTGTATACTCTGAACTGAACGGGGTGCAAGACGAAAGTTTGGAACTTTCGAAACACAGGAATACCCGACGGGATAATGAATACTTAACATCCCTAGGTCTCGCTTTTTTGCTTTTCGAATAGTGGTACATGCTCATAACATTAGTAACGTTTTAGGTACTTTGCCTCGACGAGGCATTTTGGCGATTCAGTTTTGCTTGGTCTTTTGCGAAGAGAACATTTGCCTCGACTTAGGTTAGAAGGAGGCCTGGGCGGCCTTGCTAATTCTTAATAGAAGCTCGGTAATGTTAGAGATTCTTAGGAATCTTTATTTGATTCAATAAAATTATAATAAATGGCTTGGTCATGCTGAAGGATGAAATGGGTCTTACCTTACTTTAGTGAGGTAAGAAGTGACTTGTTCGAATCTGTCGAAGCACAAGAAAAAGTTGTTTAACCTTGCCGAGGCTTAGAGAAGTAGTTCAGTCATGCTGAAATATTGGAAGAATCACTCGGTTCTACCGAGGCTTGAAAGAATCACTCGGTTCTACCGAGGCTTGAAAGAATCACTCGATCTTGCCGAGGCTTAAAAGAATTACTCGGTTCTATCGAGGCTTGAAAGAATTATATTTTACTTGGCGCTGCCAAGGTATGAAGAAATCACTCGGCCCTGCCAAGGCTTGAAAGAATTACTCGGTTCTGCCGAGGCTTGAAAGAATTATATTTTACTTGGCACTGCCAAGGTACAGTAAAATCACTCGGCCCTGCTGAGGCTTGAAAGATTATATTTTACTTGGCGCTGCCAAGGTACGGAGGAATTACTCAGCCCTGCCAGGCTTGAAACAATTACTCGATTCTGTCGAGGCTTGAAAGAATTACACGGTTTTGTCGAGGCTTGAAAGAATTATATTTTACTTGGCGCTGCCAAGGTATGGAGAAATCACTCGGCCCTGCTAAGGCTTGAAAGAATTACTCGGTTCTGCCGAGGCTTGAAAGAATTATATTTTACTTGGTGCTGCCAAGGTACAGTAAAATCACTCGGCCTTGTCGAGGCTTAAAAAGATTATATTTTACTTGGCGCTGTCAAGGTATGGAAAAATCACTCGGCCCTGCCAAGGCTTGAAAGAATTATTCGGTTTTGCTGAGGCTTGAAAGAATTATATTTTACTCGGTGCTGCTAAGGTACGAAAAAATCACTCGACCTTACCGAGGCTTGAAAAGATTATATTTTACTTGGCCCTGCCAAGGTATGAAGAAATCACTCGGCCCTACCGAGGCTTGAAAAGATTATATTTTACTTGGCGCTGCTAAGGTATGAAGAAATCATTCAGCCCTACCGAGCCTTGAAAGAATTATTTGGTTTTGCCGAGGCTTGAAAGAATTATATTTTACTTGGCATTGCTAAGGTACAGAGAAATCTCTCGGCCTTGTCGAGGTTTGAAAAGATTATATTTTACTTGGCCCTGCTAAGGCACGGAGAAATCACTCGTCCTTGCTAAGGCTTGAAAAGATTATATTTTACTTGGCGTTGTCAAGGTATGGAGAAATCATTCGGCCCTACTGAGGCTTGATGAGAATTAAGTAAAACCTGCTTCTTATTATAATTTTTTGGAAAAGTGATTGAAACAAGAACATTGCAGATTTAAAAATAAAATTTTGTTACTGTAAACAGAATGAGTTTAGTAGAGGCATACTTTACTGGTGATATATACGAAGATTATCTGAGTTCCATGTCCTGGGGATAGATTTTTCATCAGATCCTGGAGTTTGTAAGTACCGGGCCTGATTACTTCAGCAACTTGATAGGGGCCTTCCCAATTTGGAGACAGCTTCCTCTGTTCCAACGGCTTGGAGACAAACGCCTTCTGAAGTACATGATTGCCGAGAAGGAAGGATTTTTCTTTAACTCTGGAAGAATAGTAATGAGCTACTCTCTATTGGTAGGATTCCATTCAGATCTGGGCCTTCTCCCTGACCTCTTCTATCAGGTCAAGGTTGGTTCGAAGCTGCTCGTCATTGGACTCCTCCAAATAACTTTCTACCCATGGAGAGGGGAGCCCTATCTCCATAGGGATGACGACTTTCATGTCAAAAGCCATTATGAGCGGAGTCTCACATGTGGGGACCCTCTGAGTAGTTCAATAAGCCCACAGCATGTGATGAAGCTCTTCCGCCCATCTGCCTTGTGCTCTATTGAGCCGGGCTTCAATTCCTTGTAACAAGGTTCGGTTGGTTACTTCGACTTCTCTATTGGCTTGAGGATTCCCAACCGAAGTGAGACAGTGGCAGATGCTATGATTCTTGCAGAACTCCTAGAATTTAGGATTGTCAACTGTCTTCCATTGTTGGTGATGATGGTGTGGAAGGCCGAACCGATAATGATAGATCTCTATACAAAATTCCTAGCCCGAACCTCGGTTATCTGAGCGACTGCCTCGGCCTCGACCCACTTGGTGAAATAATTGATCGCTACAAACAAGAACTTCCTCTATCCTATGGCAAGAGGAAAAGGACCAAAAATGTCCATTCCCCACTTGGCAAAGGACCAGGCAGATGATGTGGGCATTAAGTGAGCGGAAGGGAGCCTCTGAACATTTGAATGTCGTTGGTATGAATCACAAGCTCGAACAAGGTTATCAGCATCCCTCTGCATGGTAGGCCAATCATATCCCTGGCGCAACACTTTATGGCACAAAGCTCGGCTGCCAAGATGACTACCACGGATGCCTTCGTGAACCTCTCGAAGAGCATAATCAGCTTCTAATGGGCGAAGGTACTTAAGTAACGACATAGAGAAGGATCGCTTGTATAACCGATCATCAAGTAAGACACAATGAGATGACTGCATTTTTAGCATCCTTGCTTCTTTTCTGTCGGCCGGGAGCAACCATTCTTTGAGATACTTGAGTATTGGGTCAAGCCAGGATGGTTCGACCTCAACCGGCATCATCAAGTGAACATCGGCTATGCTAGACCTTTCCAAGACTTCTAGATGGAATTTTTGTTCGAGATCCATTGAATCTATGGTTGCTAGGTGGGATAAAAGGTCGGCGCGCCCATTCTCAGCCCTTGGGATCTGAATAACCTTAAATTCAGTGAAGCAGAAGGACAGATTGTGCACCTTTTAAAGATACCAAATCATGTTTGGCTCCCGAGCTTCGAATTCTTCCCGCACATGGCCAGCCACCAACTGAGAGTCGGTGTAGGCATTCAGCTTTTCAACTTTGAGCTCATGGGCGATGCGAAGTCCAGCAAGCAGAGCCTCATACTCTGCTTCTTTGTTAGAGGTTGGGATGGAGAAACAGATGTTATACTCGAAGGTCACCCCTTCCGAGCTAGTGAGGATCAAACCAGTGCCAGAACCGTTCACATTGGAGGACCCATCGGCATAGAGCAGCCATAGAGCACTGGGCCTTGATTGCTCGGGAGTATCCAGAGTGGAACTGTCCTTAGGTATGGTGCATTAATAGCTAGATGAGGCTGATACCGGATATCATGCTCACTCAATTCGATGACCCACTTGGTCATTCTTCTAGACGCCTCCGAACGATGGATAATTGACTTGATAGGTTGGTCGATTAAGACCATCATGGTATGCACTTGAAAATATGGCCGCAACTTTCAGACTGATGTTATCAAAGCCAACACCATCTTCTCGATTCGGGTATACCTCATCTCAGCATCCCGAAGCAAGTTACTAACATAATAGATCAGCTTTTGAATTTTGTTTTCCTCTCTGACCAACACAGAGCCAACAACGCCCTTCGAGATTGCTAAGAAGAGGTGGCAAGCCGAGGTATTTTTTAAGATCTTCGAAATATTTCTGACAGTCTGAGATCCATTGGAAGTTCTTGACTGATCAAAGTACTTTTAAAAAGGGAAAAAATCTCTCAGCTTACCAAGCAATAAAATGATTGAGAGCTGCTATCCTTCTAGTAAGACGTTGCACCTCTTTAATCGACTTTGAAGGCGCCATCTGTTGTAGGGCTTGGATTTTCTGTGGATTCGCTTCAATGCCTCGTTGGGAGACATTGAAGCCCAAGAACTTCCTAAAGTTAACTCCGAAAGCACATTTTATTGGGTTAAGCTTCATCTGATACCTTCGGAGTGTTGCAAAACTTTTCGTAAGATCTTCAATATGCTGGGATGCCTCTTTGCTCTTAACCAGCATGTCATCAACATACACCTCCATGTTCCGACCAATTTGTTCTTTGAAAACTTTATTGACCAGTCTTTGGTAGGTTGCGCCTATATTTTTTAAACCAAAAGGCATGACTCAGTAATAATAAATACCTTGGTCGGTGATGAAGGCGGCCTTTTCTTCATCCTCGGATGCTATCGGAATCTGATTGTAGCCTGAATAAGCATCCATAAAAGTCAGCATCTAGTGGCCCAAGGTTGAATCCATAAGCTAGTCAATCTGGGGGAGAGGGAAGCTGTCCTTCGGGCAAGCCTTGTTGAGCTCAGTGAAGTTGATGCAAATCCTCCATTTGCCATTTGACTTCTTTACCATGACAACATTCGCCAGCCAGTCGGGATAGTTCACTTCCCGAATGAAATTGGCTTTAATGAGCTTGTCCACCTCTTCTTCAATAGCTTTCTGGCACTCGGGGGCAAAACTCTCTTCTTCTGCTTAATTAGCTGAAATGCCTTGTCCGCATTAAAATGATGGACGGGGACATCTGGGTCGATTCCTGGCATGTCTGAGATAGACCAAGTGAAGACATCAGCATTTCTCCGAAGGAACTCGACCAAATCCTGCCGAGGCTTTCCCTTCAGCTATGACCCGACTTTTATGGTTCGATCGGACCGAGCTTCATCGAGTGGTACCTCCTCAAGTTCTTTGGCTGGCTCTCCTGTTGCTCAGCAAAATCTTCACGAGCATCTAGCCCATCAACTTTGGGCTTTCTGGACTATAGGTCAATAACAAAGCAGTGTTGAGCCTCGGCTTGACTCCCTCGGACAACTATCACTCCCCATTCGGTGGGAAACTTCATGGCAAGATAGGGAATAGAAATGACAGCTTTGAAGGATATCTGCCCTGGCCTGCCGAGAATGGCGTTGTAAGGGGACCGAAGCTTGGTCATTAGGAAGTCCATGTGTATAGTGGCTACGCTAGGCCAAGTGCTTGCTCAGATTGTCAAGGTGACAACCCCCTCGAGGACTATGGCATCGCTCGTAAAATCTACTAAGGTAGATTCCATGGCTCGAAGATTCTCCACCTGCAATTTTAATCTCACAAAGGCATCAAAGTACAAAACATTAACAGAGCTTCCACTATCAATCAAAATCGGATACTGTATCCCTTGGAAGTTTTCATCAGAAAAAGAAAGCTCATCGACTCGGGCCCTCTTTGGTGGATTTTTCTTCTCACTTGGCCAAGTTGACGAGGAGCTGATCGTCGCTATCATATTGACATTGCCAATGATGGAGGATTCGGTGGAGGGGTTGGAGGTTCAGGCTGGTGATCTCCTCCATTGTTCGGCTCAGGGGCCCTTCTGAATCGGTCTAACTTGTCTCGTCGGATGAGTTGTTCAATCTCATTCCAAGCTGCTAGCACTCCTTGGTGTCATGCCCATGGTCTCGATTGAATCGACAGTACTTGGTCATATCCCTCCAAGCTGCATTCTCCCAGAGAGGAGGCGGCCGAGGAATCTGGCACTTGATCTCCATCAAGATCTGCGCCCTTGATGCGGTGAGTGGGGTATACTAGTTGAACCTCTGAGCCGGGCTCCAGGTTCGATCTCTAGGTGATGGTGGAGGAGCTCTCTGGTGAAGAGGCAGACTTACATGGCGGAAGGATCGGTGCTTTTCTGAGCCTTTCGCCTCTTCTTCGATTTTTTAGCTCGGGCCGATCTTTTGCGACTCCTCAGCCCTAGCATACTTATCCGCCAAGGCCATCATGTCGGAGAGACTCTTTGGATAATTGATCTCCAGAGCTAGGTAGAAGTCGCCTTCCTTCGATACTCCACCCGCCAAAGCAAACATGGCCACCTCATGATTGAGGTGGTCCACTCCAACATGGCTGTGTTGAGGTAGCCGAGGTAACCTTTCAGAGACTCCCCTCCCTTTGCTTGACCTTGGAGAGGGAATTAGACTCCATCGGTGGTGGCGGTTACTGATGAATTGGCTGATGAACAGGCAGCTTAGCTCATTGAAAGAATTAATGAAACCTAGCTTCAGGCTGTTGAACCAGGTTTTGGCGGACCCTCAAGGGTAGAGGGGAAGGCTCAGCATAGGATCGCATCTGATGCTCCATGGAACATCATGATAGATCTGAAGCTACTCAGGTGGTCATCGGGATCGGTGGATCCATGATACGGCTCGATGGTGGAGAGCTTGATATGAGGAGGATCACTTTCCATAATCTCCTCGGAGAAAAGGATACCCTGCTCCGCCCAGCTCTTCCCCCTAGCCCACTGTCGTGCCGTTCTAGCTCCTGTGGATCGATGAAGATGGCCCACGGCCTCAAGTGGGTTGGAATAAGAGATCGCCGGCAGAGCAGGGCGGCACCTCCCTTAGGGAGCTACAGAGCAGGAACAGCTGGGCAGGGAGCTCCATGGAGCCCCTGGACCAGCTGAGTCAGAGCTTAGACCTGTTGAACCAGCGTAACAAACTGGTTCTGAGTCATCGCGGTCACCGGTGGCGAAGGAGTCTCGGCCGATGGCAGTAATGAAGGTGCTACACTGTTTATAGGATCAGACCTTTGAGAAGCGGTTTGATCCTGAGCGTCAGAAGTGGTTCTCTTCCAATTGGCCATTGAGGGGTTCTTCTTCTGATCTCGAACCTTGTCTCCTTGATCATAAGTTTATGAGACTTGAGGCCCTTCCTCTAGCGCCATTCTTGCTACAAAAATTTGCTCTCCAACTCGGGTATGGTCCGACTCCGGATCTGGACGGCCGATCTCTCGCCCGGGTGGAACCTGTAAGACAGTCCTCACGTAGAGAGTATCGGGGGTGGTCCTTTGCGAAAGACCTTCCGACGCCCAAATTAATGGAGATTCACAGCAAGTAGATGTGGCAAGAAGGCTCTTGCAAAAGAGTTCCTCAAGAAAATGGCCTCTCGAGAGCTCCGAGCTCTGCTTGAGCTTCATGGAGTTTTTCAGTGAGAGTATTCGCGTACCTGGAAGACTTCAGGATAGATCATATATATAAGTTACCAGGGTGATGGCAGACAACTACCTGACTCTTTGGGCGCGTCACCGGGGGTCTGAAACTGTCATGATTTGAATCTAATTCGAATCAAGTTTGTTACGAGGCCGGTAGCTTTTGAATCTGGTTAGTTAGAGAATCAACGGTCAGATAGGCTAGCTCGTGTTTGAGATTCGGTGATTTATAGGCCCTAGGCCACCTCTGATATTATTGGCCTAATTTCTTACTTAGGGTTGTTAGGGGCTTACATGGCTGGAATCTTATCGAATTATCATGGATTTGAATTCTCCCGCTCGTGGTTCCAAAGAAGTTTAAGGGTATCTTGGTTTGGACAGGTAGAGATAGCTCGACTCTGCCGAGGCATATAAATACCTCAGTTCGACAAAGATATGAGGATGACTTGGCTCTACCGAGACGTGTGAATACTTCGGTCCGGCCAAAGTAAGAGGATAGCTCGGTCCCCGCCGAGGCGTAAGAATGGTTCGGAATGATTCGGTCTGAGGATAGCTTGGTCCGAGGATGGTTCGGTCTTGCCGAGGTGTATCGGTTCTGTTATTTTCTAGATGTGACAGCTGGCTTACCGAAAATCAAAAGTAATCTCGACCTTTTTGTCATATGCACGAGTATTGGCACGATGATAATTTTATCCCTCATCAACTTTTATTGCTAGACCCATCCACCAGGATCTATTCTACTAGAATTCAGGGTATATAAAGCAGTTATACAAGAAGTTAGCTGCTGATACTTGTGATGCTTCTACTATAAATTTTACTAAATTATGAAAGGTTTCTGCTCATTAAAGATTTGACCATTTCCTTTAGAAGTTATACAAAGGGGGCTTCCTAACTCTCTACCTGTTAGCCAATAGGATTTCAGCATGGAGCTTAGCATGCACAAGATGTGGTGTTAAACCCGAGGCCTTAATCATCTAGGTTATTTTATTTTTTTTGGTACACCCTACCTCCACCTTCAAAAATCAGAGTGGTGAGCAACAGATGAAGTCACCCAATCGGCCACCGAATTAGCTTCCCGATAAGAATGGCGAATCTGAACACCTTGGGCCATGCTTAGCATATTCCAGATATCATCTAAAAGTGGTATAGCATAAGCAAGGGAGCCATGTTCCCTCCGCAGCCACCGAATTACAATCATAGAGTCACCCTCAATAATGAGGTTTTGAGCATGAAGAGACCGAACAGCACAGGAGATGCCATCCCAAGTAGCATAGAGCTCAGTCATTGGGACAAAGGAGTCCAGACTACCAAACCCTCCAGCCGCCAATAGATCACCCTTCGGTCCGCGGATGACAAAAGCAGATCCCGCTAATCTGCCGTAGACACTACCATCAAAGTTGATTTTGACAAACCCCGAAGGAGGGGGTTCCCAAGATATGAAAACCGTATGCCGGTTCGCAGCCAAAGCAACAGGGGAACCCCAGAGACCAGAGGAGTCAAAACCACCTAAATGGAAGCCACGGGCACAATCCAACGCCAGGGCTCTAATTTTTCATATGATCTTTTGTAATGATATACCCACATCTGAAAAAATAGTCTGGTTCCTAGACAACCAGATCTGATATGCCGCAGAAGCCCAAAGAGCACATTTGTACTGGGAGGCCTTCCGAAGGTCATCTAAGAAGAGGGAACACTGAGAAGTCGTTTGATCCAATCTACAATGATAGTCCACTGACTGCCAGATCCGACCCACTCTAAGGCAAGAAAAGATGGCGTGCGCAGTAGACTCTTCCTCCAAACCACATAGCGGACATATAGGCTGGATAGGCAGGCCCCTCCTCACAAGCATAGCACAAGTTGGGAGATATTCCAATAGAAGCTTCCAAATGAAGAGCTGAACCCTGGGGAGGATTGGAAGCTTNGCCACCGCCGAAGAGCCAGCAGCGGGGCGTACGTGCAACGAAGAGCTCTCGGTCCCAGGGGGAGCGATCCTACTAGACGCCAGGGATTGGGGCGAGGGACCATCCGGCCCCGCGAGCCCACCCCCTGAGGGGCCGCTTGGGAGTGGCCCGCACACAGAGCCGGGGACATCCGAAACGGCGGAGGGAGGCGGGGGCGCACCCAGTCCGCCCCGAAACTCCCTGGACGACGGCCATTGGGCCGAGCGGGTCCTGGGGTCCAGTCTTGATCTTAGGATCATCAAGGATCTCAGTCATCAGGGGGCGGTTGCATTCTTCCGGGACTCTTACGCTGCGGTGGTCAAGGTAAGCATCTTTTCGTTTTGTTATTGTTTGTTTTTTTTTTTTTTTTACATACATATTTGCTGACCTGGGCTTATGCGTGCAGATCGCGCACTCCCTGAGGGCTGCCAGGGAGGTAATCCAAGGGGGAAAGAACGTTCTGCGGGAGACGCAGAAGGAGATCGAGGAGGCCCAGCGTCGCGCGGAAGAGCGGAGAGGGCGCTGGAGGCGGTTAAGGACACCTGCGCGAGCAAGGTGAGGGCCGCCATGAGCCGGGCGGAGACGGAGGCCGCCCGTACCCGCGGTGCTTTCTCAGATGACAGAGGCTGAGAGCGCGGTCATGGCCAAAGATATGCATATCTCTGAGTTGACCTCAGCTCTCCAGGAGGCCGAGGACCGGGCGGGCATGGCGGCGGAAGAAGCAAGAGTGGCAAGGGAGGAGACCTGCCGGTGCGAGGAGGAGTTGAGCCGCGCTCGAGAGGAGATAAGCCGCGCTCGAGAGCTGAAAGGATCGCGGCGGAGGCCCTCACTGCGGAGAAGGCTCGGGCCCCGGGCTTGTCGAGGAATACAAGGCGTCTGAGCGTTTCGCAGATGACCTGGCCGAAGCTTCGGCCGCTGTATTCCTTGACGGATTCCAGCACGCCAAGGAGAAGGTGGCCAGGGATTTGAATTTCCCCCAGGCCCTGGAGGTCGAATTGGAACAGTTGTTAGACCAGGCCCGTTCCGACGACGAGCCTGCGCCGGCAGAGCCATGAGTTCGCGCCCGTGATTTTGCTTTTTCTTTTCTTGCTTTTGTAAGCCCGACTACGTCGGAGTTTTGTAGTCCTCAGTTAATGAAAATACTCTTCACAATGATCTCCAATTGTTGTTGACTTCGTCAATTGATATGTGGCCCCACGACTCTATTCATTCTGATAATTCCGGGGACACCTCCCCACCGCGCCACCTCGCCTTAGTCGCGTGTACCCTGGTGCTGGTCTGGCGCGTAGCTTGGTGCCTGCGGGACTCAGCTCTCATTCGACCGGCAGGGTGTCGGGTCTTGACTATGAAGAATCGTCGGTGCACCGCTCCGCCGGCGGTTAGGGGGCTGTGCTTGGCTGTGCAGGGCCTTGAGTGCCGACGGGCGCCGAGCTTTTATTGCTGAGAGCCAGTGGCACACTGCTCTGCCAGTGGTACACTGGGCTTTGTGCATGGCTAGTGCATGACTTTGAGTGCCGACGGGGCGCCGGGCTTTTGTTGCGAGAGCCAGTGGCACACTGCTCTGCCAGTGGTACACTGGGCTTTGTGCCTAGCTAGTGTAGGGCTTTGAGTGCCGACAGGCGCCGGGCTTTTGTTGCTGAGAGCCAGTGGCACACTGCTGCCAGTGGTACACTGGCTTTGTGCCTGGCTAGTGCAGGGCTTTGAGTGCCGACGGGCGCCGGGCTTTTGTTGCTGAGAGCCAGTGGCACACTACTCTGCTAGTGGTACACTGGGCTTTGTGCCTGGCTAGTGCAGGGCTTTGAGTGCCGACGGGGCGCCGGGCTTTTGTTGCTGAGAGCCAGTGGCACACTGCTACCAGTGGTACACTGGGCTTTGTGCCTGGCTAGTGCAGGGCTTTGAGTGCCGATGGGGCACCGGGCTTTTTTTGCTGAGCCAGTGGCACACTGCTACCAGTGGTACACTGGGCTTTGTGCCTGGCTAGTGCAGGGCTTTGAGTGCCGATGGGGTGCCGGGCTTTTGTTGTGAGAGCCAGTGGCACACTGCTCTGCCAGTGGTACACTGGGCTTTATGCCTGGCTAGTGCAGGGCTTTGAGTGCCGACGGGGTGCCGGGCTTTTGTTGTTGAGAGCCAGTGGCACACTGCTCTGCCAGTGGTACACTGGGCTTGAGTGCCGATGCAGCGCCGGACTTTTGTTGTTGAGAGCCAGTGGCACACTGCTCTGCCAGTGGTACACTGGGCTTTGTGCCTGGCTGTGCAGGGCTTTGGTGCCGACGGGGCGCCGGCTTTTGTTGCTGAGAGCCAGTGGCACACTGCTCTGCCAGTGGTACACTGGGCTTTGTGCCTGGCTAGTGCAGGGCTTTGAGTGCCGACGGGGTGCCGGGCTTTTGTTGTTGAGAGCCAGTGGTACACTGCTCTGCCAGTGGTACACTGGGCTTTGTGCCTGGCTAGTGCAGGGCTTTGGTGCCGACGGGGTGCCGGGCTTTTGTTGTTGAGAGCCAGTGGCACACTGCTCTGCCAGTGGTACACTGGGCTTTGAGTGCCGACGGGGCCGGGCTTTTGTTGCTGAGAGCCAGTGGCACACTGCTCTGCCAGTGGTACACTGGGCTTTGCCTGGCTAGTGCAGGGCTTTGAGTGCCGATGGGGCGCCGGGCTTTTGTTGTGAGAGCCAGTGGCACACTGCTCTGCCAGTGGTACACTGGGCTTTGTGCCTGGCTAGTGCAGGGCTTTGGTGCCGACGGGGCGCCGGGCTTTTGTTGTGAGAGCCAGTGCACACTGCTCTGCCAGTGGTACACTGGGCTTTGTGCCTGGCTAGTGCAGGGCTTTGAGTGCCGACGGGGCGCCGGGCTTTTGTTGTTGAGAGCCAGTGGCACACTGCTCTGCCAGTGGTACACTGGGCTTTGTGCCTGGCTAGTGCAGGGCTTTGAGTGCCGACGGGGCGCCGGGCTTTTGTTGTGAGTGCCAGTGGCACACTGCTCTGCCAGTGGTACACTGGGCTTTGTGAAGATTTAGATAGCTAAAATTGAATCTTGTTAGCATTGATAAGGGGTGAAAACCCAAACAAACACAGGGATGATACTTACATGAAAAGAGGGATACATTACTGATAATACCGGCGGAGGTTATCCGCATTCCACGTCCTAGGGAGTGGTGTCCCGTCAAGTTCTTCAACTTTATAAGCCCCGTGGTGGAGCGTCTCGGTGATCCGGTAAGGCCCCTCCCAGTTAGGGGCCAGCTTGCCTCCCTCAGTTGGCTTTGAGACCTCAGCCCGTCGAAGGACTAGATCTCCTGGTAGGAACGTCCGGGGGCGCACGCGTGCGTTGTAGTATTTCGCAGCCCGCTGCCGGTAGGCTGCCATTCGAAGCCGCGCTCTGTCCCGCACTTCCTCCACCAGGTCGAGGTTGGCTCGCAGTTGGTCAGGGTTACCTTCTTCACTATAAGCCTCCACCCGGGGGCTGGGTGCCCGATCTCCACAGGGATAACAGCCTCAGAGCCAAAGACTAGGCTGAACGGCGTTTCGCCAGTGGGGGCTCGAGGCGTTGTATGATAGGCCCATAGCACGTTGGGGAGCTCCTACCCATCGTCCCTTGCAGCCATCCAGTCGAGACTTCAGTCCCTGGAGGATGATTCGGTTGGTCACTTCAGCTGCCCCGTTGGTTTGAGGATGCCCGACGGAAGTGAACCTCTGAAAGATACCCAGCTCGGAGCAGAACTCCCGGAAAGGCGCATTGTCAAACTGCCGGCCATTATCAGTGACTAGTGTGCGCGGCAGCCCGAACCGACATATGATTGACTTCCAGAAGAAAGATCTCACTTTGCTCTCGGTAATCTTGGCCAGAGCCTCAGCTTCAACCCACTTGGTGAAGTGGTCCACCGCCACCAAGAGGAACCTCCGCTGCCCGGAAGCCGGGGGAAATGGACCCAAGATATCCATGCCCCACTGGGCAAAGGGCCAGGGCGCCACCAGGGGGGTCAGGTGAGATGTCGGCTGTCGCTGGAATATTGGCATGACGTGGCAGCTATCACACTTCTTGACAAGCTCGGACGCGTCCTCCTTCATTGTCAGCCAAAAGTACCCTTGGCGCAGGGCCTTGTAAGCTAGGGCTCTGCCCCCCAGATGACTCCCGCATACGCCTTCGTGGATCTCCCTGAGGATATAATCTGATTCAGTTGGCCCCACACACCTGAGGACCGGGTACGAGAAGGATCTCCGATAAAGCTTCCCGTCCATCATCAAGAATCTCGGGGCCCTTCGTTTGAGCAGCTTGGCCTCAGCGGGGTCCTCCGGGAGAGTGCCGTCAGTCAAGTACCGAATGTAGGCGTCCATCCAGGAGGGCTCCTGCTCCACCGGCAGCACTTCATCCGCGGCCTCAATGCTTGGGACTTGTAGGTGCTCCACGTATGTTCTTCCCAACGTCCCGTCGACCGAAGTGGCCAAACGGGACAGCGCGTCAGCCCTGGCATTCTCCGCCCTGGGGATATAGCTGACACGGAAATAAGAAAAATGAGACGCCTGGGACTGCACCTTGCTCAAGTAGCGGGACATGGTGGGGTCCCTAGCCTCGTACTCCCCGGCGACTTGTCCAGAAATGAGTTGAGAGTCCGTGAAGGCCCTTAAGCGCCCCGCGCCCAGCTCCTCGGCTAGTCTCATCCCCGCCAGCAGGGCTTCGTACTCCGCCTGGTTATTGGTCGCCAGGAACTGGAATCTGAGAGCATACTCCACCACGTCTCCCTCCGGGCTCGCGAGAATGAGTCCGGCTCCGCTCCCTTGAGAGTTGCCGCTCCATCTACATGCAGGATCCAATCCTCCGTCTCTCCAGGTGAGGGAGAGTCCCTTGGCTCCTCCGGTCGCTCCTCCTCCACGTCCTTCTCGGTCCAGGAGCACTCGACTAGGAAATCCGCCAACACTTGGGACTTCATGGCCGATCTTGGCCGGATGGACAGGTCGAACTCGCTTAGCTTGATGGCCCATTTAGCCAGCCGGCCGGAGGTGTCGGGGCGAGACAGAATAGCTCGCAGGGCTGGTCCGTGAGCACCACGATGGGATGGGCTTGAAAGTAAGGCCGAAGGCGCTGAGTAGAACCACCAAGGCGAAGATAATCTTCTCAGTTTTTGAATACCTGGTCTCAGCGTCATGGAGTACCTTGCTGGTATAATAGATTGGCTTCTGGGCTCCGCCGGTATCCATGCGCACAAGCACGGAGCTAACAGCCTCGGGGGAAGCGGCCAGATATAAAAAGAGCTCCTCTCCATTTTCAGGCTTGGACAGTAGCGGAGGAGTAGAGAGAAACTGCTTCAACTCTTCAAAGGAGCCCTGACACTCTTTCGTCCACTCGAAGCCGTTAATCTTGCGCAGCGCCTTGAAAAAAGGTAGGCACCTCTCCGCCGACCTTGACATGAAACGACTCAAGGCCGCCACCCTCCCCGTCAGGCGCTGCACCTCCTTCTTGCTGACCGGAGGCCGCATCTCCAGGATGGCTCTGATCTTGTCGGGGTTGGCCTCGATCCCGCGCTGGGTCACCATGAAACCCAGGAACTTGCCAGCCGCTACTCCGAAGGCGCATTTGTGGGGGTTGAGCTTCATCCGGTACCGGCGCAGATTGTTGAAAGTCTCCTCGAGGTCTGCTACATGGTCTTCTGCGTTGGTGCTCTTGGTCAGCATGTCATCCACATATACCTCCATGTTGCGCCCCAGTTGATCCTCAAAAACCTTGTTCATTAATCTTTGGTAAGTAGCCCCGGCGTTTTTCAGTCCAAAGGGCATCACCCTGTAACAGTAGATCCCCTTCTCCGTGACAAAGGAGGTTGCTTCTTCATCTGCTGAGCTCATCTTGATTTGATTATACCCCGAGAACGCATCCATGAAACTGAGCGTCCCATGCCCGGAGGTGGCGTCTACCAGCTGGTCGATCGGGGGAGCGGGAAGCTGTCCTTCGGACATGCCTTATTGAGGTCGGTGAAGTCCACGCACATTCTCCAGCTTCCACTGGCCTTACGAACCATCACGACGTTCGCCAACCAGTTAGGGTAGCGCACCTCGCGGACGTGGCCAGCCGCCAACAGCTTCCGCACCTCCTCGTCAACAGCCTTCTGTCGGTCCGGGGCAAAACTCCTTTTCTTCTGCCTGACGGGCCGGCACTCCGGTCGAATGTTGAGCTGATGTGTAATCACCTCCTCCGGGATCCCGGGCATGTCGGACGCTGACCAAGCGAAGACGTCGGCGTTGGCCCGCAGAAAGGCTAGGAGCTGGTCACGAGCTTCGTCCGGAAGTGAGGCTCCAACGCGAATCGTCTGCATGGGGTCCTCCCCGAGGGGGAAAGTGAGCAGCCGCTCGGCCGGTTCCCCCCTCCTCTCCAGGTCTCGCGGGTCAAGGGCCTCGGGTGTCGGTGCAGACGGCGGTGCAGGGGCTGCTCCTGGGGACTAGGGGCCAAGTGATAGCAAAGCGCCGGTAGGCCCTGCTCTCCTCGCATCTCGCCGACCCCTCTGGCGGTTGGGAACCTCACAAGGAGCCGCTTGGTGGATATGACGGCATCCAAGAGGTTGAGCCCGGGCCTCCCAAGAATCGCGTTGTACGCCAGGGGCACACGGACCACCAAGAATTTTATAAGGACAGTGCTCTGGCACGGAGCCGTTCCAGCTGTTACGGGAAGAGTAATTTCCCCTCGACCCTCACAGAATCTCCTGTGAATCCCATCAAAGGCGTGACGACAGGTCGAAGTAGATCATGCGACAGATTCATGCGAACAAAGGCATCGTAGTTCAAAACATCTACGGAGCTTCCACTGTCGACTAGGATTCGTTTTACAGGATGTTTAGCAATCGTCATGGATACGACGACGCTATCATCATCTTTATTTACAACCCCCTCCAAGTCCTTTTCGAAAAAAGGAATTACAGCTTCCACTCCTCCCTCTCCCCTTGGTCTCTTCGACGGGCCTCCTGCCCCCCAGGAAATCATCGCCACTGTCTTCTCCGTCGGGGTGTTATCAATTACCGGCGGTGCAGGCGCTGACGGGCCAGGAGCTCCCGGGTTGTTCCTTTGGACAGAACTTCCTCAGATGGCCTTGTTGAATGAGGTCTTCAATGGCTTTCTTCAGCTGCCGGCAGTCGTCGGTGTTGTGGCCATGGTCCCGGTGGTAGCGGCAGTAGAGATTTTTGTTCCGGGGAATCTTCGGGTTGATGGGAGGAGGGCGTTGCAGATAGGGCTCCCCTTCGATCTCGAGCAGGATCTGGGATATCGGGCAAGCAGCGGAGTGTAAGGCCCGTCTCTCGGTGCAGGAGGTCGAGGACGGTGGTCTGGTCGGCGAGGAGGCTCGGGCCTCCTGGGGCGGGCTTCGGCAGGTTCTGGCTGGGTTGGCTTCCTGGGTATGCTCCCGCCAGCCTCACGCCGGGAAAAGTCAGCTTCGTCTGCCCGGATGTACTTCTGGGCGCGAACAAAAGTTCGGAGTAGGAGCCCGGCGGCTTTTTGTCAAGAGAGTATGCGAAGCGAGAAGGGCGAGCCCCCGCTTCAGAGCCAAGGTTGCCACCGAGTCCTCCAAGTTGTAGACCTCCAAGGCGGCCTCCTTGAACCGGGCGACATAGTCCCGCAGAGGCTCGCCATTCTTCTGCTGAACGGCAAACAGGCTGTCTGCCACCCTCGGGATCTTCCGGCAGGCATCAAAGTGGGCCAGAAAAGCCCTCTCCAACTGGCGGAAGGAGTCGATGCTTCGGGCGGCAGGCGAGAATACCAAGCCCGGGCAGCTTTTTTCAGAGGTAGCCGGGAAAGCCACACATGAGCGAGTCAGTGGCCCCTGAACTTGCATGAGTACCTTGTAGCTCTCCAAATGGTCCAGGGGGTCCGTAGTCCCGTCGTATGGGTCCAGTTGAGGAAGGCGGAACCTGGTAGAGATAGGCTCCTCCATGATGCGGCGGGACAGGGGAGGTCGACTGTCGTAGTCAGTCTCTGGCAGGTGGGTGATCCGACGGCTCTTCCAGCTTCTGGTTGCACTCCTCGAGTCGACGCTCAGCTCGACGAGGCATCCGGCCATCAAAGGAGCCCTCCCCTGAAGATTCAGAAGAAGAACGGGGGCGGCGATGCCGGCGCGGGCGCTCCGCCTCCTTTCCGTGCCGCCGCTTAGGAGAGACGCTGGCGTGGCGAGAGGGAGACCGGGGCCTTTTGGATGCTTCGCGGTGATGCGGCTTGGCCGGGGATCGGCGGTGATGATCTGCAGGAACTGGCGATCTCCGGCGGGAGGAATGCTGGCTAGGCTGCATCACCCCAGGGACAGACGGGTTCGGCTCCGGTTGCCGGAAGGCCGCTTGCTGGTGCTGCATGCCTTGAACCATCGCCGCCAGCGACTGGACCTGCGTGGCCAGGGCAGCGAATCGATCTTCCTGAAGTTGCTGCGGAGCAGAAGCAGGGACGTCATTCTGCGGAGCAGAAGGCCCTGCCCCCGGAGATCCGGAGGCTCCGGGAAACAGGATGCGAGCCGGGGGGCCTCCGCGGGTGGACCAGCCCCGCAGCGCTGCCCCCAGCGCGACCGGCTGAAACTCCTTTCGTTCGAGTCGTCACCATGGCTTCGAAGTCCTGAAGACAGGAAAGAAGAAAGCTACTGGTTCGACGTCTTTCTTGCACTCCCCCTACCTGGCGCGCCAATCTGATGGCGCCAAGACACCCCTTGAACGTCGGGGATGACGGACGTCTCCCTCCTCGAAGTCCTGCAAGAAAAGTCCCCGGGGACCGGTGGCCGGTGGGGACCCTCCGACGATCAAGTCAGTGCTTGGGCTCAGACAAAGAACCGCTCCAGCGAAGAGGAGCTGGGGCGGTTAGGGTTTTTGCTGGGAGGAAGAAAGCTCAGAAAAACCAGAGTTCGGATCCCACTTACAGCGTGAGCATGTGCCTTTTATACCTGTCCGAATACCCCGACTTGCGGCTTTGGAAGATCTCCATTGTACCATTGCTGCGTGTGATATCATACGTGTCCGGCAGCTGTGTAGGCGTTCAGTGCACGTCGCCGGTTGATATGACTGGGCACCATTGCCAGAGGTAGCGAGTAGTACGCCGTAGCGGGGCGTGGTGATGCACAGGGACATGCAATGCGCCAAACACCGTTATGAGGCATGGCCCTCCGTAACGGGGCACAATCACGGGAGTACCGAATGGTACGCCGTGGGTAGGGCATGGTCATGCACAGGGGTATGCAACGCGCCAAACGTCGTTATGAGGCATGGTCCTCCGTAACGGGGCACAATCACGGGAGTACCGAATGGTTCGCCGTGGCAAGGCATGGCCATGCGCTGCAAATCATGTGTGAGCACCGTGCAACCTGATAGTTGTTGTTTTCCTTGGCAGTCGAGTCGCATGCTAATCAACGATGACCCCACCCCCCGACCCCGAGGGGGTACCGGAGGTGGGGGAATGACGGTGCACCCCGAGACCGGCGGGGCCTCGGGGTTAAGAAATGACGACCCCACCCCCCGACCCCGAGGGGGTACCGGGGGTGGGGGAATGACGGTGCACCCCGAGACCGGTGGGGGCCTCGGGGTTAAGAAATGATGACCCCACCCCCGACCCCGAGGGGGTACCGGGGGTGGGGGAATGAACGGTGCACCCCGAGACCGGTGGGGCCTCGGGGTTAAGAAATGATGACCCCACCCCCCGACCCCGAGGGGGTACGGGGTGGGGGAATGACGGTGCACCCCGAGACCGACGGGGGCCTCGGGGTTAAGAAATGATGACCATCCCCGACCCCGAGGGGTACCGGGGGTGGGGGAATGACGGTGCACCCCGAGACCGACGGGGGCCTCGGGGTTAAGAAATGATGACCCATCCCCCGACCCCGAGGGGTACCGGGGGGGGGAATGACGATGGCTGCTGTTACCTTTTCTAACGATGCTGGATCATACATATACATATACATATACATATACATATATATACATATATACATATATATATATATACATATATATATATATATACATATATATATATACATATATATATATATACATATATATATATGTATATAGTACACATGTATGTACACATGTATGTATACACATGTACATGTGTATGTGTACACATGTATATACATATGTACATACATGTATATATGTACATACATATATGTATATATATATCTTCTTGACAGCAAAGTGGTTAAAGTGATAGTTTTGAAATTGATAGTTCTAAGTGATGGTGCTCCCATCATCTCCACGCAGGAAGTAATGGATGCCCGCTTTATGGAGCATCTTCTAATTTTTTTTATTTACCGTGTAAGTAGATAGTATTTAAAATAGGAATAAGAGGGGATATTCAGAGGATATCCCCTTTTATTCCTAAAAGCCATAACTATAAGGAATAGCGGGGAATAAAGTTAACCAAAAGGATAATCCATAGTTAACCATGGGATATCCCCTCAATTTATTCCCTAAAAAATACAGGAATAGCTGGTTATCCCTCCAAATAAGAGTAAAAAAAAGTTATCATATGGATTTATCTTTTTACATTTGATATGATTAATGGGATAGCCAAGGGATATTCCTAGGGATAGCATCCTGTATACTTATTCATGAATAATATTTTTTCTATCAAACACTACTTAATGTTCTTGCCGAGTAATTCTTATAAACTCGCTTCTAGTGAGAGAGAGAGAGAGAGAGAGAGAGAGAGGGCCCTTAACCATCTCTCCGTCCGGTCCAATAGATCACGCGCGGTGGTGAGGGGTCAGGGTGCCCACCGCCCAGGTAGAGTTTCTCACCTACTCGATCGAGGGCCCCGGCCCCCTGATCAAAAAGCTCTTTAATGCCCCAATATTTGCCTTCCCTTCCCATGCTTAAATTTTAGGCCAACATATATATATATATATATACAGCCAGGCTACAGCTAGCTCAAAAGGAGATTTGAAGCATCAACTAACACCACTCCACCACCTTTAATTTGCATTGGCAACATCATTTGGACAATGCTAGCTAGCATCCATCATGCATGGGGTGGGTAAGTAACAAAAGTAGTTGAAACGGACCACCACCTATTATGCCCAATGAGACCTCAGTACCGTTAGACGAAAAAAGTTTAAACTAACTAATGCCGATAATTTCTCTATTAGGGACCTCTTTTTCTTCCCTTTTAGAAAGAAAGATGGGGTGAATAGAGAACTAGCTAGCTAGCTAGCATTCGGTCATGTTTTTTTTTTGGCCAAAAGAAGGTGCAAGCTTTTCACAAATCTGGCCCTACCATTTTTATTAACTTGGGAGTGGTAGCTGTGTTATGCCAGCCAGATGCCTCACTTGTGTATCAATCCCCTACACGTGCCCGAATTATGATGCGCACTGCTATCTTTTATCATCATCATCATCATTATTAAGCAATAGTAAAGAAAGAGAAACTCTCCTACAAGATTTTATTCAATCCGAAAATTACAAAGAGTCAGAGATTAATGAAGAAATGGAAGAAAAATCCGATGGGAATCCAAATACGTCTGAGATTATCTCACAAGATAAAAGCAGCTATTGTCTTTGTCTTGCAGAGGATGGAAATATCATGGAATTTCTCTTCTTTAGAATTTTTCTTTTCCTCCTCTATAAGGCATATTTTACATGAATGCTATCAGAAGCTAATCCTAATATTTCTTCCATGCAGCATGTTTATACTTTCTTTAATTTCTACTCAAACTAAAACTAGTCAATACTGAAGGGCAGTCAGTTCAAACCTACAGTATCAGTCCAGACCTCTACGATCTTTTGTGAAAATAAGTGTATGATAAATAAGAGGTTCGCTAACTTATAATTAGTTTCATGTAATATACATTCGTTATTTGATTCCTAGCATTTTTGAGGTAAGACAAGGCTTATGTGCAACTTATTTAGGGGATCCAAATTAACAAAGAATTTAAAACTTTTAACTTTCTTTCAGATATATTATTTTCACTCTGCAATATTAAAAAAAAAAAAGTAAATAATTTTATGATGATTATTGAATTTAAAACTTTTAACTTTTTTATTTTGGTACATGTTGTTTACCTTGCAATATAAGAAGTAAAAAATTTTATGATGATCCTTGAATTGATCGAAATCTACACTAAACCTACCACATGACCGAGCTTTCAAACCGAAACAACAAATAATGGTAATGGGTGGGCCAAAATAGAAGGCTTAAAAGTTGTTGCTCAAACTACGGAGCTTTGAAGAAGGCTGAGAGGGGACCACTCCAAAGCAAAGCAAAGCAAAGGCAAGAGAAGCATTTCTTGACGGAAGATATATAGGGCTGATCTTGTCGTCTGGGTTTATGACTTTTGACTTGGGGCTTCTGCTGCTGCTGCTGCTAATTAATTGGGTTGCACATGGCGTGACCTACTTTGCATTCGACATAGCTCACGTACAAGCGACAAAAATAATGTAAATTTGGCTCCATGCATGTTAGGGAAGCATAATTACATTCATCTTCTTTCAACTCAATTCAACTCATCTAAACCTTTTCCCAACTACATGGGACTGACTGACTACATGAATCTGCTTCTTTCATTTTCTGCTTTGTTCGCAACTAAATCGGTACTCAAATTACAAATAATTATATATTTTTTTAATTATTTTTATTCATATTAATCTAGATTTATATATCTCTACCATGTATTGTTAAAAGATTACTCATTCATATTCTTTCTATTCCATATAAATTCTGAAATTCTAGAATAATGGAGTCCTTGTTTGCTTGTGATGTCCAGAGAGGTGATTGTAACTTGTATGGCATAGATTTGGATATTTATTTACCCATCAATCCAACAAATTACATTGAATAATAATTGCTTCTTGAAGCTGAAAACTGTGGGCTGAAAGGTTCGCCATCCCAATGCCAAATTTTATACCGATACTATACTTTTATAGCATCGATAGGTTTGATACTCGATTTGGTTCGATGCACTGAGATTTGATATACATTTCTAGCACCAAAACTTATAATTCGATACTAACATTATTGTACAAAGCATTCGGTACTAGACAATATATAGTGGTATGGTATGCCATGTGCTGAACCTTGGCTCTACTAATTTCAATCTTAATAATTAGAGCGCTCCCGGCCCCCGCTTCTTACGGTTAACATTGAACGAATTAATTGAATAGAAATCACAACCAGGTTTCACCAAAGGCTTGATCTAGCATGATAGGCGAAGCTTCTAATTTATGGATGAAACTCTTCTATTTTGCGAGGCAAATAGAGAGTTCCTCATCGTAGCTAAAACTATATATATTTCTTAGATTTGAGAATGCAGCAGCTAGCTAGATGAAAGTAGATTTTTATAAAAGTTATTTGATTTGCCTAAATGCATTAGAGGAGGACGCATTAGAAGGTTGCCGCTTAGTAATAGAAAACCTTGAAAGACTATCTTAGATGACTCTTATAGATAAAATGGAGTCCATAATTACCTTTCGGAAAGGAAAGTTAATTTTTGTCCTTTAGAAGAAGAATTATTTTAATTAATGTGGTTCTTTCTGCACTACCATCCTACTTTATGTTCATATTTAAGCTCTCAAGCTGGGCTGTGCATAGAATTAACAGATTGAGAAGAGTCTTTTTTTTGTGAAAAAGGAAAAAAAAAAAAATGCTAGTAGATTTAATTGCTTAGTAAATTAAGAGAGTGTATATACAGACCAGAAGGAAGGTGGTTTATTAGGGATTAAGAATATTAAGAACCAAGACCATCAGGAGGAAATAAACCAGGAGTCTTTATTCTTTCAAAAGCAAAATAGGGGTGAAAGCCTGCCACTCCATGGTGCATCTATCGCCAATCTGGAAATAAATCAACTAGAAACACACAGCCTTTTGGACTTGCTCTTCCTTTAAATTAGAGAATGCATGTTAAAATATCAGATTTTTGAAAGACTCTTGTAGTGTTTGATAGAAAAAATATTATCCATGGATAAGTGTACGGGATAAAGTTTATCCCTTAGCTATCCCTAGGATATCCCTTGGCTATCCCATTGATCATATCAAATGCAAAAAGGTAAATCCATGGGATAACTTTTTTTTACTCTTATTTGGAGGGATAACCAGCTATTCCTGCATTCTCTAGGAAATAAATTGAAGGGATATCCCATAGTTAACCATGGATTATCCCTTTGGTTAACTTTATTCCCAGCTATCCCTTATAGTTATGGCTTTTGGGGATAAGAGGAGATATCCCGGGATATCTCCGGGATATCCCCTCTTATCCCCTATTTCAAACACTACCTTACTTACTGATGAGGGTAAAATCATCATTGCATTGTTGATCGCTCACATCGGCGATTGGGTTGCGCCCAGTCCAAATGCCCTGCTTGCCAACTGGCCTGCTGGCGCGATATTCTAGCAACAAGAGTCTCCTCATAATGAAGAAAGAGAACAAGAGTGAAAAAAGGGCCACGTCATGTGCGTGGGTTCTCCCAAGGGCCCCCTCATTAATATCCGAAAGTCAAATCAATAAGCTGGAGCATTTAATGGTGCAGAAACGGTCATAATGACTTGGCCAGCATTTAATGGAATAAAAAGAAAAGAGAAAGTATAGCTCGGCCAGCATAGCTCGGCCAACCTCAACCTCGGCCAGCTTCGACATACCTCGGCCAACATACCTCGGCCTACGTAACCACACTATGTCTTTTGCATCAAGGCATTTATGACCTCATAAAGGCCACGTATATCCGCATTCAATGCCTTATTTTCTTCTATGCATTAAGGCATTTATGGCTACCACGTTGGCCCCTTGTGCCTCGGCACCTACCTCCGCCAGCCATGACGACTGAACCACAGCGTTCAAAACACCTTTGCGGAATCTGGCGCGGGAGAGTTCAAATTTACTGTAACAAAATAAGATTCCAAATAAGGAATCATGCCAAGACGTGGCCTAGGACCTACAATAGTGGCCTAGGGACCATGCAACCACTGAGTCTCGAGCCATCGGCCAGCTCTCCCCGCCTCCTAGCCATCGATCCTCTAACTAACCATATAAGGATCCTACTGGCCCTGTAACAACCTAATTCGAATCAGTTTCGAATCCCAACAACTTTCAGACCTCATCTAGAGCACATCCAAGAAGTCAGGTGACCGCCTATAAATACTATCACCCTTAAGCCTCTCAGGTACAGCGATTCTACGCCCATTTTTCATTCACAGTTCTCACACTCCGCCAGGAAAGCTCCCATGAGAGCTCGGAGGAACTCTTCCTAGGGGATCCTTCTCCCCATATTTGTTGATTGCTGGTCTTCACTAACTTGAGCGTCGGAGGGTCTTCTGCAGAGGGCCACCCCCAACGCCTCTCGCGTGAGGACTGTCTTGCAGGTCCGCCCATGAGGGAGCCCATGCTGCAGCCCGATCGCGCTCGAGCCGGAGGATAGATTTCAGCAGCAACAGATTGACGCTAGAGGAAGGGCCTCAAGTCCCATTAAACTTGAAGAAAGGAGACAAAGATCTCGATATGGAAGAGAACCTCTCCAATGGCTAATAGGAGAAGGGCAACTTCTGAAACCTAGGACCAGGTCACCTCCCAGAGACCCGATCCGATGAGTATCGTGGCACCGCCGCCGCCACCAGCTAAGATTCTGTCGCCACCAGCTGTTCCAGTGACCCAGGACCAGTTCGCCACCCTGGTCCAGCAGGTCCAAGCCCTGACCCATCTGGTTCAGGAGCACCTTACAGCTCCCCATCCAGTCATAGCTGCCCCTGCTCCATGCCTCCCCGAAGAGGCCGCAACTCCTCTTTCTCCAGCCACTTCTTCTTTTGGTCCGCATGGAGTCGCGGACCCCCTACATCGACCTAAGGAGGCCAGACCAGTCCCGCAAGGGGCTGCGACAAGGATCTCCCCAGATCTCGGCGGACCTGATCCTTCTCTCTGGTGTCCTCTCGCCACGACTCGATGTCGTCTCCGCCTTCTCCCTGCCTTGGCACAATAGATCGGCTTCCATAGCCGCGCTATGCGTACCAAGGCATTTATGGCCTCATAAAGGCCATGTGCATCCACCTGCTTTAAGGCATTTAATACCTTATCTCCTTTCATCATTAAGACATTTATGGCTGCCACGTTGCCCCCTTGCACCTTTTTCGTGAGGAAGGATGACGTCATAAATCCAAGACAAGGAGTTCTTGACTCCATGCTTCATAGAAGTTGCCAGCTTCAGCCTCGGCCAGTGGGCCCACCGCACCACCCAGAGAGTTCCTACATGCGGGACCCCGTTCCGGATGGCCTTCGGCGTAGAAGCAGTCATCCCCGTGGAGATAGGACCCCCCTATCCGCGGATTCTATTACGCCTCCAGAGTCAAAGGGAGATCTTTTTCGCCCGGCGATCTTGTCCTCCGGAAAGCATCCGTTTCCAAACCGCTAGAGCAAGGAAAGCTAGCTCCAAACTGGGAAGGCCCCTACCAAGTGGCGGAAGTCATCGAATCCGGTGCCTACAAGTTGCAAGATCTAAGCGGAAGATCCATCCCTCGGACGTGGAATTTGGACAACCTCTGCAAATATCATCAATAGGGTATGCCTTCTACGGGCCCGCCTTCTTAAATTTTGTCGGCATATTGTTTTCATGATTCATGGCATGACCACCACAATTATATCACCAAAAATCATGAAGAAAACAGATGCTGCTTACCAATCCTCGGCACGACCGAGTTATCTATTTAAGCAACAAATCTCTGAACCTCGGCTGGGCCGAGCATAAATCTCTGAACCTTGGCTGGGCCGAGCAATAAATCTCTGAACCTCGGCTGGGCCAAGTAACAAATCTCCGAACCTCGGCTGGGCCGGGCAACAAATCTCCGAACCTCGACTGGGCTGAGCAACAAATCTTCGAACCTCGGCTAGGCCGAGCAATGATCTCCGAAGCCCCGGCCAGAGCCAGAGTGCATCTCTCATTATCGGAAGCCCCGGCCAGAGTCGGAGTGCATCTCTTATTACCGGAAGCCCCGGCCAGAGCCGGAGTGCATCTCTCATTATCGGAAGCCCCGGTCAGAGCCGGAGTGCATCTCTTATTACCGAAAGCCCCGGCCAGAGCCGGAGTGCATCTCTCATTATTGGAAGTACCCGACCAGAGCCGGAGTGCATCTCTTATTGCCGGAAGCCCCGGCCAGAGCCGGAGTGCATCTCCTATTTATCTAAAACCTCGGCCAAGACCGAGTGACATATCAGAACCCTCGGCTAAAAGCTGAGGAAGTTTGTTATTAATCTTAAAGGCTCGGCTACAACCGAGTAACGGTCTCCAAACCTTGACAGCGCCAAGTAAAATATAATCTTGGAAGGCTCGGCAACACCGAGTAATTTATTATTTGAAGCCTCGGTCACAACCGAGTAGCAATTAATATTTGGAAGCCTCAGTTACAACCGAGTAGCATCTTGGGAAGGCTCGGCAACACCGAGTAATTTATTATTTGAAGGCTCAGCGACACCGAGTAATTTATTTGGAAGCCTCGGTTACAACCAAGTTGCATGTTTGGAAGCCTCGGTTACAGCCGAGTAGCATCTTGGGAAGGTTACAACCAAGTGGCATGTTTGGAAGCCTCGGTTACAACTGAGTAGCATCTTGGGAAAGCTCGGCAACACTGAGTAATTTATTATTGGAAGGCTCGGCAACACCGAGTAATTTATTTGAGGCCTCGGTTACAACCGAGTAGCAATTAATATTTGGAAGCCTCGGTTACAACTGATTAGCATTTTGGGAAAGCTCGGCAACACCGAGTAATTTATTATTGGAAAGGCCGAGTAATTTATTTGAAGCCTCGGTCACAACCGAGTAGCAATTAATATTTGGAAGTCTCGGTTACAACCGAGTAGCACCTTGGAAGGCTCGGCAACACCAAGTAATTTATTATTTGAAGCCTCGGTTACAACCGAGTAGCACCTTTGAAGGCTCGGCAACACCGAGTAATTTATTATTTGAAGCCTCGATTACAACCGAGTAGCATTTTTGGAAGGCTCTCGGTTACAACCGAGTAGCATCTTTGAAGGCTCGGCAACCCCGAGTAATTTATTATTTGAAGCCTCGGTTACAACCGAGTAGCATCTTGGAAGGCTCGGCAATACCGAGTAATTTATTTGAAGCCTCGGTCACAACCGAGTAGCAATTAATATTTGGAAGCCTCGGTTACAACCGAGTAGCACCTTGGAAGGCTCGGCAACACCGAATAATTTATTATTTGAAGCCTCAGTTACAACCGAGTAGCACCTTTAAAGGCTCGGCAACACCGAGTAATTTATTATTTGAAGCCTCGGTTACAACCGAGTAGCATCTTTGAAGGCTCGGCAATACCGAGTAATTTATTATTTGAAGCCTCGGTCACAACCGAGTAGCAATTAATATTTGGAAGCGTCGGTTACAACCGAGTAGCATCTTGGGAAGGCTCGGCAACAACCGAGTAATATATTTCTAAAGGCTCGGCAACAACCGAGTAATAAATTTCCAGAGCATCGGCCAAAGACCGAGTGATATATTTTTGAAGGCTCGGCAACAACCGAGTAATAAATTCATCCATAAAAGTATGCTCTTTCTAGACCCATTTTTATTCATTGAATTAAGTTTAGTTTTTAAAAGGTCTGCGAAATTTTTATAACTCTCCTTGAAAGTTACAATGAGAAGTAGGTCATAAAAAGTCCCAGCCAGAGCCGGAGTGCATCTCTTATTATTAAAAGCCCCGGCCAGAGCCAGAGTGCATCTCTTATTATCAAAAGCCCCGGCCAGAGCCGAAGAGCATCTCTTATTATCAAAAGCCTCGGCCAGAGCCGAAGGGCATCACCTATTAACAGAAACCTCGGCCAAGACCGAGTGACATGTCGGAACCCTCGGCTAAAGCCGGAGGGAATTTCTTATTGATCTTCAAAAGCCCCGGCCAGAGCCGGAGTGCATCTCTTATTATCAAAAGCCCCAGCCAGAGCCGGAGTGCATCTCTTATTATCAAAAGCCCCAGCCAGAGCCGGAGTGCATCTCTTATTATCAAAAAACCCCGGCCAGAGCCGGAGTGCATCTCTTATTATCAAAAGCCTCGGCTAGAGCCGAAGGGCATCACCTATTAACAGAAACCTCGGCCAAGACCGGGTGACATGTCGGAACTCTCGGCTAAAGCCGGAGGGAATCTCTTATTGATCTTTAAAAGCCCCGGCCAGAGCCGGAGTGCATCTCTTATTGTCAAAAGCCCCGGCCAGAGCCGGAGTGCATCTCTTATCATCAAAAGCCCCGGCCAGAGCCGGAGTGCATCTCTTATTATCAAAAGCCCCGGCCAGAGCCGGAGTGCATCTCTTATTATCAAAAGCCTCGGCCGAAGACTGAGTGATATATTTCTGCAGCCTCGGCCAATCCGAGTGATACAGCACTAAAGCTTCGTCCTAGCCGGATAATTTCTCGGACACTCTAATGCAACTAAAGCACCTTATTTTACTTCAGCAAGAGGGCTGCCCAGGCCTTTCTCTAACTTGCACAGATATAAACACTTCCTCTACAGAGGATCAAATGACACGTCCCCTAAATAAGATTACTCCAGAATTCTACTCCCTATATCCAAAATTACACTTCGGACTAGGGAGTGGGGGGCATGTGATGAGGGGTAAAATCATCATTGCATTGTTAACCGCTCACATCGGCGATTGGGTTGCGCCCAGTCCAAATGCCCTGCTTGCCAGCTGGCCTACTGGCGCAACATTCTAGCAACAAGAGTCTCTTCATAATGAAGAAAGAGAACAAGAGGAAAAAAAGGGCCACGTCATGTGCGTGGGTTCTCCCAAGGGCCCCCTCATTAATATCCAGTAGTCAAATCAATAAGGTGGAGCATTTAATGGTACATAAACGATCATAATGACTTAGCCAGCATTTAATGGAATAAAAGAAAAGAGAAAGCATAGCTCGGCCAACATTCAGCATAGCTCGGCCAACATAGCTCAGCCTCCATAGCTCGGCCAACCTCAGCCAGCTTCGACATAGCTCGACCAACATACCTCGGCTTCCGTAACCACGCTATGTCTTTGCATCAAGGCATTTATGACCTCATAAAGGCCACATATATCCACTTGCTTTAAGGCATTAAATGCCTTATTTTCTTCTATGCATTAAGGCATTTATGGCTACCATGTTGGCCCCTTGTGCCTCGGCACCTACCTCCGCCAGCCATGATGACTGAACCACAGCGTTCAAAACACCTCTGCGAAATTTGGCGCGGGAGAGTTCAAATTCACTGTAACAAAATAAGATTCCAAACAAGGAATCATGCCAAGACGTGGCCTAGGACCTATAATAGTGGCATAGGGACCATGCAGCCACTGAGTCTCGAGCCATCGGTCAACTCTCCCCGCCTCCCAGCCGTCGATCCTCTAACTAACCATATACGGATCCTACCGGCCCTATAACAACCTGATTCGAATCCATTTCGAATCCCAACAACTTTCAGACCTCATCCAGAGCACATTCAAGAAGTCAGGTGACCGCCTATAAATACTATCACCCTTAAGCCTCTCAGGTACGGCGATTCTACGCCCATTTTTCATTCACAGTTCTCACACCTCGACAGGAAAGTTCCCATGAGAGCTCGGAGGAACTCTTCCTAGGGGATCCTTCTTCTCATATTTATTGATTGCTGGTCTCCACTGACTTGAGCGTAAGAGGGTCTTCCGTAGAGGGCCACCCCCAACGCCTCTCGCGTGAGGACTGTCTTGCAAATTCGCCCAAAAGGAAGCCCACGCTGCAGCCCGATCACGTTCGAGCCGAAGGATAAATTTCAGCAGCAACACTTACCGATTACCTTTGGATTTCTTGTTTGATAGTTTATACCAGAAGGTTCTTAAGAGGAATTGTTCAATAATATATTAATAGAGTTGGTGTTCTCTTAACTCGGTGCATAAAACTCCGTGACCTCTTAGCAACGAAGGATGTCGTTCATCTTCTTTCCCTAAAGGAATTAAATTAATTGGCTCCCCACCCCAACAACTCTTGTGCAGAAGCTCACCAATCATGGCACCTCCTTTATTAAATTCTTCCATAAATTTCTCAATTGTGGGGACTTATTTGGCTATTTTATAAGATAATTTGGAAAAAAAATTAGCCAATATTTTCTTTGAAGCATAAGATCTCTTATAGTTAGCACTAAAAGAACCGACTACATACTAGAAAAAGTTTTTACCCAAAAGAGATGGCTAGTAAATCATGGATGCACTTTATATGGCTCTTAATTGGAAACAGATAATTAATGCCTTATTTATAAATTGTTCCTTCACCAAATAAGTTTGGCTCTCTATGATGAAAGAAATTAATGTTAGAAAGTGACTCGCCAACCTCAAACAACTCGGGGGCAGAATTGAAGGAAGAGGAATGTCTATTTCACCCTTACGAATGTTTGGGATTAACTAATTAGCGCAGCGCAGCATGTCAATAAATATGAATAGAAAGAAATTCTAAAGCTTTTTTTTATTATGCATTCGACGAATAAAAGAATTCTACGCTTCTTTCAGACTTTCCTTTCGTTAGAAGAGACATCATCATTTACTGCTTCAGATCATCTCTCTCCTCTTCTTGATGGATCCGTCAATGTCGACAGCTCTAAATCTTAGTTTAATGAGCACCCTTAGCTTATCTTGTACAAATTATTTCCTACAAAATATTATTTCTTGTCCCTTCCTTACGTTTCTTTCACTCCTTTGGTATCTTATAAATATTTATCATTAATAAATAAATTTACAGGTTTTTTTTATAGTTTTATTATTAAAAAAAAAAAGAAGAAGAAAAAAAAAAAAAAAAAGATAACTCCTTGTCAGCGATTGCGTGTCAACAACCCATCATCACATGAGTGATGGAAGATGAACAGATGTCATGCATCCCAATTCGTACCGGGCTTGTGCTTGTTTGTTTATTTGTTTTTTTTTAAAAAGAAAAAAAAACGAGGATATTCTTGTCATTTCATCAGCGATCCCCTTCCGTCGGCAGGACTGACGGTTATACACTTTCGAGCAGTGGAAACTGAAGTAGAAATCCGGCAAGGAGGAGGGCGAGGGGGAAACGCTGTCGACATCGAAAACCAATCGGACGTGAAAGCGAAAGATTTTTTCTTTTTATCTTTTCTCCCAAAAAGGCTCGCTATTTCGGCACTCTCACACTGCAGCTCTTCTAGGGTTAGGGTAAGGGGGCCCCTCTCGGTGCATGCGATCGGCCATAGCGGGAAAGGAACCGGAGCCAGGGTTCCATCATTGCTGCTTGGTGAAAGCTAGGGTTTGGAGGTGCACAGCGGAAGGTTGAGGAGGAATCGAGGAAAAATGGGGGATCCCGAGGGGCTGTGCGGATCTGAGGCCGAGTTATCTCGGCCAGCGGTGGCTGCGAGGAGGAAGTGTTCGAAAAGATCGAGTCTTGATGAAGATGATTTCCTTGTTCTATTGCACGGCTCCGATCCGGTCAAAATTGAGCTCAATCGCCTCCAGAACGAAACGAAAGGTATATACACTTCTCGTCTTCGTCTATTCTGATGAGATCCTATCGCTCATGAAGTCATGTTGATCATCCAAAAGGAAAAGGGAGGGGGAAAAAAATGGATATAGCATATATTCATTGAAATTTTTTTCTGTTCTGCATTTTTTTATTTTTGGAAACAGGATTCAAAGTTAACTGGAAAAAATTATACTTTGCTATATATATATATATATATTTTAGGAATTGAAAAAAAAATGGATGTAATTACGTCATCCCTAGGATGATGTATGAGAAAGAACCGATAGGCTGTAAATATTTCCAGGAATGCGTCCAAGCAAAGTGTTTTAGATAACTAAATAATGAAATGCAATCATAAAATCTTTTAGAGTTTATTACCTGACAAGAAGTCCCCTGTTTCAAAATTCTGTAGCACAAATATTGTTTTAAGAAAGTTATATGCATTTGAACCGAAATAAGAATTGTGTTGATAAAAAAGAAAACATTGCATCCTTTTTCTTTTGTTTTTATTTCCTTCTCTCATCGCAGAAAAGGACCGCGAGCTAACTGAAGCTCATAGTGAGATAAAGGGCCTGAAGTTGACAGAACGAGCAAAGGATAAAGCTCTTGCAGAGGTAAAATTGGACTCACTGAATTCTTGTTCTGTTGAATCCATCTTCATTTCTATCACATCAGCTCAAAATTTTTTTGCATGCCCTTCATCTTTTGTTCTAACAGGTTACCGAGGAGCTTCAAAGGATAACGGAGAAATTCCAGGCATCAGAAGCTGCTCTTGAAAACAAGGTGTGGCTTAAATTTTAGGTCTTCATATTTGTTTTATTAATTTACAGCCTTTGTTGATTGTTTCCTATTCTGCAAAGTCATATCGTATATCCAGTAGAGATGATAAACAGTTTATAGATGATTGTATGGTTTTTGAATGCTGGACCTTCAGAACCTAGAAATAAAGAGAATCACCGATGAAAGAAAGCAGCATTGGCAGCACAATTTGCAGCTGAGGGTACTCTTCGGCGAGTTCATGCTGCTCAAAGGATGAAGAGCTACCTCCTTTAGAATATATACTTTTCCCACTTGAAGCAGAGATTAAACTTCTGAGGCAAGAGGTGGGGTTTTTCACGTCAAAATACTCTTACCACTCTGGACTTCATCCTTTATTGGGGCCCATAAAACTTCCAGTTTTTTCTTCTATATTTTGCAGCTCTCAAAGCTCCAGGATGATAACAGAGTCTTAGAAAGACTAACAAAATCCAAGGAAGCAGCTTTGTTGGATGCAGAAAGGGAGGTCCAGTTGGCAAAGATCAAGGCTGCTCTTGTTGATGACTTACAGAACAAGAACCAGGAGCTCATGAAACAAAATGAGATGTGTCAAGTGGGTGCTCTTCAGTATCTTCCTTTACTCCCTTCTTCTTGGGCAAAATAGTGAAAAATCAGCCTCAATTCTGCTTATTTCTTGCATCATAGATGATGATTGTCATCGTTTATGTTCTTGCTTATGATATCAGCTCTGTAATATGACAGGAAGAGTACAAAATATTAGATAAAATGCATCGTCAAAAGATTGCAGAGGTTGAGAAGCTGGGCCAGACTGTTCGTGAACTAGAAGAGGCTCTCCTTTCGGGGGCTGCTGCTGCAAATGCTGTGCGCGATTATCAGCGTCAAGTTAATGAGCTGAAGGTACAGACCCTTGAACTTAATCCTATAATTGAAAATGTTGATCTCATAACTGTAAAATTGATGATATAGTTCCCCTTTTTTTCCTGATCTTCTGTTTCTGTTGTTCACAGGGGGAGAAAAGAACTCTTGAGAGAACATTGTCTCGTGTGATGGTTACAGAAAATCGTGTTGCAGTTGTGATGGCAAATGAATGGAAAGGTGACAATGACAAAGTTATTCCTGTGAAACAATGGCTTGAAGAACGGCGCGTTCTTATGGTATTCTTCAAAACTGATTTTGTTGTCTAGGTTGCTATGTCAGCATCTAAACCCACCATGTAATTTGGTGCTCTTCTTTAGGCAGAAATGCAGCAGCTTCGTGATAAGCTTTCAATAGTGGAACGTACTGCTAAAGCAGAGGTTCAACTTAAAGTATGGTGGTTTCCTTAACATTATTTGTCTTGTTGTGTTGGTGGTGTGAGGTTAGTGATGTGGTGTTTTTCCCCTTTTGTTTAAATCCATCTATAGGAAAGATTGCAACAACGCTTGAAGGTTGTGGAGGATGGATTGAAATCATCTCTCCGCTCTGGGATCTGTCATGAAACTCGAAGCTGTCCTATTGGATTGTCTCGAAGCCGTTCAGTAAATGGAGCTGAGGTTTCTTCAAATGCCCTATCAGGTGGGTTTTCCATGAGGAAATCATCTGCTCCTGCTGGAAGATTATCAACAGTGTCCGGCCCATCCAGTACAATGCTGAAACATGCAAAGGGTGCATCTAAGTCTTTTGACGGAGGAAGGTCAACAGATGAAAATTGTTGTAGATCAAAGTCATTTGGAGATCCATGTTGTAATGATTCTCTGGGAGAAGAGATTGAACAACTATCCATTAGTAACGCAGCAGCAGATGCAGAGAAGGAGCTTACCAATGCCAAACCATCAGATCGTGCAGAAACTGTTGGTGATGATTTTGTTTCAGGTGTCTTTTACGATATTCTGCAAAAGGAGGTGATTTCTCTAAGAAAAGCATGCCATGAGAAGGAACAGTGCTTAAAAGACAAGGATAATTCAATTGAGGTGTAATCCATTTGATGTTTGCTATTATATTTTTGACTAGAATCTTTTTATCTTGTTTTTGATTTCTGTTATTCTGTGTCCATTAATCACTGAGCACAATGATTTCTGCAGATGCTCTCAAGGAAAATTGACACTCTAACCAAAGCAATGGAAGTAGAGACAAAGAAATTGCGTAGAGAAAAAGCTGCTATTGAGAAAGAGGCAGCATCCATGAGGGTTGAAAAGGAGCATGAGCTGAAAGCTAGGCGCTTGAAGGGAATAATCAACAATCTCCACAATTAAGAAGTATGTGTCAAAGTTTCATGCCTAATTATATATTGGGCTCATTTATTTTTTTAAGATTTAACATTATGTCATGACTTGCATGCATAGGATATAAGTAGGACCGCTTTGCACTTGACACCATGTGCCACTTGACTTGGAATTATTTTAATCACAAATTTGAAATGTTCAGAAATACAGAAAACCAACATTACTATACAGTTGTAATAGATGATTAAAACTTGGTATTGTATCAGTATCTTATTAGTATGGTACGATACGGTCGGTATGAGTTAATACAAGTCGGTATGGCAAACCTTGGATAAGATATTAATTTGTAATCATTTTCATAGTTACAAAAAAGTAGCATATAGGTACCCATTGTCATTGCCATTTTGAGGTGAAAGAAAACCCCTAGGCCTCAATGTGTTATTATTTATTGAGTTGTAAAAAAGGCTGAATGGCAGCTTTGACATTTTTGATTTTTTCATTAAAGTCTAATGTATTTTTGGATTAGCTTTTGTGAGAGAGTTGATATATGCTTATGCCCCAAGTTTTACCTACTGACCCAATTAACCTGTTAGTGGACTGAGTCCAAGTTAATTGGTAGTAAGTGAGCATGAGTTATAAAGATTCTTTCCCATCCGACATGGGACTTTTCTAGCTTCAGAGTGTTACAGCTTAGTCCTCATGTGATCCTTTAGATTGTCATGTGAGTTTGTTAATTGGACATGGGCATGTCTTGTGAATCATGTTAACCATTGGTTGCATAAAGTGACTCCTATAACGACAAGAACGTGGTAGGATTCTAGTAAATAGCATATGAAAGTTAAGTTCCACCAACATTTTTTTTTTAAATATCAACACATGTAATAACAGTAATATCAGTGAGAAATTGAGAAATTTAATTCAGATGACTCTGTTATCCACAATTCTTGTTGATTACTGCTGTTCTCTTAGACTTTGAACGCTTAACTGTAGCTTAGATTCCTAGATCTTTAACCTTAACCTTTACTACATCATCCATGTTATCAACTATTTGTTATTGATTGTTTAGAATGAAATTAAATTACAGATCTGCAGGAAAATTTAACCAACTTGCCACTTTGATTTTTCTCTTCACTGACCTCTTAAGCCCTTATCTGATCCATATGACATCCAATTCCCATATAATCGACAAGATAAACCTTAGATTGCTTTTCAACAGCCTTTGAAGAAATTTTCATGGAAATTAGGAGTTCTATATGTTTTGCATTTCAAAATGTTGTTTATGTTTTATAAAATAAAGTAGATATGTGGAATGCACATATAAGATCCATCTGAAAAATAATATTTATTATCGTTTGTAGTGGAAAAATAATCATTAAATGAAGGTATGTTATATATTTGTGAATCTAATAGCTAACTAAAGATAACATATAATCCATTTAAAATGGTAGTAAATTTATTTTAAAAAAAAATCAAAGCACTACTCCATGACCACTGATCAACAAAGCATGCATTAAGACACAAACATCAATTGTTTTTCTAATAATGTAAATAACTGGATTCATGTGCATGCCAAGAGCTCTCTTGAACGTTGACCAATAAATATGATATTAATAATTGAGTTCTTCTTTATAGAAGGAACATATTCATTGCTAATCTGGACTGTACATTCGTGTTGTTTTCTGCCCTAATATGAGTTTGCTTGTATTTATTTCTGAACTTCATTTGATGTTTTTCTATATGTAAAGCTGGCAGACACGGTCCTCCGTAGATTATTTGAACCGAGTGATTTTATTTTATTTTTCTCTCTCACTAATTACTGTCTGTGAGTTTTTTGTCTGAATAAATCTGATTTGAACATTTTTCAATCAATAAATCACCATGGGAACCAATTTAGCTCAATTCTTAGATAAGATCGTTAACATTCATCTTGCATTTTACCTTGCAGAAAATTTGACAAGAAGATATGAAGTTTCTTACTGACCTTTCCGGCGGCTCTTACGTATGAAGATGTCTCTGAAATAGCTGCCCTGAATTTCCTGCCCAACGCTAGGGGAAAAGATGTACCAGTTATCAGTCATGTAAAATGCATGTAGTAAAGTCGCACAAGCGACATCTAGCTAGCGCGGACCTCTTTTGTGTTTCGGCCTGTCCCAACTCTGCTGCGTCTCTGCTAAGGGAAAAGGGTTCAGGCCCAACTTTGTGACCTAAGCCTTTAGGTTGCAACTCTGAGGCAGATTTACCAGTCAGTCATCACAAGTTAGTTGTACATAAGTGTGGTTTTTGCAAATTGGAAATCCAAAGTTCCGCTCACTTTTGGATTGGGCAATTTTTGGGCTTAGAAGAGATAAGAAGGTAAAGGAGGGTTTTCAAGCTGGAGACAAGGGGAAAAAAAAAAAAAAAAAAAAAGAAAAAAAAGAAAAAAGAAGGTAAAGTTGAGGTTAAGACTCTTTCTTTACATAAAAGCCTTATAGATTCTATGAGAAGGAAATGAAGGTTTTTGTATTCAACCCTTGTTTGATTGGTTTAAATGGAGGTAGTCTAATAAGGTAGAGGAATAAGGTATAAATTTGATGTGATAAATATACTTTTATATGTTAAAATGATTTTTTTATTGTGTCTTAATTCATTTTTGAGACATAAAAATGGAGATGAATGAAAGGATTAATTTGACTAAGCATCCAAGTACATGAAGCCATTATGTGAGGGAGTATGCAGGCTCAAGATGAGGGAGATAGAAAGAGGAAAAAAGGGAGCATAATGAAGGCAAAGAGTTTTTTGTTTGAAAAAAATAAAAATAAAAGAAGGGGGGAGGTGGGAGGGTGCTTTGTAAATTTTAATAATATTTTAAAATAAAAATAGGACGCATAAAAAATAATGGGATCTTTTTCTTTTCCTTGGAAACCCTTAATTTAAGGGGTAAAAATTGTTGTTGTTAATCCCCTGGTTTGAAGGATTAAAAATTTTATTATGGAGGGGTCTGGAGGTATTTAAGATTATCATTAGTTAAATATTATATATCTTCTCTAAGATATTTCATCAAATCATTGTGTTTGGTATATACCAACTATGCATAATATCAATAATATTTTTAAAAATTTATTTGCATAATATTTTTTATATTATAAAATATTATATAAATTATATATTATAATATAAGATTAATGATATTATATTTTATAATAATTTATATTAAAATAATTTTATTATTAATATTAAATATATAATAATATAATATATATTATATATTATAATTAATATATTATATCATTGTAATATGAAGGGATAGAACAATGAATATGGGGATAAAGTTTTTTTTAAGTGAAAATACCGTGATCCTGGATTTTCATCCTCTTTGTATGTGATTAGGATTATTGGAGCAATGATCCTAGTTTTATGGTGATGGTAAATTTCTATTAAAATAGGAATATCAAATGAAATGATATTATTATGGTTTTAGAATCATCATCAGTGATCTTTACAAGATTACCTTATTCCAAACAGTCCTGTTAGTATCTCAACTATTGTTGCTAGATGACCATTCTCGAACGTCCGCGAGCATCCGGTTGCCTTCTCCAGCAGGCTCAGGATCTTTCGGTGAGCTTCTTGCGTCTGGAAGCCTGCAAAAAATCCCAAAGACCGAAGATTTCGACGGAGACCCTTCGACGCTTAATCAGTGTTCTGGGCAACAGCCGTGAGCTTGAGGAAGTTCAAAAGAGAAAGAGAGAGCTTAGAAAAGAGCTTTCTTTGAGCAAGGATAAGCGTGTATTGAGTTACCTCTCTTACCGAATTTATTCATTTTTGGACTCCGTGTGGCTTGCTTGAGAAGCTTGGAGCCTTGTCGTTTAGTAAAGGAATGAGTCATGTGTAGCCTCATGATGGACCATGACTTTTGGGGCTCATCTAATTTGAGTGGTTAAGGCGTCATGATGAATGATGATTTTTGTGGTTGAAATGTTAGGGTTGATTTCTGTGAGACCTAAGGTGCTGATGATGGCAGTAATAGTGGAGTCTGCCAGTCTTGGGACATGGTCTCTCGTCATCTTTATGAAGATGCTTGCTTCATAGTAGCATGTCATAGCTACAGATGCCGTTGATTATTTTGTATAGCTCCCCACGTAGATTCCTTCGTATGTAAGCCTTCCTTGCCTCTTACGTCATCTTTTCTCATGCAAGGGTGCCAATATAGCAACCATAAATGTCTTAGTACATGAGAGAAAATAAGGCAATAAATGCCTTAGAGCGTTGTTGCGTCACAAGACCATAAATGCCTTGGTGCAAGAGATATGCAGCCAACTTAAAAGTCGAGGCTAACTTGAGGAGGCCGCTTAGGAAGGCCACTTAGGAAAAGACCACTTAGGAAGGCCCGCTCAAGAAGACAGACTTCCTTTGCTGTCTTCTCTCTTTGAATGCTTATTCCATTAAATGCTCTCTAAGTCATTATGACATTAATGACAGATGGTACGTGGCCTTTTTGCCTTCAACCGACTTATTCTCTTTTTCATTATGACCAAGAGTTTGTTGCAATCGAGAGCAAAGCCGAAATATTTAATGCCTACCTCATAAAGAAGGCCAAGTAGAACAGCAAGGCTGCTTAGGAATTGAACTGTTCAAGAAGGCCGTCCAAGAATAGAGCCGTTCAAGAAGGCCACTCAGAAATAGAGCCGTTCAAGAAGGCCACTCAGAAATAGGGCCATTCAGGAAGGCCGCCGAGGATGGCCGCCTAGAAAGGCAGGAAAGTCGAAGGTTCTTCCAGGCGTACCAGATAGAGGGCCGCACTGAAGGAAAGAGAGCTCTGTCTCCCTGAGCTATAAGCCTTTGTCCCCTCTAAGATAGCCATAGTGGTGATGCGCATGCCGAAGGTCCTCACCAATCATGCCGAGGGGCATCCATATCGCACTGAGCAGCAAAAGACCATCCTTTCTGCTTCTCTTCACCACCAGCCTCAGCTGCTCTAATTAACCAACTGGCCATCTTCAATCAATAAATTCAAGCTTTGGTTGCAATAGTTCATGAGCTGCAGGAGCAACGCTTAGTGGTCACTCATTAGCAGCCCAAGCCTTTCACATCGCTCGTGATAGCTGTACCAGTTAGCCAACGATCTATCCGCAGAGATCTCCTCAGAGAGAGGCTGATCACCATTATGATTCACCTAAGCACCTTGAAGCCCCCTAAATGAAGGCATTGATGGCAAAGTGATTCCAAGGATGGACAAACTTGAGGCATTGTCCATGGTCAGTCAACTTGGGCATTTATGAGCATCCTATCTTCTAATCACCTCAAGCATTTATGGGTATTTTGATTCCAAATGGTGGTAAGCTGAGAGGTGTTGATGCAATTAATATAAGGCGGAAGATGAGGACAAGAGGCTTTGACGGTTGACTTTACCTACCCTCTCTCACCCCTCTCCTTTTCTCTCTGTGCACCCAAAGCCAAACCAAGCCCAGGGGGCAAGTTGTCAACTCAGCAGAAGGAGACAAATTCTTTAAAGAAAAAGCTCTCAAGCCTGTAATCAACATCGACACCAAACACGATGCAAAGGCAAAAAGCTACGAAAGCTAAGTACACTACACTTTAATAAAAAGTTTCTTTTCATTCAATTTCTTAATAACTACTCGGACTGGTCGAGCAACCCCCGGTAGTTTCTTGGTGGCTCCGCGATCATAAGGATACCCCCGGACCAGCGCGAGAAACCTTCGAGGCGGTTCAAGTCCTATGGTCTCGGCGGTTCCGAGTCAAACTCCCGGGCCGACCGAGCAACCCCTGAGGTATTTTTTTTTAAAAAAATGACCTTGGTGGCCCCGTGATCATAAGGATACCCCTGAACCTGTGCAAGAAACATTTAATGGTGCAGAAATAGTCATAATGACTGGGAGATCATTTAATGAATGGAGCGTTCAATGACGTGTACTATAAGGAGAGAAAGACAGTGAAGGAAGTCTTTGACGGCCTCTTCTTGCTCTCGCGGCCTTTTCTAACCTCAGCAATTTTCCTTGGAAGCCTTCTTAGACGGCCTTCCTAGATGGCCTCCTCAAGTCAACCTCTGACTTTTAAGTTGGCTATGATCTTTTTCTACGCCACTTTATATCACAAAGGCATTTATGGTCTTATGAACATACATCATGCTTGCTTTAAGGCATTTATTGCCTTATTATCTCCCATGTACTAAGGCATTTATGGTTACCATATTGGTAAAAGGTGGCGTAAGAGGAAGGAAGGCTTACATATGAAGAATCTAGGGGAGCGGTACAAAATAATCAAGTGGTCACCTACTTTTAATGGAACAGTGCCTAGCTTGACATGCCATTAAGAAGCAAGCATCTTTATAAAGATGATGAGAGACCATGTCCCAAGACTGGCAGACTCTAACCTGTCTTCCTCAACAATTTTCCTTGGAAGCCTTCCTAGATGGCCTCCTCAAGTCAGCCTCCGACTTTTAAGTTGGCTGCCATCTTTTTCTGCTATCACGAAGGCATTTATGGTCTTGTGAACGTACATGATGCTTGCTTTAAGGCATTTATTACCTTATTCTCTCTCATGTACTAAGGCATTTATGGTTACCATATTGGTAAAAGGTGGCATAAGAGGCAAGGAAGGCTTACATACGAAGGAATCTATGTGGGGAGCGGTGCAAAATAATCAAGTGGTCACCTACCTTTGACGGAACAGCGCCCGTAGCTCTGACATGCCACTAAGAAGCAAGCATCTTCATAAAGATGACGAGAGACCATGTCCCAAGATTGGTAGACTCCACTATTGCTTCCATCACCTTAAATGCTTTGACAAATGGCAGCACCTTAGGTCTCACGGAAATTAACCCTGACATTCTATCCACAAAAGTCGTCATTCATCATGACGCCTCAACCACTCAGACCAGATAAGCCACAAAAGTCATGGTCCATCATGAGGCTCCACGTGACTCATTCCTTCACTAAACGACAAGGCTCTAAGCTTCTCAGGCAAGCCACATAGAGTCCTAAGATGAATAAATTAGGAAAGAGGGACCCCCGACCAGATAACTTAACACACGCTCATCTTTGCTCACAGAGAGCTCTTCTCTAAGCTCTCTCTTTCTCTTTCTCTTTCGAGCTTCCTCAAGCTCACGGCTATTGCCCAAAGCACTGACTTGAGCGTCGAGGATTTCCGCCAGAATATTTAGTTCCCGAGACTTTTTGCTGGCTCCAGATGCGAGAAGCTCTCCAGAAGATCTTGAGCCATTGGAGAAGGCAACCGGACTCGCAGACGTTCGAGGATGATCATCTGGCAACAACATCAACAACATCTTTTCTTTTACTCATTCTTTCCATTCTCCTCAAAATCGTTCTTCCAAGCATGCAGGCCCCTAAAGACTTTGAAAAAGCTGCAATATCTGGCATGGCATTGAATGGAGGCTGGAAGCACACCTTCGAGATCGATGTTTTGCATGTAGGCGTATTAGCTTAGCTTCCCATGCATCATGGTTGCTGGAATTGCTGTCGATGACGGTAGCTGTCTTTAAGCTGTGGGTTTTTTCACCAACTCTTGCAAGAAGTGGCGTTGAACACTGCCCATGGATAGGACTTGAGGCAAAACCCTTCAATTCGTGTTGGTTCAGGCTTAAAACGCATGTTAAGATGCTATGAATGGAAGTCAAGAGGGTATCATGCCTCAGACCCAAAATTTTGAGCTAGGATGACAACCCGTCGCATACCAGGCATGCAAGGCGCCACGAATCAAAACACTTAATTCAAATAAGGCAATATCTATATATCAATCCAAGTCCATAACTTAATACAATCCATAATTAAAGGTTTGAGCTACAAGCCCTACATAAAAACATCACTGGAGTTACATCAACATAATGGATCTAATTTATTTTAATAGAAGCTCCATCAACCCCATAATCTCTTCTTCAATCCTGTGGCTCCGAAAAACATTGTGAGATTTACATGAGCTCACACTCAATAAGTAAGCCTACTTAATATAATATAATCATTTCATCATTTCAAGATATTATCAAATCACATTTACATGTAAAAAGCTTCAATTTTAAATACTTGCCATATTATCAGAATATGCATATCATTTTCTCAAAGTAATTTTGGAAGCTAAATCATACAATAAATGCCAAAATATGCAATGTAAACAAATCCACTATATTTATATAATTACCACTTCTTATGTGTCCCACGGTCATACAACACACAACTGGTGTATCACTCTTAAATGTCTCTTAAGAGGAAGGGTCCTGATACCAGCGTTATGCCATATATCATAATCAATCACAACACACCCTACAGATGTGTATCCTTCACATATCTTCCCTGTGGAGTGGGTCCCATATCACTTGGCATTTCACATCATTTACATCATATGAGAACCGCGGTGACACAGATAAGTATATCTCAATATCATCATCATAACATGTAACACATCATGCATCATCATAAGCATAAGCTTCCCATATCACATATACAGTGGTTTTTACATTATTAGTAATTGCATATAATTATCTCAATAGTACCAACATATTTTGCAAGGTCAAAATAATCATATTCTTCATATTTGCATATACATATAAAGCCATTACTTTGCAAAATATTATCAGCTATAATAATCATAGCCACATCACATATGCAGTGGTTTGAACATTATTAACAATTGCATATAGATATATCAGTAGTACCATTATATTTTGCAAAGTCAAAATAAGCATATACTTCATCTTTTGCACATACATATAAAGCCATTACTTTGCAAAATATTACCAGCTGTAATAATCATAGCCACATCACATATACAGTGGTTTGAACATTATTAACAATTGCATATAGATATATCAATAGTACCATTATATTTTGCAAAGTCAAAATAAGCATATACTTCATCTTTTGCACATACATATAAAGCCATTACTTTGCAAAATATTACCAGCTGTAATAATCATAGCAAATTTTATTTGTAAACTCATGATACTATTTACTAATTCAAAAATAATATAAATAAAACTCATTTTCCTCATTTCATAAATATGCATACAGCTATAAATCCAAAGATTTTTAAATTAAATAATTTATAAAATCATGATAATTAACTTACTTACCATAATATGCTATTCCAAACTGTAAACCAGCTATTTGACATCTGGGTACCTACAGCATCATTTTACAAATTAAGTCTCTAAAATTTGAATAATAATGTGACCCTTAAATTCTATCCAAACTAATCCTGGGCCCAACTTTGGGCTCGATATCTCTCAATATATACGCCCAAATGAGAAAATAAAAATACCCCAAGAAACAAGATTAACATTGATCTGGGCCATATTTTCTTTTCCCCAATCCTGACCCAATACAGTGCCCAAAACACAGCCAAAAATGGCTCGTGAGTCCTACACGGCCCAAATCAAAACAGCCCAAATGGCCCATACGATCACTTTTCTTTTCATCCCCTGTTTCACCCCCTCCCCCGGTTCATCCGAACCAAGGGAGGCTCGTGCCGGGCCAGGGCCGCCGCCGGCCATTCCTCGGGTAGATCGGCCTCAGGCGACCGGTCCAGAGCCAGCCGCCGCCGCGGCCGTGCCCCAACTCTCACTCATTCCACCTCTTTCTCCCTCTTTCTCTCTTTCAGATTCCCTCCCTAACTCTCTCTCTCTCTCTCTCTCTCTCTGTGGCATTAGGAGGAAGCTTATCGGGAGCAGGCACGCACGAGGATGAAGGAGAGGGTTGCCCTCGATCTCCTTTTAAGCACCCTTGCGATGCCTTGGCTCAAGGGAATCGAGAACCCATCCGCCACGCAGAGACTCGGAAAACCAGACGTTGCACAGGGTCTTAAACGTCAGAAGGAAACCAGGTGCCAAGTGTCCCCAAATTAATTATCGGGGGTTATATTCTTCCCTCCTTATAAAAATTTTGGCCTCAAAATTGATACTCTTCTATAAAATTTGGAATTCAAATATTCTGTCACAGAATCAACTAAATTTTATTCAAAGGTCAACAGTCATCGATACATCATTGATCTATATTAAGATACAAATAATTGTGGATATTTCCTTTTTCATTTCCTCCTCAAGTTCCCAAATAACCTTCCTCTCAGAATGATTACTCCACTGAACCTTGACATAAAAAATGCTACGTCATCTCAGAACTTGATCCTTGCGATCCCCGATGCATAAGATGATCTTGATAGGTCAATTCTTTCTTAAGCTGAATTGGTTCAAGTTCTAACACATAACGGGGGTCTGGAATATACCTCCTCAATCATAAAGATATGAAACACATTGAACATCCCAAAGAGTAATGAAGGCAGTGCTAAGCTATAAGTCACCTCCTTTATATTTTGATCAAAATCTCAAATGGCCTAATGTATTGAGGACTCAATTCACCTCTAAACACAAATCTCATCACATCATTAGTTAGTAAAACTTTCAAATGATCTTCAACCTGAAATTTCAAATCTTTTTTTTTTGACATCAACATAACTTTTCTATTAACTCTGAGCTACATGAAGCTGTTTAAATTAATGATACTTTTTCATAGTTGCTAAACCAGCTCAGTATCCAAAATTTTCTCTCTCTCACTTCATCTCATTAAAAAGGGATCTACACCTTATATCATAGACAACAGAAATGAATCCATATTGGCTTGGTAACCATTAAAATAAGCAAGTTCACTAAGGGTAAGAAGCTATACCAAGCACCTCCTAAATCCATCACACAGGCTTGCAGTATATCATCTAAAATTTAATTGGTTCATGCATTTTGTCCATCTATTTGAGGGTGGAAGGCTGGACTGAAATTCAACTTAATCTACTAAGCCTTATGAAGACATCTTCAAATTAGAAGAATGAGACAAATGTGTTCAGACTCAATTTACCCAGTTTACTACTAAACTAGAAACAAATATTAACATCTTTACCTCACTAAAATTTCATCCTCGAAATTAAATGCCCACTAATTTTTGTACCATTATAGATACTCACTAGCGAACTTTTATTTAATCCCCAAGTACCCAAATAACATATCCAACTTTCAAAATAAATTTAATCTTTCTACCAAATTCTTTAAGAAGTATTTCTTTCCTTCCATCCTTTTTTTATTTTTAAATACCTTAACTTCTCACAATACAATCATCATAAATATCATAGAGTCCATCACATGTATTATGTCATCCATTCTTAAGGTCAGTAACAAATCAGTTACTCTTAATTCCTCGAAAGATAGTTCTAAATTCTTGTGAATTAGATACAAGACAGTTTTCTTCCAATGCTCTCTCAACTCTTGAATAGTTGAATGTACCATTAATTATTACAACACTTATTTCAATCATCATAACATACTTGGTTTCACTCTTGAATATTCAAGCTAACATCAATGAACATTATGCCAATCATTTAGGATCTTTCATAATTATCTTAATTAACTAATTTATTTTCTTGAATAATAGTGTCATCATTAATCACCGGTATAATTATTTTATCTCTTTCATATTTATCAGTAATTACAACCACAACCAATCAATTTCTTGAATAGGTTAGTTTATTCTTAATAAATATTGTGATTTAAATTATTCAAATCCTTGAATCAATTATTTTGCTACCAATGACTATCAAAATCATCTATAGATTATGCAATGTCTCATGCCATATCATGATCAACTAATTTAAACCCTTTGAATATTTTAAAGTAACCTCACTGATCTAGCTCAGATGGATACATGACTTGTAAGGTCAATAAAGATTGAAAATGCACTTACCATCCAAAAGACATAATTAAAAAATTATAGTAATCTCTCTATGATTTAAAATGATATTAGATGTATCCTTAACCATAATCCATAATTGATAATAATCAAAATAAAATCATCTCCCTCCTTTTTCCTTAAAAATATTTATGCCACTTATGGCTGATTGATAATTTATCCATCCTGGAGAAAGATATCTACTTAGAACTATGAAGAAATATACGATAAGTAGGCACAATAAATTAATTAATAGATATCTTGATTTAGAAATCTATTAATAGATGAAAATCCTTATGAAATTCTTTATCAGTGGAATTTATCTTATTCTTATTACTGCTAAAATCTTTCACTTTCTACCATCAAAATATTTCATCATTTATAGCCAAAATCAGTTCTAAAGATTAATAGAGTCTACTCCTCTTAAAAACTTAAACAGTAATTGTCTCGAAATTTATAAATTTATATTCTTCCTAAATGGTCCATCATGATATAATATGCAGTCAACTATTTCATTAACATCAGTATCAATCATCTCCATATCTAGCAAATTAACAATCAGTTTTGAACAAGCAATATCCACAATAAAAGTTCTCTTAGTAAAATTCACTATATACTCATCCATCCAGACTCAAATTTAATTTAATTTTTTTAAGTACTCAATTATAATTGATCAAAAACATGTAGTTAACTACTTCATTACCAAAATATCATCAATATTAATCATCTCTATAACTGGCAGATTAGCTCATAAACTTAACTTACAATATCAACAATGTAAGTTATACAAATAAAAATTCATTATATACATCCACATTCAAATTCAGATTTAATAACTCAAAATTCAAATATCTAACTCAATTGCAGTATGGATATAATGATGTTATCTTAGTCATATTAGTCCTCAATTGCAATTTTCAACTACTATATTCCATATATTCATCTATCTTTTATTGCATATTCAATTAAAGTTTCATCTACCCATATTATTTAAAGGTCCGAAACTGCTACGAGCCATCTCCAACAAGGTTGACGGAGCTAAACCTCTAGAAGCCCCTTGGCCTCCCCGCTAGTCAAGATCACCAGCCTAGGAGCCATTATATTATTGGTTTCTGGTGCGATGGTTCATTCTTATTTTCTATCAAATTCATATTTCAATTAATATCTTGATAAACTTTAAATTTCAGGCTTTCAAAGCATAATACCTGAAATTCTTTAAAGTTATAATTGTCTCAATGTCATCCTAGTATTTTGCCTAGAGTGTCATCATGTATGTGTCCCTAAGGTCACAACCTAGGCTCTATACCATAAAAACCGTTATGCCCCAGACCCAAAATTTTGAGCTAGGGTGACAACCCGCCGCATGCCAGGCATGCAAGGCACCACGAATCAAGACACTTAATTCAAATAAGGCAATATCTATATATCAATCCAAGTCCATAACTTAATACAATCCATAATTATAAGGTTTGGGCTACAAGCCTGCATAAAAACATCACTGGGGTTACATCAACATAATGGATATAATTTATTTTAATAGAAGTTCCATCAACCCCATAATCTCTTCTTCAATCCTGTGGCTCTGAAAAACATTGTGAGATTTATATGAGCTCACACTCAATAAGTAAGCCTACTATAATATAATATAATCATTTTATCATTTCAATATATTATCAAATCACATTTACATGTAAAAAGCTTCCAATTTCAAATACACTTGCCATATTATCAGAATATGCATATCATTTTCTCAAAGTAATTTTGGAGCTAAATCATACAAATGCCAAAATATGTAATGTAAACAAATTCACTATATTTATATAACTACCACTTCTTATATGTCCCACGGCCCTACAACACCCAACTGGTGTATCACTCTTAAATGTCTCCTAAGAGGAAAGGTCCTGGTATCAGCATTATGTCATATATCATAATCAATCACGACACATACTACAGATATGTGTCCTCCATATCTTCCCCTATGGAGGTGGGTTCCGTATCACTTGGCATTTCACATCATTCACATCACATGAGAACCGCAGCGACACATATAAGTATATCTCAATATCATCATCATAATTGCATGTAACACGTCATGCATCATCATAAGCATAAGCTTCCCACATCACATATACAGTGGTTTATACATTATTAGCAATTGCATATAATTATCTCAATAGTACCAATATATTTGCAAGATCAAAGTAATCATATTCTTCATATTTGCATATACATATAAAGCCATTATTTTGCAAAATATTACCAGCTGTAATAATCATAGCCACATCACATATGCAGTGGTTTGAACATTATTAACAATTGCATATAGACATATCAATAGTACCATTATATTTTGCAAAGTCAAAATAAACATATACTTCATCTTTTGCACATACATATAAAGCCATTACTTTGCAAAATATTACCAGCTGTAATAATCATAGCCACATCACATATACAGTGGTTTGAACATTATTAACAATTGCATATAGACATATTAATAGTACCATTATATTTGCAAGGTCAAAATAAGCATATACTTCATCTTTTGCACATACATATAAAGCCATTACTTTGCAAAATATTACCAACTGTAATAATCATAGTAAATATTATTTGTAAACTCATGGTACTATTTACTAATTCAAAATAGTCAATATAAATGAAACTCCATTTTCCTCATTTCATAAATATGCATACAGTTATAAATCTAAAAATTTATAAATTAAATAATTTATGAAATCATAATAATTGGCTTACTTACCACAGTACGCTATTCCAAACTGTAAACCAGCTATTTGACATCTGGTATCTACAGCATCATTTTACACAATTAAGTCTCTAAAATTTGAATAATAATGTGACCCTTAAATTCTACCCAAACTAATCCAGGGCCCAACTTTGGGCTCGAATATCTCTCAATATATATGCCCAAATGAGAAATAAAAATACCTCAAGAAACTAGGATTAACACTGATCCGGGCCATATTTTCTTTTCCCCAATCCTGGCCCAATACAGTGCCCAAAATATAGCCCAAAAATGGCTCATGAGACGGCTCAACAGGGCCCAAATCAAAACAGCCCAAATGGCCCATACGATCATTTTCTTTTCATCCCATGTTTCACCCCCTCCCCGGTTCATCCGAACCAAGGGAGGCTCGTGCCGGTGGCCAGGGCCGCTGCCGGCCATTCTTCGGGCAGATCGGCCTCCGGCGACCGGTCCAGAGCCTGCCGCCGCCGCGGCAGTGCCCCAACTCTCACTCATTCCACCTCTTTCTCGCTCTCTCTCTCTCTTTTAGATTCCCTTCCTAACTTTCTTGCATTAGGAAGAAGCTTACCGGGAGCAAGCACGCGCAAGGATGAAGGAGAGGGTTGCCCTCGATCTTTTTTTAATTACCCTCGCGACGCCTCGGTTCAAGGAAATCGAGAACCCATCCGCCATATGGAGACTCGGAAAATCAATCGTTGCACAGGGTTCAAAAGAAAACTAGATGCCAAATGTCCCCAAATTAATTACCGGGGATTACAGAGGGACTGGGGGTTTGCTTCTCATTCGCAGCGCTAGTTAACTAAACTACGAAGAACTAATGAACTCACAGCTACCGATCGAGGGAGAGCCATGACTTTGACGGTCCGGTCCGGTCCGGTCGGGTCGAGTCGAGTCGAGTCCCTGCTAGTGCTGATTGAGAAAGAAAGTATTCGTTTCGTATGAAATGGTAATAATAATAACGACATCTCCGCTAGCTGCTGCTGGACCGGAGGAAAATTTCTACTACCTAGTTCTAGTTCTAGTTCCTAATGCCAGCCAGGATTTGGCAGCTCCAGTACTGTCGGCAGGTAACTGGGACTGCATCCCACTGAAGCGACGGACAGCAAAGGCAGAGATATGACTAGAGCTGGAGAGCCATCTCTCGCTCCCTGCAGCCACGATTTATGCCAGGAAAAAAGCACAATCAATCAGTGTCGTCTATTCTTACAACAGTACTAGAGCCGGTCCGGTCCTATATGGCAGCAGATGGCGCCTGGACCACCCTCATTATCTCCGTGACTACCGCACTGGACCGGCGCCCAGAAGGGTGACCTGCGGCAGTAATCTAATAATCCGATAGCGATGGGACGAAGACGGATAACCACTTCTCAAGTGAGAAGTAGTGCCGCACTGGACGATCAATGATCCAATCGCTGACCAGAGAGGTGACTTGCATCATCATCATCATCATTAGAAATGAGCTGCGGCGACAACGGAAAATTAAGTCACTTCCAAGTTCAATCCTTATCGCTATTTTATTAGCCTCCTCCTTTCTTATCAATATTCTTTCATCCTCATCTCTTTCCCATCTTCCCAGTTCGAGATATGGGAAGCCATTTTCGTTTCTAATTCCATCCTCATCATCGTTATTTTACCCTTTATATTTATTTCTATCCTATATACTACTTTCCATCATCACCATCCAGGATAAAAATTCACTTTTGAATTCCATTTTAATCACTATTCTAATCTCCGTCTTCATTTTTGCCGATGGATTCTTTCAACCCAATCTATTTTAGTGACAATTAATTTTTTTTAAAAAAATTATTTTTAATAAATTATATATATATATATATATCTGTGTGTGTGTGTGTGTGTTTTTTTTTTTTTCCCCGCGTCGCAAGGTTGATGGGTAAATGGTTCATTGAATGTAGCGAATTCCTTGGCATCTGAAGAATGCCATTGCCACCAACGTAGAGAATGGATGGACCTCCCACTAACTGGCAATGGATGGTATTAACCTTACGTGGAACTTTTTTCTTCACTTTTTAAATTCACATGTTGGCAACTTGACATGATTAAAAAAAAAAAAAAAAAAGGTTAGTGCCAGGCCCTGCAGGGCTGTCTGTCTCTCGAATCTCGGCCCCTCTCACACTTGAATCCTGCCTTCATCACGAGCCCACTCGTGCTTTTTTTTTTAATTAAGAAAAAGAGTTTCAGAAATAATAATTAATTAAATAGTAACGAGCGGAATCCAAGAAGTGCAAATTGGAATTAATTAAGGGACATCATGTAACACGAGAGATCGATGTGCGTTTTGTCTTTAATAAGCAATGCATATCGCGTTCTTTACTTCCAATCGGGTAATAAGGCCCTGGTACCGGGGGGGAGGGATTCGTCACCTTCGACTCCACTTACACTTATTGTTTATTAATCGCCGATGATCGGTAAAATAATTAATTTCATTGTCGGCCATAACTTGAGTCATCTGAATATAAAAGTAAGTGAGAGAAAGAGAGATGAGTAAACAAATTAAATGATTGCGAGTTTTCTGCATGTAGGGGTGCAACTTGAATAGGATTCAATCCGAATCTGATCCATCAAATCTGATTTATAGTAATATTTAAATTTATATTTGTTCAATTCAAATTCGAAAGACCTAGATTTAATCCGATTTGATTTATAATTGATCCGGATTCGGATTGACCGAACCCAAAATAATCCAAACCCAAGGGTGAAGGGTAGCTTATCAGCACCAGATTTTTGGAGGCGTTGAAAGCATCAATTGAGTTGGACGAGATGACCAACTTGAGAAAGAGGAGGGCAAGGCCATCGATCACGGGCAAAAAAAAGAATGACAAACATAAAGGCGGATCATCCGCAAATTTCGTTTCACTTTCCACCTCCTCCTTTTCTTTGTTTACGGCACTGCCATCCTTACAATGAGGCGTTGCAGCGAGAGAGAGAGCAGGAGAGAGCAGAGGGAGGCTGCGCCTTCTGTGAACCGAAGGAGTTTTTAGCGTTTGAAATGATAAAAATGGACGTAGATTGATTCGATCAGACAGAAGTGAATGGACTAATGGAAGATGTGATGAAGGGTATTTTGGTAAATGTGGAGGGATGGTTTTCAAAATGCTTCGGATTGTGGTGGTGAGCATCGGAAGGCGAGCTGAAATTGAAGCTTTTTTCGGCTTTTGTCGCCTTTCGCACAAGGAGCTCGCGAAATAAAATAACCATCTGGTTTTTAAAAAAATATACCTTTCATGATGGGCATGCCCGAGTCGAAAGCAAGCTATACGGCATAGGGGCTTAGATGTCACGAATCTCAGTATTCTCTTTGATCTGTGAACAGTGAAGACATCAAGTCAAGCAATGATCAGTCCCGTATCCTCGACTGCTGCAATTTCTCACCGCAGGGCGAAGTATTGACTCATTCGCTTTTTTGTTCTTTTATTATGTCTATCTTACAGGCGAGCTTATCATTCTCTTCGCAAGAGTAGGGTATGAGCTCGGCATTGTGTCTTGCTTGATCCCTTTCTCATTTGCCTTGTTGTTTTCTACTTCGGAAGTGGAATGTGCAACGATGAAGCGAAAGAAAAAAAAATAAAAGAGAGGATCTGGCATGAAGTGGTTTTCGAGAGGGTGTCTTCCTCCGCACCGTCCTATGCTGTCAGAGTTGTTATCTTGTATGTTGTTTCTATTTGGTAAACAGTTATTTCCTTGCTTCTGGGAAGCTAAACATAGCCATTTTTTTACCTCTATACCTTTTTAAATGCCTTTGTGTGAAGACCATCTGGCGTTTTTCAGGTGCAATAAAACTATAGCTGGAAAGTGGCCGTGCCCGTGACCCATTCATTTTTTTCTTCAATTTAGGTAAGACTTTTTTTTAATACAATGTTAAAGCTCCGAGTATGGCTTATGCATTCGGCAAGGGATTTTATTTTTCCATCTCTGTGATTCATAATTGGTGTTTATTTACTTTGGAAAAAGTATTTTGTTTTTTTTTTTCCATCAACCCGAATTCTAATCCGAAACTCAATCCGAACCCGATTTTTAAAATAGGGTTAGGGTTAGGGTTAGGATTAGGATTGAGAAAAACCCGAGTTTTGTGAGCCCGAATTATACCCCTACCTGCATGCTCTCCTTGTTGTTCAACATCATCTTCTTCTTCATAATAATAATTAATTGCTTGCTTCAGCATCCACATGCATATGCAACATCATGCATGCGGCCATGCATGTCCGCATTCACTTGGATTGGATATTGGATTCTAATGGTTTATGCAACTCGATCATCCCAACTTTGGTGGTGGTGTGAGATCGACAACAGCACTTGTGCCATCATAGGGAGGGACGCTCACGCAGCTGCTAGCCATGCTCCGCTCTTTTCCTTCTGTTTGTTGGAAGAAATGCGCGCAATTTTTATATATGTTGCAACTTTAAACACCTTAATTATAATACTTTATTATAATAGCGTGGGTCGAGTGTCGAGTGCCAACGTATGGGAGGAAGCATCTATGTCAAAAAAAAAAAATAAGAGTCAAAATCTTGTAATTATGTAATGGATCAATCTTAGAGTCCTATATATGAAGAGAGGAGAATTGAAAGAAATCACAATCTGATACAATTTTATTTCATCTTTTTTCTTCTCTAATAATGCTTTCAATCTGAAGGAACCGATAATAAGGAACGTACCTTATTATGGAAGCAGCGGAAGAAACAGATCGTCGGTCGTCGGGAGCTACCAGAGTCCCCTGTTTTGCCCATGCCCCTAAGCCGCAGCACCGATGAGGGAGAGGAGAAGGAAGGCTTTTCTCTGTTGTCCTTGTTATTTCTGAAGACACCACCGGTCTTCTTATAGACTAGGAGCAGATAAGTCCCAGAGGAATACCAAGAGTCATACCACTTGGGACTTCGTGTGGACGCTATTCGAGAGTCCCGTCTCTTGGGACTTCGTGCGAGTGGACGCTGACCTAGCATCCAGAAGCATCCAGACTAACAATCTCCCACTCGTCCACACAGGAATAATAACCTCAACTCTCTCAACATACAGTACGGTGGGGTGTGCGACCCGACGAAACTCACACATAGTGATACATAGTGGATAAACTGCATTACGTTAATGAATAACTAACGCAGTGAACCAAAATATAATCCAATCTCGTCTGTGTCCCAGATAATTCGATCACACCTTATCAAGCACTCTCAATTCCTCAAGAGATTTACTCTGAGCAGTACTTGAAAAAACACAAAATCACAATGTTTGTATCCATAATCATATGCAACTCATACACATGATTGCCCGGGCAATGGATCACAAACACAGGGTGTGATTGCAAATTATCTTCCTTGAACACTCATACCAGTCCATTTTAGTTCAGTTGACTTCCTAGGATTGTCTCATGTGGCCGAATCAATTCCATGACCCTGGAGGACAAGGCTAAGGAAGTCTTCCTGAACTTCAACTTCATGGTATAGGTTCAAGTCCAAGGACATAGCATATTTGTAAGGCTCACACGGTAATGGAGAAGGAATATATCGCATTACCCCTTACAGGGTCGACTTTAGCACATGCAACAGAATACATGCTACGATGGAGCTCCCTCTCAATAGGGTTATGTCATACTCATACATCGTACGAACACAAGACCAAGCATCACAAAGTTGCTTGACTTGAGCACTCACTAATGCTCCTAGTTCGGCTACAACAGGCTTAGTACGATTTAGTTGACATATCAAAATGCATACATTATATATGCATTGTTCACCGTACTCGACTCTCCTGAGTCTCATCTCAGTCCATACTGAGGCGACTATTATTATAATCTATTCAGTTATAATATATGTAGCCCATTTTGCAACTTATGCATTCTGCAACTCATGCATTGCTACTTAAGCATCTATAATGGCTACATTAGTCTCATCCTGCCCACTACAAAGTGTCAGGGCGATCACCCGTGTGAGTGGGCTGATCTAAGCCTGTGACATTTATACACATATGTGCCTATAAATATGAACTCATCATAATTATGAAAATAAACATTTCATAAACTTTAACACATAGTCATTGATGTCCATACAATCCCTGTCTGACAAAAAAAATAGACACAAACTCCTATATAAGTCTGAAACATATCACGGTCTGTCACACTCTATACAGACCTAGTCCCCTTACATGAGCCTGGAACACATCCCTAGGAATAGGCTTCGTCAGAGGATCAGCCAGCATCTTGCTAGTGGAGATATGCTGTAGGATAACTTCTCCTTGCTTGACCATGTCTCTAATGAAGTGATATCTGATGTCAATATGCTTGGTCCTTCCATGGTACTTAGGATCCTTAGCATATTGTAATGCTGCCATACTATCAGAACTGATCTGAATAGCCTCTGGTGAAGTAGCTGATATTTCAAGTCTCCTCAGGAACCTCCTCAGCCACACAGCCTCTTGGACAGCAGCCGAACAAGCAACGTATTCAGCTTCCATAGTGGACAGGGCGGTACAGCTTTGTTTCTTACTGCACCAAGTGACAGCTCCACCTCCAAAGATAAACACATATCCTGTAGTGGATCGACGCTCATCCCTATCACCTGCCCAATCAGAGTCACAAAAACCCTTGATTCTCAAATCTCCTCCCTGATAACATAGGATGAGATTGGCAGTACCACGAAGGTAACGAAAAATCCTTTTAACTGCAACTCAATGAGCAAGTCCTGGATTACTTTGATATCGACTAACCAAGCCGACTGCAAAGCAAATGTCAGGGCGAGTACACATCATAGCGTACATCAAGCTTCCCACTGCACTAGCATAGGGAACCCTGCTCATCTTTTTACGCTCCTCATCAGTCCTAGGGCACTGATCGATGCTTAAAGTATAGCCCTTTTCTATTGGGGTATCAACGGGTTTAGAATAGTGCATTCGGAATCGTTCTAAGATTTTCTCAATATACGTTTCTTGTGACAAACCAAGAAACCTCTTAGCATGATTCCTTAGGATCCTCACTCCCAGCACAAAATTTGCTTCACCCATATCCTTCATCTCAAAGACAGAGGACAACCACTCCTTAGTGGCATTGATCACTCTAATAGAACTCCCAGCAATTAGAACGTCATCAACATACAACGCTAAGATCAGAAATCCATCGTCTGATTTCTTAATGTACACACAGTGGTCTTCCTCAATCATATCTAAGCCAATCGATGAAATGGCTTCATGAAACTTGAGGTACCATTGCCTAGATGACTGCTTTAGACCATATATGGATCTTTTAAGGTGGCACACTTTGCCCTCCTGTCCTTTGGTCACAAAACCCAATGGTTGATCCATATAGATCTCTTCATCCAGGCTTCCATTAAGAAACGCTGTTTTAACATCCATTTGATGTAGTTCCAAATCGAAATGGGCTACAATAGCTAGGATCAAGCGAATGGAGGCAAATCTCACCACAGGAGAAAATGTCTCCTCAAAGTCTACACCCTCCATCTGGGTATAGCACTTCGCCACAAGTCGAGCCTGGTACTTGTCAATTGACCCATCAGCCTTGCGCTTAATCTTAAGAACCCACTTATTTCCTATCGATTTGCGCCCAGGCGGAAGGTCTACCAAGTCCCACACATGATTCTTGGCCATCGATACCATCTCGTCTTCCATAGCAGCTTGCCACTCACTATGAGCAGGTGAATCGAGCGCCTCTTCAACAGAAGCAGGCTCATCTAGATCCAACGGAGTGCAGAAAAACACATTCCCTTCGATTTCAAAATATCATCGTGGAATATGACCACGTTTGCTTCTCCGTAACTGTGGATCTGGACCCTGAGGACCGCTCTCAGGTGGTGCATCAACCCCCATAGGTGAATCAACCCCCATAGGTGAGCTCCTTCTGGGCTCAGGTTGTGCGCTCCCACTGTCTGGTGCAGCACTCCCACTGGGTTGTGCGCACCAACTGTCTGGTGCAGCACTCCCACTGGGTTGTGCGCTCCCACTATCTATAGCGATCTCTGAGATAGGTGGAAAATCTCCTCCCTCGCCAGAGATAGTGGGAAGGTCCTCCTGTAACTCATACAGGGACAGGTCCTTTTTAATTTCACCAATACTCGGGAATTTATTCTCTAGAAAATCCACGTCTCTGGACTCCACTTCAGTCAACCCTCCATTAGGATGTGCTCCATACATCACGTAACCCTTCGAATTCTCAGGGTACCGGATGAACACCTTTTTGCTGGCTTTAGGACCCAGCTTTCCCAACTTATGGGAGGCATTGTGAACAAATCCTGCTGAGCCCCAAGGGCGCAAATGATCCACAGAGGGTCGCATGCTATGCCATAGCTCATATGGAGTGGAGGATACCGTTTTACTAGGTACACGGTTAAGGATGTAGGCAGCAGTCAACAACGCATCGCCCCAGAAACTAATCGGAAGATTTGCTTGCGCCATCATCGACCTAACCATGTCTAGTAAAGTCCTGTTGCGACGCTCGGCAACACCATTCTGTTGCGGTGTCCCAGGAATGGTAAGCTGCCTGCGTATCCCCTTTTCCTCACAGAGCCGCTGGAATTGCTCAGATAGATATTCGCGACCTCTATCAGTGCGAAGAGTCTTTAAAGACCGCGCCATCTGATTTTCTACCTCTGCTAAAAATCGTCTGAAACAATCCAGCGCTTCATAGCGATGAGAGATTAGGTACACATACCCGAATCGCGAAAAATCATCTATAAATGTGAGGAAATAGGAAGCGCCATGTCGCGCCTTGACACTCATGGGTCCACAGATATCAGAGTGAACTAGCTCTAATGGATGAGAGGCCCTAGAAGCCTTACCAAAAGGCTTTCTTGTTGCCTTTCCTGCTAGACAAGATTCACACACAGGAAGACTTATCTTGGTAAGAGGGCCTAACAGCCCAGCTGTAGTCATACGTGTCATCCTATCTTGGCCCACATGACCAAGTCTAGCATGCCAAAGAACACCATCATCACAGGCAGGAATAGAGGCATAAGAATAAGAAGCACACATTTCAACATCAAGTCTAAAGAAACCTTGTGACAAATATCCAAAAAAGGACAAAACACCATCCAGATAGACTGACATACGGTCACTAGAAAAACTAAAAGTATAACCAAGTGCCAACAGGGCAAGAACAGAACAAAGATTACACCGGATAGTTGGGACATACAAAACGTCGTGTAGTATCAATACATGTCCACCTCGAAGTGAAACACGATATACTCCTACACCCAAAACCGGCTCACGCAGACCATTCCCAAGAACGACAAACTGGGTATTTGCAGGTATCCGGTGAAAATCTACAAAACCAGCTCGATCTCGTACTATATGTTTGTTTGCTCCCGAATCTACAATCCAATCGGGGAGCGAGTCAGCAACTAATGCATAAGAACAAACATGGAGAGAGCTTAATATGGAACATACCTTCTTTGGCTCAGTGCAATCACGAGCAAAGTGGCCTTTAGCCCCACAGTTGTAGCACTTAATTTTTGTCACATCTCGCTTGCCCCCTCGACGACCTTTCTTAGGTTTGGCTATAGTTTTTCCTTTATATCCCTGTGCACTCCTGTTACATGCCTTTCCCTTCTTATTATTCGTGGGTCGCGAAGACCCACCAGAAACCACATAGGCCGAAGGGAGGGAAGTCTCAATACGCTCAGCCTCTAGCTCAAGGTGACGAGCAATATCCTCAAAAGTCTTGATGTGCTCACTATGAGTCATCAAGAGTTTCATCTGACTCCACTGAGGGTCAGGCAGTGAACGAATCACTGCGAGGACCTGTTGCTCATCAGTAAGATCAACTCCAGCAGATTTCATTTCCCTAATCATGTTTCCCATCACACGAAGGTGGGTTGACATGGAATGATCGGGATCCTTAACATACTGTATGAATCGAAGATTCAAGGCACGTAGCCGTGTGGCCGTAGTCTGACCAAACCTGATCTTGAGCTGGTTCCACATATCCTGAGCAGTCTGGCAATTCTCAAAGTTGCCAATTAGATCATTGTGCATGCTGCTCAACATAGTAAAGCGTGCACAACGATCTTTCTTGACCCAATTGTCATAGGCTTCCCGATCAAGGCGATGTTGCTCAGTAGTGCCAGGGGCTGGTGGTGTCATACCAGTTGTCAAGGTCTCTAAGACTTCGAGGTCATTTAAAAGATATTGGATTTTTCTTTGCCATATTTCATAATTCTGTCCATCTAGCTTTTCTCCTCTGTTGAGATAAGCAATTACGGATTTCGAGGCCATCAGACACTGTTGGTCAATCAAGGTATGGACATCAGGCACATGTTATCTTTAAAGCAAGAAAATAACCAGATAGCTAATGTTCATTCTTAAAAATGAGATCAAAAATTTCGCTAAGCTCATAATCATCACTCAGTTTATAAGATTGAACACAGGATCTGTTATTTTCTATAGAACATATCTATCAGGTCCACATTTAAATTTGTCAAGAATATAAATGTTCTGCATGCACTAAGCATAAAAGTTCTGCATGCACTAAGCATAAATGAAATATATCAGCAGAAAAAATAGAAAAAAATGCATAAAAAAATATTTATACACAAAATATAAATGATTATGCATTCAACAGCACAAAAAATTTTGACTGTTTCTGGCCCATCTCAGCGCCCCAAAAAAAACGGCCCATAAGGCCTAAAACAGTCCAAACAACCCGTGACCTCATTTCTCTGGACGTGACCACATTTCTCTTATTAACAGGACCCGATCCCCTGTTTCACGAGAAATAGGAGATGGGAGTTAACAACACTGCCCCAGGGTCCAAGATCACCACTCCGGCAGTGATCTTGGAAAGAGGCGTGAGGTTGGCCAGCGTTCCTTGATTCTAGGGAGAGATCCAAGGAGAGATTTAAGGAGTCTTGCCATATCCTCCCAGCACTCCATATCAGCCAGCAACCGATGCCAGAAGATTATTTTATTTTTTTTTATTAGGAGGCACCGTGAGGTAGGCATGCGACCCCTGATTTTAGGAAGAGATAATGATCAGCATTATCTCTTCTAGTACCGAGGCCAAATCAGGCGTTTTTGACAGGAACAGCTTCACCCTCCTGATTTTAGGAAGAGATAATGATCAGCATTATCTCTTCTAATACCGAGGCCAAATCAGGCGTTTTTACCTGAGTCCAAAGAATGAACGCACCCTCCTCTACCGTCGCCGAGGACAACCGATGCTCGGCTCTGATACCAATTGAAGGAACCGATAATAAGGAACGTACCTTATTATGGAAGCAGCGGAAGAAACAGATCGTCGATCGTCGGGAGCTACCAGAGTCCCCTGTTTTGCCCACGCCCCTAAGCCGCAGCACCGATGAGGGAGAGGAGAAGGAAGGCTTTTCTCTGTTGTCCTTGCTATTTTCTGAAGACACCACCGGTCTTCTTATAGACTAGGAGCAGATAAGTCCCAGAGGAATACCAAGAGTCATACCACTTGGGACTTCGTGTGGACGCTATTCGAGAGTTTCGTCTCTTGGAACTTCGTGCAAGTGGACGCTGACCTAGCATCCAGAAGCATCCAGACTAACACAATCTAATTACCCATCTTGTAATTCCAGGAGCCTGATCCAATGGTAGGTGCACGTGGACGCTCACTCCTCTGCCTAAATCATGGTATACACATGATTTGCCTATGGGTGACACCAGCGTTACTTCGTGCGTTTGCAAGACAACCACATATATATATATATATATATATATATATATATATATATATATATATATATATATATATATATATATATATATATATGGGTGGCTTCCAATGCCCATTGGAATTATGATACATTGTATCGTACAATGTAGTGCGTAACGAAATATTTGTTTTTATATTGTTTTATGCCGTTTCCGCCAATAATATCAAGAGCTTTAGGAAATCATAACAGTGAATGACGGAGGCCCCGGCCTCCTAAGCCTTCCCCTCTTGGTGTCGGCCTCAAGTCACAGCTCCCGAGCCTCATAAACAGTATCTTAACTCCCGAAACTCCCTCGGTCTCGGACTGCATAAACAGTGCTCGGCCTCCTGAGCCTCCCTTCTCTCGGTGTCGGCCTTAAGCCACAGCTCCCGAGCCTCATGAACAGTATCTCAACCCCCGAGACCCCCTCGGTCTCGGACTGCATGAACAGTGCTTGGCCTCGAGTTCCGCTCTCGGCCTTAAGCCACAGCTCCCGGGCCTCATGAACAGTATCTCAACCCTCGAGACCTCCTCGGTCTCGGGCTGCATGAACAGTGCTTAGCCTCGAGTTCCGCTCTCGATCTCAAGCCACAGCTCCCGGGCCTTATGAACAGTATCTCAACCCCCGAGACCCCTCACTCCCGGGCTGCATGAACAGTATCTCAACCCCGAGACCCCCTCGGTCTCGGGCTGCATGAACAGTGCTTGGCCTCGAGTTCCGCTCTCGGCCTCAAGCCATAGCTCCCGGGCCTCATAAACAGCATCTCAACCCCCAAGACCCCCTCGGTCTCGGGCTGCATGAACAGTGCTTGGCCTCGAGTTCCGCTCTCGGCCTCAAGCCACAGCTCCCGGGCTGCATGAACAGTGCTTGGCCTCGAGTTCCGCTCTCGGCCTCAAGCCACAGCTCCCGGGCCTCATGAACAGTATCTCAACCCCTGAGACCCCCTCGGTCTCAGGCTGCATGAACAGTGCTTGATGCATGATCCGGCACACTCCGGGCCACCTAGCACACTCGCGTAATCCACCGCACATCCATAGCAGGGTGTGGCCATACCTCATAATGGCGTATGGTCCATCACCTGTCTATCACTGTGCATGGTCATACCCCATTATAGCATACGGTTCACCACCTGCCCACAACTGTGTGCGGTCACATCCGGCGGTGGCGCGCACCACGTACAACCACCGGCGCGAGACACCTGTGAGGCCGCACTGGCAGGTGATGCAGGACACCTCCGGCATGTACGGCGACAGTACGATCAGTCACTGTCAGCCTTATCTTTTGTCCGTTATTGAACGGGGCACCTTGAAATCAACAATCTTCGGAATGAAAGGGGTATCTTAGAACATGTATAAAAGCATATGCTCACGCTGTAAGTAAGGATCCTTAAACTCTGATTTTCCTAGCTCCTTCCGGCTAGTTAAGCCCCAATTGTCTAGCTTCCTGGGGGCTAGACAGTTCTCGTCTATTCCCGAGTGATTAACTTGAGCGTCGGAGGGTTCCCACCGGAGCATCCGGTCTCAGGGGACTTTTCTTGCTGGAGTCCGATGAGGAGGACGTCCGTTTCTCCTGCGCTCGAGGAAAGTGACTTGGCGTCAACAGATTGGCGCGCTAGGAAGGGGGGGTGAAGAGAAAAACATCGAACCGGTAATCTGCAACCTCTCTCTCTCCGTGCCCTTGAGCTATGGTGACAATCCGTGCGAAAGGGATCTCTGTCAGCTGCGCTGGGGGGCAGCGCCAAGAAGCCGATCCGTTGACGATTGCCCCTCAGCTCCCCTGGCCGGTGCCCCGGCATCGTCGGTCTCCAGGAGGCTGGACCATTCGCTCCTCTGATCGGTGTCCCTGCTCCTCCCCAGTAGCTCCAGGAAGACCGGTTTTCCGCTTTAGCAATGCAAGTTCAATCCTTGGTAGCGGCGGTTCAAGGCCTGCAGCACCAGCAGGTGGCCCCGCGGCAGCCGGAGCCATATCCATCGGTTCCGGGGGTGGTGCAACCCAGCCAGCATTCCTTCCGAAGGAGATCACCGTCCCGGAGGCTCACCACCGTCATGCCTCACCCAAACCCCCCCACCGAGGAGCCTCTAAGAGACCCCGATCGCCTTCTCGCCACGCCAGTATTTCTCCCAAGCGGCGGCACAGGAAGGAGGTGGAGCGTCCCCCCGGCATCGCCGTCACCCTTCCCATCCTCAGAATCCTCGGGGGAGGGGTCCTTCGATGGCAGGATAGCCCGCCGAGCCGAGCGTCGACTCGATGAGTATAACCAGCGGTTGGAGGAACTCAGCTGCCGAATCACTCACCTGCTAGAGGCAAACTATGACAGCCGGCCACCGCTGTCCCGCCGCATCATGGAAGAGCCCATCTCCACCCGGTTCCACCTCCCCTAGCTGGATCCATATGACGGAACCACGGATCCCCTGGACCACCTGGAAAGTTACAAGGTTCTCATGCAGGTCCAGGGAGCCATCGATTCGCTCATGTGCATCGCCTTCCCTGCCACCCTGAAGAAGGCCGCCCGGGCTTGGTACTCTCGCTTGCCGCGCGGAGTATTGATTCTTTCCGTCAGCTGGAAAGAGCCTTCTTGGCCCATTTTGACGCCTGCCGAAAGATTCTAAGGGTGGCTGACAGCCTCTTCGCTGTCCAGTAGAAGAGTGGCGAGTCCTTGTGGGATTACGTCGCTCGGTTCAAGGAGGCAGCCCTGGAGGTCTACAATCTTGAAGACTCAGTGGCCACCTTGGCTTTGAAGCGAGGGCTCCGTCCATTTCGCTTCGCGAACTCCCTTAACAAGAAGCTGCCCGGATCTTACGCCGAGCTTTTGACTTGGGCCCAGAAGTATATCCGCGCCGAGAGGCTGATTCCTCTCAGCGCGAGGCGAGCGGGAGTGTCCCCAAGAAGTCGACCAGCCCTGAGCCTGTCGAAGTTCGACCCAGGAAGCCCGAACCTCCCCGCTGACCAGACAACCGTCCTCGAGTCCCGGCGTAGAGAGACGAGCCCTACACTCCTCTGCTCGCTCCTATATCGCACATCTTGCTCGAGATCGAGGGAGAGTCTTATTTTCAGCGCCCACCTCCGATAAACCCAAAAATCCTCTGCAACAAGAACCTTTACTGCCGCTATCACCGGACCAAGGACACGACACCGATGACTGCCGCAAGCTGGGAAAGTTCGTTCGAAGGAACAACCCGGATACTCCTGGTCCGTCAGCGCCTCCGCCGCCGATGATCGACAATGCTCCAACCGAGAAGACGATGGTGATGATTTCCTGGGGGGCAGGCGGCCCGTCCAAAAGGCCGAGAGGGGAGAGGAGTTAGATCCTGTAATTCTTTTTCTAAAAAGGACTTAGAGGGGGTGGTGAATAAAAATGATGATAGCGTCGTCGTGTCTATGACGATTGCTAAGCACCTGTAAAAAGAATTCTGATTGATAGTGGAGCTCGTGGATGTTTTGAATTATGATGCTTTTGTTCGTATGAACCTGTCGCCCGACCTGCTCCGGCCCGTCACCATGCCCTTGATGGGGTTCACTGGAGACTCTGTGAAAGTTGAGGGGGAGGTCACTCTTCCCGTCACGGCTGGCACGGCCCCGTGCCAAGGCACAGTCTTCATGAACTTCCTGGTGGTCCGAGTGCCCCTCGCCTATAATGCAATCCTTGGGAGCCTGGGCTCAACCTTTTGATGCTGTCATATCCACTAAGCGACTCCTCGTAAGGTTTCCCACCATGGAGGGAGTAGGGAAGATGCAGAGGGAGCAGAACCCACCCCCGCTTTGCTACCACATGGCCCCCAGTCCATAGGGGGTGGTGCCTGCACCCGCACCGGAAGCGCTAGACCCCCGGGATCTAGAGAGGAGAGAAGAGCCGGCCGAGCACCTGCTTGCTTTCCATCTTGGGGAGGACCAAGCGAGGATGATTCGGATCGGAGCCCTACTCTCGGAGGAGGCCCGTGACCAGCTCCTCGCTTTCTTGCGGGCTAATGCTGATGTCTTCGCTGGTCGGCGTCCGATATGCAGCATTCCGAAGGAAGTGATTACCCACCAGCTCAACATTAAGCCGAGTGCCGACCCGTTCGGCAAAAGAAGAGGAGCTTCGCTCCTGACGGGCAAAAGGCCGTGGATGAGGAGGTGCGAAAGCTGTTGGCAATCGGTCATATCCGTGAGGTGCACTACCCGACTGGCTAGCGAATATCGTGATGGTTTGCAAGGCCAGTGGGAGCTGGAGGATGTGCATGGACTTCACCGATCTCAACAAGGCGTGCCCCAAGGATAGCTTCCACTGCCCCGGATCGACCAGCTAGTGGACGCCACGTCCGGACACAAACTCTTAGCTTCATGGATGCATTTTTGGGGTACAACCAAATCAGGATGAACCCAGCTGATGAAGAAGCCACCTCCTTTGTTACTGAAAAAGGGATTTACTGCTACAAGGTGATGCCGTTTGGGTTGAAGAATGCCGGAGCCACCTATCAGAGGTTGATGAATAAGGTCTTTGAGGACCAGATCGGGCGTAACATGGAGGTGTACGTGGATGATATGCTGACCAAGAGCACTAGTATTGCTGACCACATCGCCGACCTCGCAGAGACCTTCAACAACCTGCACTGGTACCGGATGAGGCTAAACCCCCGCAAATGTGCTTTTGGGTGGCAGCAGGCAAATTTCTGGGCTTTATGGTGACCCAACGGGGGATCGAAGCTAATCCTGACAAGATTTGGGTTATCTTGGACATGAGGCCCCCAGCTAATAAGAAGGAGGTGCAATGCCTAACCGGGAGGGTCACGGCCTTGAGTCGTTTCATGTCAAGGTCGGTAGAAAGGTGCCTGCCCTTCTTTAAGGCACTGCGTAAGGTCAATAGCTTTGAGTAGACAAAAGAGTATCAGGACGCCTTCGAGGAGTTGAAGCATTTTCTATCCACTCCCCCGCTGTTGTCCAAGCCAAGGGGTAGAGAAGAGCTCTTTCTATACCTTACAGCCTCCCCAGAGGCCATCAGTTCTGTGCTCATGCGTATGGATGCCGACGGAGCACAGAGGCTGGTCTATTACACCAGCAAGGTGCTTCATAATGCTGAGACCAGATATTCCAGGACTGAGAAGATCATTTTTGCCCTGGTGGTCTCTACCCAGCGCTTCCGACCCTACTTCCAAGCTCATCCCATCGTGATGCTCACGGACCAACCTCTTCGGACCATCTTATCCCGTCCGGACACCTCTGGTCGGTTAGCCAAGTGGGCCATCAAGCTGAGCGAGTTCGACCTATCTATTCGACCAAGGTCTGCCATGAAATCTCAAGTGTTAGCTGATTTCTTGGTCGAGTGTTCTTGGACCGAGAGATGTTCGAAGGAATCGCGTCCGGAGGTGCATGTAGATGGAGCAGCAAATTCTCAAGGAAGCGGGGTCAGGCTCATCTTTGCGAGCCCCAAGGGAGAGGTGGTGGAGTACGCCCTTCGTTTCAATTCTCGGCCACTAATAACCAAGCGGAGTATGAAGCCCTGTTGGCGGGAATGAGGCTAGCTGAGGAGCTCGGTGCGGGGTGTCTTAAGGCCTTCACCGACTCCCAGCTCATTTCTGGGCAAGTGACTAGGGAATACGAAGCCAAAGACTTGACCATGTCCTGCTACCTGAGCAAAGTGCAGTCCCAAGCCTCTCGGTACTCTAACTTCCGCGTTATCTACATTCCCCGAGCGGAGAACGCTAGGGCCGGCGCACTGTCCCGATTAGCCACCTCGGCCGACGGGACCCTGGGAAGAACGTATGTGGAGCACTTGTAGACCCCGAGCATCGAAGCCGTGGATGAGGCACTACCGGTTGAACAAGGGCCCTCCTGGATGGACGCCTATGTCCGGTATTTGGCCGACGACACTCTCCCAGAAGACCCTGCCGAGGCCAGGCTACTCAGACGGCGGGCTTTAAAATTCCTGATGATGGACGGGAAGCTTTATCGAAGATCATTTTCTTACCCGGTCCTTAAATGCATCGGACCAGTCGAGGCAGACTACATCTTGTGGGAAATCCATGAGGGCATCTGCGAGAGTCACCTGGGGGGCAGGACCCTAGCTTACAAGGCCTTACGGCAGGGGTACTACTGGCTGACCATGAGGGAAGACACGGCCGAGGTTGTTAAGAAGTGTGATAGCTGCCAGCGCCACGCCAATGTTCAGTGATAGCCGTCATCTCAGCTAACCCCCCAGGCGGCACCTTGGCCCTTCGCCCAGTGGGGTATGGACATCTTGGGACCATTCCCCCCAGCCTTCGGATAACGCAAGTTCTCCTAGTGGCCGTCGATTACTTCACCAAGTGGATTGAGGCCGAAGCCCTTGCTAAGATCACTGAGAGTAAGGTAAGATCCTTCTTTTGGAAGTCTATCATATGCCGGTTCGGACTACCACACACTCTGGTCACCGATAATGGCTGGCAATTTGACAAAGCGCCCTTTGGAAATTCTGCTCCGAACTGGGCATACATCAGAGATTCACTTCCGTCGGGCATCCTCAAACCAACGGAGCGGCCGAAGTAACTAATCACATCATTCTCCAAGGACTGAGAACCCGACTGGATGGTTGCAAAGGGCGGTGGGTGGAGGAACTCCACATTGTGCTATGGGCCTACCACACAACGCCACGAGCTCCCACCGGAGAGACCCCATTCAGTCTGGTCTTCGGGTCTGAAGCTTTCATCCAAGTGGAGATAGGTTCCCCGAGCCCTTGGATGGAGTCATACAGTGCGGAGGATAACCCGGACCAGTTGTGAGCCAACCTCGACCTGGTGGAGGAGGTGCGAGACCGAGCGCGACTTCGGATGGCGGTCTACCGGCAATGAGCCGCCAAATATTACAACGCCCGCGTGTGCCCCAAGACCTTCTTGCCAGAAGACCTGGTCCTTTGGTGAGCTGAAATCTCGAGGTTGACGGAAGGAGGCAAGCTAGCTCCGAACTGGGAGGGGTCCTATCGGATCGCCGAAGCACTTCGTCACGGAGCATATAAGGTTGAAGAATTGGATGGGAGGCTGCTCCCCCAGATGTGGAACGCTGACAATCTCCGTTGATACTATCAATAGTACATTTCCTTCTTACATTAAATACCATACTTGTGTTCTATTGGGTTTTCACCCCTCATTTCACATCAATGAATTTGAGTTCTAGCATCTCAGTTTTTCCATAAAAAGCCCTGGGTCAGCCAGGCATGAAGCCCAGTGTACCACTGGCAGAGCAATGTACCATCGGCTCTCGACAACTAAAGCCCGACCTCCGGTCGGCACAAAAAGCCCTGGGTCAGCCAGGCACAAAGCCCAGTGTACCACTGGCAGAGCGATGTACCATCGGCTCTCGACAACTAAAGCCCGACCCCCGGTCGGCACAAAAAGCCCTGGGTCAGCCAGGCACGAAGCCCAGTGTACCACTGGCAGAGCATGTACCATCGGCTCTCGACAACTAAAGCCCGACCCCCGGTCAGCACAAAAAGCCCTGGGTCAACCAGGCACGAAGCCCAGTGTAGCACTGGCAGAGCGATGTACCATCGGCTCTCGACAACTAAAGCCCGACCCTCGGTCGGTACAAAAAGCCCTGGGTCAGCCAGGCACGAAGCCCAGTGTACCACTGGAGAGCGATGTACCATCGGCTCTCGACAACTAAAGCCCGACCCTCGGTCGGCACAAAAAGCCCTGGTCAGCCAGGCACGAAGCCCAATGTACCACTGGCAGAGCAATGTACCATCGGCTCTCGACAACTAAAGCCCGACCCCCGGTCGGCACAAAAAGCCCTGGGTCAGCCAGGCACGAAGCCCAGTGTACCACTGGCAGAGCGATGTACCATTGGCTCTCGACAACTAAAGCCCGACCCCCGGTCGGCACAAAAAGCCCTGGGTCAGCTAGGCACGAAGCCCAGTGTACCACTGGCAGAGCGATGTACCATCGGCTCTCGACAACTAAAGCCCGACCCTCGGTTGGCACAAAAAGCCCTGGTCAGTCAGGCACGAAGCCTAGTGTACCACTGGCAGAGCGATGTACCATCGGCTCTCGACAACTAAAGCCGACCCCTGGTCGGCACAAAAAGCCCTGGGTCAACCAGGCACGAAGCCCAGTGTACACTGGCAGAGCGATGTACCATATGCTCTCGACAACTAAAGCCCGACCCTCGGTTGGCACAAAAAGCCCTGGGTCAGCCAGCACGAAGCCCAATGTACCACTGGTAGAACGATGTACCATCGGCTCTCGACAACTAAAGCCAACCCTCGTCGGCACAAAAAGCCCTGGGTCAGCCAGGCACAAGCCCATGTACCACTGGCAGAGCAATGTACCATCGGCTCTCGACAACTAAAGCCCGACCCCCGGTCGGCACAAAAGCCCTGGGTCAGCCAGGCACGAAGCCCAGTGTACCACTGGTAGAGCAATGTACCATCGGCTCTCGACAACTAAAGCCCAACCCCCGGTCGGCACAAAAAGCCCTGGGTCAGCCAGGCACGAAGCCCAGTGTACCACTGGCAGAGTGATGTACCATTGGCTCTCGATAACTAAAGCCCGACCCCCGGTCGGCACAAAAAGCCTGGGTCAGCCAGGCACGAAGCCCAGTACCACTGGCAGAGCGAGGTACCATCGGCTCTCGATAATTAAAGCCCGACCCCGGTCAGCACAAAAAGCCCTGGGTCAGCCAGGCACAAAGCCCAGTGTACCACTGGCAGAGCATGTACCATCGGCTCTCGACAACTAAAGCCGACCCCGTCGGCACAAAAAGCCCTGGTCAGCCAGGCACGAAGCCCAGTGTACCACTGGCAGAGCGATGTACCATCGGCTCTCGAAACTAAAGCCCGACTCGGTCGGCACAAAAGCGTTGGGCCAGCCAGGCACGAAGCCCAGCGCATCCTTGGCAAAGCTGCGTGCAAGCAGCCCCTGGAAGTTTGAGTCCTAGCCTCCCGAGTCTGGTGCTCCATCGGTCGCCGGGAGTCTATATTCTCCAACTCTAGGATTCGGTCCTATGAGACTAAGTCGAGGTTGTTCGAGAATGAATTAAAGGTTATTCCTTAGAACCGACGAAGCCCCTAGGGTCCCACGTCGGTAACCAAGGGACTTGAGGAAAGGACGTAATAGGATGAAGACAAATTTTGTCGAAGAAAAGATTATATCAAAAGTTCTTACAAAACGCCGATCAAGCCGGACTTGCAAAAAAAAAAAAGGGGGGGGGGTTACAATGAGAAGCTCATGGCTCGGCTGGCGCATGCTCGTCGTCAGATGAGCCGACCTCGAAAAGACGTTCCGGCTCGACTTCAAGGGCCTGTGGAAAGTCCAGGTCTCGGGCGACCTTTTCCTTTCCACGTTGGAACCCTTGAAGATACGCCTCCGCTGAAGCTTCAGCCAGCTCATCCGTGAAGCGCTCGGATGCCCGAAACTCTTCAATAACCCTGGCGGCCCTAGCCTCCACAGCTGCCTCCACTTCAGCAGCTTGAGCCTCTCTCTCTGCGGCCAGAGATGCCACCACTATCCTCTCGGCCTCCAGGGCACGATCTCTCTCCTCCTCAGCTTTCTTTGCCCTCTCCTCGGCCTCCTTTGCCCTTTCCTCGGCCTCTCTCGCCTTCTCCTCGGCCCTCCTTGCCTTCTCTTCGGCCTCGCCCGTCTGATTCTCTGCCGCCTGGATGGTCACGGCCAACTCTGAAATGTGAAGGTCTCGGGCCAGCAGCGCTCTCGGTCTCCATTAGTTGGCTGAGAGCCGCCGCAGACGGTTGGCCTCAACTTCCGCCCGGCTCTCGGCCGCTCTTATCTCATCGGCCCGGGCGGTCCTGGCCGATTCCAAGGCCCTCTCGGTCGCTTCTGCTCGAGCGCAGCCTCCTCCGCCTCCTTCTAGGCCTCTGGCATGAGGGTCTTTCCCCCATGGATGACCTCCCTCGTAGCGGCCAAGAGTTCGCAATCTGTAGTCAGACCTCATGTCAAAAAGAGAGAGGAAGAATAAAGGGGAATCCAAAAGCGAGAAGCTGTAAGTCTACTTACTTTGACCAGGGCCGCGTAGGACTCTCGGAAGAAAGTAGCCGCCTTCAACTGGCTGAGCTCTTCCTGAACCTCGGGCAAGAAAATTGATGAGATGAGCCGCTCCGCCAGCATCCATCATCTAGAATGGAGTCCCGGTGCAGCCTTTGCCTGGCTCCATTCCCTCCCGCAGCCCCTGCGGTTTCGGATTCAGCGCATGGGGGGCTGCTTGCCGGTGTTTGCTCCGGAGACGGACCTGCAGCCCCCGATGGTCCCTCTCCCTAGTTCCTTGTTACCTCTGCAAGAGCTGGTCCACGGGAGGTGGGAGGTTCCTCCGCTGTCGCTGGCTCCTCCATGGCCGGCTCCTCCACCATCGCCGGCTCCTCCGCGGCCGGCTCTGCTGTCGCTACCTCCTCGGCCACTACCCTTTCAGGTGGGGTGTCGGTCGTCAAATCGATCTCCGGGGCTACTGGAGGCTCTTGCGGTGCAGGTGGCTCGGGTACCCACACTGTCAGGCGTTTCGGGGCCGGTGCTTGCTGCCCCTCACTCGGCCCCTCTCGGGCCCTTTTTAGCCGCGGCCTTCATGAGTTTGCGGGTTGAATTTTTATAGCTGTGTAACATCGGCAGGGTTCAGTAAAATAAATAAATAAATAAATAATGAAACAGGAAGACTTTGACTAAGTATAAGGGAGACTTACCACGGTGGGAAATGAGACCCGCCGACTGGAGGTTTTCCTTTGTTAGAAGTAGGTTGTACCGAGGGATGTCGGTAGCCAACAGCTGCCCCAACGCTTCCTTGTCACCGGGGTGGACAGTGGAATTCGTATTACCTCGGAGGTTGGGGTCCCCCCACCGGGGCCTAACTTGATCAAGATTGGCAAAAAAGAACCAGGATTTCCACCCCTTGATGGAGGAAGGGAGAAGAAGTTTAAGGACTCAGCCGGGTCGGGCTGAAATAGCCACCAACCCTTCTGAGCCCGGAGGATGTAAAAAGAGCGAAAAAGAGAGACTCTAGGGGTAATGTGGAGATGATGGCAGAGGACGACGAAGGCACTAACAACTCGGAGGGAGTTCGGGACCAGCTGAGAAGGGGTCAGGGAGTAATAGTCGAGGAGGTTCACAAAAAAAAAGGAAGGGTATGCGGAGGCCCACCCTCAGAGAAATCTCGTAAATGGCCACTCGGCCCGGTCGAGAGGAGATCACTCTATCGTCGGGATTCAGGAGATAGAGCCCAACATCCGAGGGATTTGGTAATGGGCCCGATGTTCGCCAAATCCTGGCCTGTCACCGTGGAGGCAACCCCTTCCGGGGATTCCGCCTCCACCCGTGAGGAGGTGCCGGCTTCGCCCGGTGTCTCCTTGATGGGGCCACGCCAGCCGCCGTCGGACGCCTCCCTACGGGAGCCTCACCGGACCCGCCGCTGGGCCAGGGGGACGCGGTCCTCCGAATCAGAGGACCACTCAAGAGGAGGTGAAGGAGAAGGGGGAGAGGAAGGAGAGGCATGAATCGTCCTCCGAGGTCTAGGACTGGGAGCTCATTGTTGGAAGAAGAAATAGAAAGGTCTAGAAGGGACGAAGATCTAACTTGGGGAAGAAAATGGCGTGTGCGGAATCTCAGATTGCAGGGAGGGCCAGGAGGCGGAAGGTCAGGGAGCCAGGGGAAGAAGACAATGGAAGCAGGAGCAATATGGCCAGATTCAACCCCACCCGAGTTTTATTGGATTTGAATTATCCCGCCTTGTCTCGTCAACCATGTGGACTCTCACCGTAGGTAGGGCTGCCTCAATGATCGCTTGGCGCGTGGTACGATCCGCCTCCGGCCAGCGATGAGATGCCACTAACGTCATCGTTATGATGGGTAATGATAGCACCACCTTCCACACAGACTTCGAAGGATCAACCTTGCCTCGAGGACGATCGTCGCGGATCGGTGGATGGTAGTGGCCGCCCTTTCACATCCCCACTCGACGCCCACATAAAGTCATTGCAGTGCCCAGAGACATGTGTTCGGGGGCGGTTCGCAAAGGGCGGGGATCATCCACTTGGGAGGTGACACCCCTTTCGCCTCGCTGAAGTGGGCCCGCTTCGCCTCAGGGGTGAGGGGGCATCTGATATGGCTGATCCAGCATCGTCAGAATAAAGATAACGGCGACTATCGGAGGCCCTCTCGGCCTCTTGAGCCTTCCCCTCTCGGTGTCGGCCTCAAGCCACAGCTTCCGGGCCTCATGAACAATATCTCAACCCCCGAGACCCCCTCGGTCTCGGGCTGCATGAACAGTGCTCGGCCTCCTGAGCCTCCCCCCTCTCGGTGTCGGCCTCAAGCCACAGCTTCCGGGCCTCATGAACAGTATCTCAACCCCCGAGACCCCCTCGGTCTCGGGCTGCATGAACAGTACTTGGCCTCGAGTTCCGCTCTCGGCCTCAAGCCACAGCTCCCGGGCCTCATGAACAGTATCTCAACCCCCGAGACTCCCTCGGTCTCGGGCTGCATGAACAGTGCTTGGCCTCGAGTTCCGCTCTCAACCTCAAGCCATAGCTCCCGGGCCTCATGAACAGTATCTCAACCCTCGAGACCCCCTCGGTCTCGGGCTGCATGAACAGTATCTCAACCCCCGAGACCCCCTCGATCTCGGGCTGCATGAACAGTGCTTGGCCTCGAGTTCCGCTCTCGGCCTCAAGCCACAGCTCCCGGGCCTCATGAGCAGTATCTCAACCCCCGAGACTCCCTCGGTCTCAGGCTGCATGAACAGTGCTTGGCCTCGAGTTTCGCTCTCGGCCTCAAACCACAGCTCCCGGGCCTCATTATTGATCTTCATGAGAATTTGACTCTTTATGGTGCTGAAAGGGATGTGGCTTTCAAACATCCATGGAAGAGTCTTAGGCAGATATGTGATCTCTTAGGCTCCATGGGACCTCTTATGAGTATTCTTAGTCCATTGGTTGTTCTTCACTTCGTGCTTCTTTTCAGCTTATTTCTTATATTCTTTTCGAGTTATGGTCACCTCTTCAACATTAATGTACTTTGCTCAAGCTAAGAGCTTAGCTGGATCTTTAGGTAAGCACATGATGAGACAGAAGCTAAATCTAAAGTTTCTTAGATCATTTATAATAGCTATGACGGCTACTGAGGTGTCTAGATTATGGATCCTTATCTTGAACCACTAAATATAATTCTTCAATGGCTTGTCCTTTCTCCATTGAACTGCTATTAGGATTGCAAAGGCCTTCTGATGCTTTTAGCTACTAATAAAGTGACCGATGAATTGCTAGCTCAGCTATTTAAAGGAGTTGATTAAGGCAGTTCGAAGGCTTGAGTAGTAAGATCGAATTGCCTTCTTCTGGTTCACTAGGAAAGCTTGGCACATTATGGCATTTGAAACATTGTAAAGAAGCATCAGGGCTTTGAAACTTTCAAGATAGTTGACGGGATGAAAGGTTCCATCTTAAGGCTCTAACTAAAATAGCTTGAATTTTAAAGAAACAGCTTAGCTATGATCTCTTTAGTGAATAGCAGCTTCTTAGAGAGCTCAAGCTAGTCAATCACATCTGTCTCCTTATCTCAGACATCGTCCATAATAGCTCCAATTCTTTGATTCATCTCCTTCAGTTGCCAACCTATTTAATTTTTAGGTCAGCTAGCTATAGCAATTCTTAGGCTTGATTCAAGAGATCTCAAGGTTTCTCATCGAGCTTTGATTGAGGTTGGTCATTGCTCGAGGCTTAATGGGTCCTTTAATTGATCTGCTAGCTTTTTAGATTAAACCCTTGCGCAATCAACTTTTGCATCAAGTTCATTATAGCCTCAATATATTGCAAGAGGGAGATGAATTCATCTTGATTAACTACTGCTCTGCTGAAAAGATTTAGGTTAGTTGGAATTCTTATTGAATTCTAAGAATTGACTTAAATATTGCTTTGTCTTTTGATTTTTTCTCTTACATGATATTGCTAGAGGCTTATACTCTTTCTTACGGATAATGCTAATATATTGTTATTTAGATTTACCTTTCAAATGCTAGTTAACATGAACATGAGAACTTGTTTGATAGAGCATTTACAGTAAATTTGAAGGTGATCTAATGTGAAAAAGAAAAAGGGAAAGAGAAGAAAAGGTTTAATTTTTTTTTAATATATATGTGTTGACTCCTTATTGATTTTGATGATTACAAAACAATTAAGTAGGGTACTAATATGTTTATTATGGAAACAAAGATTATTGCAAGTAAATACAGCATATCAAGAAGATGTTTCAATGAACTACAAAGTCATTTCAAGTTTCATGACCCTCTGGAGTTATCGTTTAAACAATTAGAATTGTTGCTGCATTGCTTTGGCCGAACAACCTTGTTTTCTAGTTACCTGGGATGGTTCTCTAGCTAACTGGATTGCCTGGAATTGCTGCTTCATTACTTTGGCCAAACAACCTTGTTTTCTAGTTAGCTGGGATGGTTCTTTAGCTAACTGGATTGCCTGAAATTGCTGCTGCATCACTTTGGCCGAACAACCTTATTTTCTAGTTAGCTGGGATGGTTCTCTAGCTAACTAGATTGCCTGTTATTCTCCCTGGCCGAATGGATGGTTAAAACAGCTAACTGGATGGAATATCTAGCTAGCTATGTTGCATGATTTTACTCTCTGGCCGAACACATCATTGAATTAGTTAATTGGACATGAAGTTCAGCTAACTAAGGGTTGCTGATAGTCCTCATGGCCATATGGATTTTGGAAATAGTTAAATGGATTGTTGATCTAGCTAACTAGTTTTCCCTGCAAGCTCTCCTGGCCATATGGATTTTGAAAATAGTTAACTGAATTGTTGATCTAGCTAACTGATTTTCCCTACAAGCTCTCCTGGCCGTATGAATTTTGGAAATAGTTAACTAGATTGTTGATCCAGCTAACTAGTTTTCCCTGCAAGCTTCCCTGGCCGAATGGATTTTGGAAATAGTTAACTGGATTGTTGATCCAGCTAACTAGTTTTCCCTGCAAGCTCTCCTGGCCGTATGGTTTTTGAAATAGTTAACAGGATTATTGATCTAGCTAACTAGTTTTCCCTACAAGCTCTCCTAGCCGTGTGGATTTTGGATTTAGCTAACTGGAGTTCATCACCAATTAACTAAATTGGAAATGGAATGCCTTCTGACCGTGCACATGGTTAATCTAGTTAACTAGACTTTCAGTCCAACTAACTAATGGGAATCAGAGTTTCTTTCTGGATGTGCTCTTCATTGATTTAGTTAACTAGGAGTAACATCCAGCTAACTAAACCAGCTGAATCTTCTTTTTAGCCGTGCACACAATGGAAATAGCTAACTGAACTTTCAGTCCAGCTAGCTAAGGATCAATGGCTTTTCTTCTTGAACGAATTCATGCTTCATTTAGTTAACTGGATTTACATCCGGTCAACTACGGAAATCTCTCTGGATCTCTTTGGACGTGCTCCTCTCAAACCAAATTCTATTCAGCTAAAGTATATCTCATTTAAATGATATCGAAGCACTCCTCTCTCTCTCTCTATTTTCGGCAACTATCAATGCATTCAATGCTTCAGGAAATTTCTTCAACGGTTACTTCTCAACTCTCATTTTTCTTTCCTTATTTTTCGCTTTAGTCTAACAGATAGTTTTTTGCAGATCCAGCTTTATATAGCTGTGTAGAAGAAGAAGATGAAGAAGAGAGTGAACAGTAGAAAGCTATTGTTGCATACATTCGTGGTTGCTCAGTAACAAAGAAAGGAAGTTGTGCATTGAAAGCTCTCGAAGATCATTGACTTCTCATCCTTACTGAATCATCAAAGCTTCCACAAGCATTCAAGGCTTCAACTACTTCAAGAAAATTTTATTTATTACTGGAGATTGTCTACAAAATTGTAAAGTGTTTATTTTTGAATATTTGCTCATTCTAGGAGCGTTTTGTTATTAACATTTTCTGAACTTAAATTGAATCTTATAAAGGGTTGGATTTAACCCTTGGTTGCTTGGCATCCTTATGCCGTGAAACAAGAGGACTAGTCAGGAAGGCTAGGGGCTTGGTTGCCTTGTGCTGTGTAACAAGAGGAATAGCCGAGGAAGGCTAGAGGTTGTAATCATTAGTGATACAATTAGATTAAAATTTTTAAAGGATTTTTGGGGAGTGAACGTAGGTGCTGAGTTAGCACTGAACTACTATAAAATTTTTTGTGTTTGTGATTGCTTGCATAATTTTTGTGATATTATTGTGTTTACATCACTACACCACTACCGATTGAATTTTGATTTGTGATAAGCACATATTTGCACAATTAATTTTTAAAAAATATCCAATTCACCCTCCTCTTGGGTTGCTACCTCTGGGCAATAAGTGGTATCAGAGCAGCGTGCTCCTGATCTCTTTTGCTTTAACTAGCTTGAAGCCAAAGATCATTAGCAATCCAAATGGGATTTGTTTGGACTGAAGGACAGTCAACCAATAGACCACCCTTGTTCAATGGAACAAACTATACTTATTGAAAAGCACGTATAAAAATTTTCATATAAGCACTAGATTATGATATGTGAAGAATCATGATTAATGGACCTCACACATCCACCACCAAGACTAATGGTCTTGACATTCCAAAATCAGAAATTGAATGGGATGAGCAAGATAAGAGGTTAGCTCAATTGAATGCTAAAGCTATGAATATTCTTTACTGTTCACTTGATGCAAATGAATTTAATCGTATTTTTACTTGCAATTCTGCTAAGAAAATTTGGGATAGATTTGAAGTCACCCATGAGGGTACTAATCAAATCAAGAAATCCAAGATAAATATGCTTGTTCACAAATATGAATTGTTCAAAATAGATTATGCTGAAGATATCACTGACATGTTTACAAGGTTTACCGATATTATTAATGGGCTAAAAAGTCTAAAAAAATCCTATACTAATGGTGATCTTGTTAGAAAGATTTTGAGATCCTTGCCTAGGTCTTGGAAGGCCAAGGTTACTATGATTTAAGAAGCAAAGGACCTCAACACACTATCACTTGAAGAGTTAGTTGGTTCATTGATGACTCACGAGCTTCAGCAACGACAACACATTGATGAGGATGAGTCAAAGAGGAAAAGAACAATGGCCTTAAAGAGTACCACTCAAAATGATGAAAGTGAAAAAGAACTAGTGATAGTGAGGAGGATGATGAAATGATACTTATTTCTAGAAAATTTAAGAAATTTATGAGAAGAAAGAAGTTTGAAGGAAGAAGAAAATAATTCACAAAAGAAGAACACAACAAATAAAAGGAGAAAGCTGAGCCTCCAATATGCTACGAGTGCAAAAAGCCAGGACATATCAGACCAGAATGTTTCTAATTAAAGAAAGGATCCAAAAGAATGATGAAGAGAGCAATATTAGCTAGATAGAGCGACAGCGAGGTTACAAGTTCTAAAAATGAAGATAAAAATGAAGTTGCCAATGTATGTTTCATGGCAGATGATAATGAGGTAAGTCCTAGCTTTCTAGATGACTTTACTTTTGATGAATTATATGATACATTTTATAAACTGCATGATGATTTTACAAATTTGAGTTCAAAGAATAGAAATTTAAAAATGAAATTAAGGATCTTAATCTTGAGAAAAAAAATCTCAAAAGATAATGAATCTTTGCTAAAGGAAAATCAAGATTTTAAAAATGAAGTAGATAAATTAAAGCCAATTGTAGATAGATTTATATTGAGTTCAAAAAAGTTAGAAATGATACTTAGTAGTCAAAGAGCTATTTATAACAGAGCCGGTCTTTGATACAATCCTTTGAAAGATAAAAGTTTTTGAAAAAGATATATGTATATGTTGATAACTCTACAAAGATTACATGCTTCAAATATGGTAAATTAGGACATAAAGCTTATACTTGTCACACACACAATGTTAGAAAAGTATGGGTTTCGAAAGGAACTATTTAGCTAACCCCAAAGGATCCAAGAAAGCTTGGGTACCTAAAAGTAAGACTTAAATTGGTGTATGCAGGTATGTTTTGCAACCAGAGCAACTAAAAAAATGGTATTTAGATAGTGGGTGTTCAAGACACATGACGGGTGATGAATCATAATTCATCACTTTAGATACAAAAGATAGAGGTGTTGTTACTTTTTGTGATAATGGCCAAGGTAAAATAATTGTTATGAGCAAAATAGGTATCACACTTCATGCTTACAATGATAATGTTTTGCTTGTTGATGGCCTGAAACATAACTTGCTTAGCATTAGTCAATTATGTGACAAAGGTTTTAAAGTTATATTTGAATTATCCTTATGCATTGTTATAAATCTTGCTAATGAGTGTATGAATTTGCTGGTCATAAGCATGGTAACGTATATATTATTGATTTAAATAATTTGTATAACCAGAATGTTGATTGCCTAGTTTCTATAAATGCTAAAACTGATGATAGTTGGTTTTGGCATCGTAGATTAGCTCATGCAAGCATGGATTTATTGTCTAAACTAATCAAAAAGGATTTAGTGAATGGTTTGCCAAAACTAGTTTTTGAAAAAGATAAAATTTGTGATGCTTGTCAATTTGGAAAACAAATCCGAGTATCTTTCAAATTAAAAAAATTTGGTTTCTATCACTAGACCTTTGGAGCTCTTGCATATGGACCTATTTGGTCCTACAAGAACAACTAGTTTAGGAGGAAAAAGATATGGTTTTCTTATGATCGATGATTTTTCACTATTTACATGGGTTTTATTTTTGACTAGCAAAGATGAAGCTTTTCCCTCATTCAAAAATTGTTTAAGAAGATTACAAATGAAAAGAGTACTTCTGTCTTATCGATTCGAAGTAATCATGGCAAAGAGTTTGAAAATCAATCTTTTAAAAATTTATGTAATGAAAATGGCATTGAGCATAATTTTTCTGTACCTAAACAACCCAACAGAATAAAGTTGTAGAAAGAAAAAATAAAACTTTAGAAGAAATGGCCCGTAACATGTTGTATGAAAGCAATCTCCCAAAGTATTTTTGGGCTGAAACAATCAACACGGCATGATATGTTTTAAACCGTGCATTAATTAGATCTGTTTTGAAAAAGACCCGTATAAACTTTGGAAAGGTAAAAAATCCAACATTGGTTATTTTCATATTTTTGGTTGCCAATGTTTTGTTTTGAATAATGAAAAATCGAATTTTGATAAATTTGATGCTAAATCTGATGAAGGTATTTTCTTTGGTTATTCTTCACATAGTAAAGCTTTTAGAATATTCAATAAAAAGACTTTAGTAGTTGAGGAATCAATTCATGTTATATTGATGAATTTAATGATCTTCCATTAAGAAAGAGAAAGGGTTTAAATGATGCAGATAAAATTGATGGTCAACTCAAGAACATCACTTTGGAAGATAAGGAGAATTCAACTAGACAAAAGGTAAATGAAGAAAATAACAAGAATCAACCTGAAGTATCACAAGGTAATGATGATTTAGAAAGGGAATGGAGGTACGTTCACAATCATCCTAAAGAGTTAATTTTAGGTGATCCATCTCATGGTATTAGGACTCGATCATCATTTAGAGACACTTACAATAACTTAGCTTTTGTATCTAAAATTGAACCTAAATGCTATAATGATGCTAAAGATGATGTTAATTGGATAAATGTCATGCATGAGGAACTTCATCAATTTGATAGAAATAATGTATGGACTCTTGTTGATAGGCCTCATGATCATTCAATCATTGAGACTAAATGGGTATTTAGGAACAAATTGGATGAATATGGTAATATAATTAGAAATAAAGCAAGATTGGTAGCTAAGGATTATATTTAAGAAGAAGATATTGATTTTGATGAGACATATGCCCCTGTTGCTAGATTAAAAGCTATTAGATTACTTCTTGCATTTGCTTGCTTTATAAATTTTAAATTGTATCAAATGAATGTTAAAAGTGTTTTCTTAAATGGATACATTGCTGAACAAGTCTTTTTGGAATAACCACTCGATTTTGAAAATCACTTATTTCCAAATCATGTATTTAAGTTGAACAAAGCTTTATATGTTTGAAACAAGCTCCTCGGGCTTGATATGAGAGATTAAGTAAATTCTTGATCGGCAATGATTTCATTCGAGGAAATGTGGATACAATCTTATTTATCAAAAGACAAAATGATGATATGCTAATTATTCAAATTTATGTGGATGATATCATTTTTGGTGCTACTAATGACTCTTTATGCAAAGACTTTGCAAAGCTTATGCAGGAGAGTTTGAGATGAGCATGATGGGCGAACTTAACTACTTTCTCGGACTTCAAATTAAACAAAGCAAAGATAGGATCTTCATAAGCCAATCTAAGTACATCAAAGAGATGATCAAGAAATTTGGCATGAAGACATCTAAGAGTATCGGTACACCTATGAGCTTATCTTGTAGACTTGATTCTAATAGTACTAAAAAATCTATTGATTTAAAACTTTATAGAGGCATGATCGGATCATTACTGTATTTAACTGCAAGTAGACATGATATCCTGTTTAGTATTTGTATGTATGCTAGATTTCAAGCTAATCCTAAAGAACCACACTTGTTGTTAAAAGAATTTTTAAATATTTAAGTGAAACTATAAATTTAGGACTTTGGTATGACAAGCAATCCAGTATTGACTTAATAGGATACACAGGCTCAGATTTTGTAGGTTGTAAATTAGACAGAAAATCAACTAGTGAAACTTGTCAATTTCTAGGTATAAACTTAGTCTTCTGGTTTAGCAAAAAGAAAACTTCGTAGCATTATCTACGGTTGAGGCCGAATACATTGTAGCTGAAAGTTGCTATGCTCAAATCTTATGGATTATGCAGCAACTAGAAGATTATGGCATCAAACAAAATGGCATTTCAATAAAATGTGATAACACTAGTGCAATCAATTTGATTAAGAATCCCATCCAGTATTCTAGGACCAAACACATAGAAATTAGACATCATTTCATTAGGGATCATGTGAATAATGGTGATGTTATAATTGAATTTTTTTGTATTGAAAAGCAACTTGCTGATATTTTTACAAAACCGTTCAAAAAATCTAAGTTTTGTGAAATTAGAAGGTAACTCGGTATGATTGATCCTTCTATTCGGTAAGTTAGCTTGTTTAATTGTTGGTTGCTTTGTCATGCTTATTGAATCCTTAGAAGTCCTTTGTATCCTTTATATGATTATGATAATCCTAGTCTCATGAACACTTCCTAAATTTACCTTCCATATTTTATCTAACTTCGGAAAATCTTCATGCTTGAAACCTTGCATGTTCCAGCTAACTATCAAGTTAGCTATCTCCATTTGCATGATTTAGCCTTACCGCCACCTAAACTTTTGTCCTTTTCATCTCAATTGACTGGAAAGTCAACTGGTAACTCTTTGGACAAATCCCATGTGGCCGTGGCCACTTCTCTTCTTGCTGAAATTCCAAAAGCATTTAATGCTCTTACCTTTGGTTCTTCAGTTGACTAAAGAGTTAAGTTCAATAAATGAGTTAACCAACCAGCCAACTGTTGCTTCTTTTCACTTTAATTCCTTCACCTACCGGCACTTATTTCATTTCACTCCATTGCATTTATCAATCAACTGACCAGTTAACTAGGAATTAAACCTTCAGCTATCTGATCAGTCAACTGATTGGAATTCTATACAAACTCCTCTTCACCGTGTACTGTTCTCTTTTCTCCCTCCAAACCGATTCCTTCCTAGTCTTCACCGAGCTCCTCTCCATTCAACCGGTTCCTCTCTCATTTCTTTCACTCTTCACTCCTTCCATTCCAAGAAAAAGGGAAGATGGCGCCTAAAAAAAAAAATTTGTGCAAGGAAAGATGATTCCACTGATCTTCGTAGGAAAGCTACATTTTCTTCTTCTTCGCAGAGCTCCACTTCATCAATCGCCAACATTGCAGCTAGAGCCTTAGCCAATGGGAGGTTAGTGGACTTTAACTTCCTAGATCAAGAAGGATTTAAACTAGGTAGATTATTTGCTGCACATGGTTGGACTAGTTTATTGAAAACCAAAAGACTATCTATCCTGACCTTATCCGCGAGTTCTATGAAAACATTACCTTTGGTGATGGTATCATCTCTTCTAGTATTAAAAAGGTCAAGATAGAGTTTGACAGTAAGTTACTAGGATCTGCCTTAAACATTCCTGTTGTTGGTGTTATGGAAGATTTTCTTTGTGATAAAGGTTATAGAATTGCCGTTGTACTTGGTTTAGAAGATGGTGAAGCTGACAATATTGTAAATCTTGATGCAAATAAGTTAAGTATTGAAAACAAGTTACTTCATAGCATCATTGCAAAAATCTTTGCTCCTCGTGCTGGATCTTTCAATGTTGTAACCGACCGTGATGTTTGCATTATGTGTCATATCTTGAATGAAACTCCTCTTGATCTTTCTGAACTTATGATGACCATTATGAAAGAAGCCTTAGGACGAACCAAAGCCGCATTGCCTTACGACATGTTTCTTACCTATGTTTTTGAATTTTTCCATGTGAAACTTAAGGGTGAGATAGTTATAAAATTACGTCATTCTGATATCTTTAATGCTCACTCTCTTCATCGTATGGATTATGCTAAGCATGATGGTATTTGGACTAGAGTTAAAACTAGGAAGGTGAAAACCCTGTTCCTCCACCAATAATCCAACAACCTCTAGATCAGCCTCAACAAAATTATCCTTCTCCTGGATTTTTTAACTTTGACTTTCATTAGCCACATCCTTTTATGACCGCAATGAATGAGCCACATCCTTTCATGTCTTCTGCATCCGAGTTACATCAATATACTCTACCTGAGCCACCTTCTTATAATGACAATCCTACTCCTCAGCGTTCCACCGTTGAAATCTGTGAAGAACAGATACAACGGATTATCCAAGAATTATCCTTTGCCCAATCTAGTAGAAGCTTCAGAGACAGTGGATCTTCTGTCAATGACTATTCCATGATACCCGACATCTTCATAGTTTTTGAGACACTTTCCCAGGTTGTGATGAGTCAGAAATAAATTGAGCATGATATGCAAGTTCTTAATGGAAGAGTTTTTCACCACAATGAAACTGTGATGGGTCGTATACTTGGAGAAATCAACCTGTTGAAAGCCAAGCTTGAGTGTTTTGAAGATAAAGCTGAATGGAAGACTTTTCAAATGCGTGCCAATAAAAGCCAAACCAAGGATGCTTTCAGCGCTGTTAATTGCTGGACCTCTTCTATTGCCAGTTTATCAGCCTCCTAGAGCAGCATCTTACTTCTTTTCAATCAGTTCCTCCGATATTTGTACAAGATATGTCTTATTCCCATCCTCACCTTCGGATGCCTCCACCACAGTCTCACAAGTACAAGCCTAAAGCTTCTCGCTATTAGAAAGGATCTTCATCTAAACCTTCTATTATTTCCTCTGATGATGATAAGTAGATCTTATATGTTTTTCCTGTATTTTGAAACCTATCTTACTGATGTATATTTGCTCTAGAACCTGATGTTTGAATCAAGCCATTGGCTTACTATTTTGTATCAATGTTTAATTATGCACTCATGGTATCCCAATATATTGTGTTTTCTGCTTACGCTTACTAAATGAATGTTGATGAATATCTACCAAATGAATGTTATGATAAATGCTTAACTTTGCACATTCTTCAGCCGCCTCCTTGATTGATGACAAAAAGGGGGAGAAGAATAATGCATACATTGAGAAATGAAGAAAATGATACTCCATACATTCAAATATATAAGGGAAGAAAATTTTATGAAAATTATTATATATACTTAATGGTTTTGTTATCATCAAAAAGGGGAGATTGTTGACCCCATGTTAATTTTGATGATTACAAAACAATTAAGTAGGGTACTAATATGTTTATTATGGAAACAAAGATTATTACAGGTAAATACAACATATCAAGAAGATGTTTCAATGAGTTACAAAGTTATTTCAAGTTCCATGACCCTTTGGAGTTGTCGTTTAAATAATTAGAATTGTTGCTGCATCACTTTGGCCGAATAACCTTGTTTTCTAGTTAGCTGGGATGGTTCTCTAACTAACTGGATTGCCTAAAATTGTTGCTGCATCACTTTGGCCGAACAACCTCGTTTTCTAGTTAGCTGGGATGGTTCTCTAGCTAACTGGATTGCCTGTTATTCTCCCTAGCCGAATGGATGGTTAAAACAACTAACTGGATGGAACAACCAGCTAGCTATGTTACCTGATTTTACTCTCTGGCCGAACACATCATTGAATTAGTTAACTGGACATGAAGTCCAGCTAACTAAGGGTTGCTGATAGTCCTCATGGCCATATGGATTTTGGAAACAGTTAACTAGATTGTTGATCCAGCTAACTAGTTTTTCCTGCAAGCTCTCCTGGCCATATGGTTTTGGAAATAGTTAACTGGATTATTGATCGAGCTAACTAGTTTTCCCTACCAGCTCCCCTGGCCGCATGGATTTTGGACATAGTTAATTGGATTGTTGATCCAGCTAACTTGTTTTTCCTGTAAGCTCTCCTGTCCGTATGGTTTTTGGAAATAGTTATCTGGATTGTTGATCCAGCAAACTAGTTTTCCCTGCAAGCTCTCCTAGCCGTATGGATTTTGGATTTAGCTAACTGGAGTTCATCACCAGTTAACTAAATTGGAAATGGAATGCCTTCTGACCGTGCACATGGTTATTCTAGTTAACTGAACTTTCAGTCCAGCTAACTAATGGGAATCATAGTTTCTTTCTGGATGTGCTCTTCATTGATTTAGTTAACTGAGAGTAACATCTAGCCAACTAAACCAGCTGAATCTTCTTCTAGCCGTGCACACAATGGAAATAGCTAACTAAACTTTCAGTCCAGCTAGCTAAGAATCAATGGCTTATCTTCTTGAACGAATTCATGCTTCATTTAGTTAACTGGATTTACATCCAGTCAACTACGAAAATCTCCCTAGATCTCTTTGGGCATGCTCCTCTCAAACTAAATTCTATTCAGCAGAAGCATATCTCATTTAAATGATATCGGAGCACTCACACACACCTCTCTCTATTTCCTGCAACTGTCAGTGCATTCAATGCTTTGAAAAATTTCTTCAATAGTTACTTCTCAACTCCCATTTTTCTTTCCTTATTTTTTGTTTCAATCTAATGGATAGTTTTTGCAGATACAAAAACTTTATATAGCTGTGTAGAAGAAGAAGACGAAGAAGAGAGTGAACAGTTGAAAGCTATTATTGCATACATTCGTGGTTGCTCAGTAACAAAGAAAGGAAGCTGTGCATTGAAAGCTCTCGAAGATCATTTACTGCTTATCCTTGCTAAATCATCAAAGCTTCCACAAGCATTCAAGGCTTCAGCTACTTCAAGAAAATTTCATTTATTGTGGAGATTGTCTACAAAATTGTGAAGTGTTTATTTCTGAATATTTGCTCGTTCTAGGAGTGTTTTGTTATTAACATTTTTGAACCTAAATTGAATCTTGTAAAGGGTTGGGTTTAACCCTTGGTTGCTTAGCTTCCTTGTGTCGTGAAACAAGAGGACTAGCCAAGGAAGGCTAGGGGCTTGGCTGCCTTGTGCGGTGTAACAAAAGGACTAGCCGGGGAAGGCTAGGGTTTGTAATCGTTAATGATACAATTGGAGTAAAATTTTCAAAGGATTTTTAGGAAGTGGACGTAAGTGCTGGGTTAGCACTGAACCACTATAAAAATTGCTGTGTTTGTGATTGTTTGCATAATTTCTGTGATATTATTGTGTTTACATCACTACACCACTGCCGATTGAATTTTAATTTATGATAAACATATATTTGTATAATTAATTTTTAAAAATATTTAATTCATTTCTCTTTTGGGTTGCTATTTTTGAACAATAATATAAAAAATATTGTAATATTCAAACTAGTTTAATTAGAAGAAGGTATAACTCTCGCAAGTTGAGTTCTGTGGCATGCCTGAGTATGAAAGTGTCCTTATGAAGGTACAAAGAGCCATTCTTATTTAATCATCTCAATGGCACATGGTTGGATATGCTTTACTCTTGAAGTGGGTGAGGGGGTCCTTGCTTTCCCATGCAAGTGTGCTCTGATTGGTCACCATATGTATATTTTTTGAGCGGTGGTCACGTAGTGTCTCAGCTAGCACCGGAAAGGAACTAGAAATTAATTTACGGACTAAAAGGCGTGCACGTTAAGTATCAAACTCAAACTTCGGCCGCGCCTGAGGACTGAGGAATAGCATAGCATTCTTTTTCGATGTAAAGGTAATGCGTGCCATATATAATTGCATGCCGTGGGCAGAAGAAGTAATTAGATAAGGAGAAATCTCATCACTCACGGGTCTTTAAATAATTCCTTCTCTCTGAAGTAAAATAGCAGCCGTTAAGAAGGAGAAAAAAAAGAAAGAGAAAGAAAAAGAGAAAGAGCTTTACGCCTTTACCATGGAAGGAGCTTCTACCTGTATGTTCCATCGCCTGGAAAAACTTAATTAAACCGCTTGAATCTTTCCTCAGCCCTCCTCCTGCATGGCCTTGATGCACATGCATGCTGCCCATCTCAGAGGACCACCGTCGTCCTCTCTAGCAGAGAGTACGTACTGCAGCCCAAGACCATATCGAGAAACAAAAACAGCGTACCATTCTCTGATTTCTCATAGAAAATTAAGGACGAGTTACGGTAGATATACACTGACTAATTTGTCCAATATAAATAATTAATAAATATGTATTCATCTTCCAGCGCCATGCGCATCAACGGGCTATGTCCACGTTTCAGACTGGAGTTCCAAGGTTCCATATCGCCTCGCCTCGCCTCGCCTCGCTTGAGCTTAGCCATCCAAAGAATGGTACATGTATTTAAATATCAATAGCCATGCAGTTTGCTGCTTTTTTCTTTTTTGGTCAGTATCGGTGGGCAATGTGAGCACGCTGCTGGCAGTTTCTTCTTTGTCTCTGCTCATATTTCTTAAGAGGATGGTAACAATTTTTGGTGTTTGCTTGATCATGCTGTTGGGTTTGGGCTCCCTTTCTATATGGAGAAAAGGCCCAAATGTATAAGTCCATATTGTGTCACATTTGTCTAAGTGATGAGTCTGATTTGGTAAGAATCCCTAATCAGTGATGAGTCTGATTAGGTAAGAATCCATCTTGGTAAGAATCCCTAATCAGTGATGAGTCTGATTAGGTAAGAATACAACTTGGTAAGAATTCCTAATCAATGGTGAATCTATTAAGGTGATATTAGGGTTAATTTTTGAGAGAGAGAAGAGAGCCGCCATTCGAGAGAGAAGAGAAGAAGAAGCTCTTCTCACACAAACTCAGAGCAGCCACCATAAAATTGCTACTGCAGATTCGTTCACCGTTAGATCGGGCTAAAATTTTGACAGTAGGTTTGGGATATCTGGTTCTTCATTCTGAACGGTTGGATCGGTGAAACAAAGTCTGAGGTGCAAGAAACTTAGGTCGGATAGTAGTTCTATTTTTGGGGTTTGTTAAACTTCTTGGTTCTCTATTGTAAGCTTCTTAGCTTTATTGTTTGGTTGGCTGTGAGCACTCATTCGTGTTCTTATTTGATACTCTCTTGTACCCTTATTTGATCATAGTGAAGCTATTTCTTTGGTCTGAATGACCCATGGTTTTTACCCTTGCTTTGAGGGGTTTTTCACGTTATAAAAATCTTGGTGTCTCTTGTGTGTTTGTGATATTCAATTGCTGTCACAAATTTTGTTATTGCTCCTCACAAATTCTTGTAAGTTGGGGGAACATATCTCCGCTGCATATTATAATTTGTTACTACTGTGTTGTTGTTTTTCCCATCAGAGTAATATCAGAGCTCTCAGGTTTGGGGCTATTTGACTTGCCTGAATGATGGAGGCAAATACAAATAAGATAGTTTGTTTGAATGGCACTAATTATCATTTGTGGAAGGGTAAAATGAAGGATTTGCTATTTGTGAAGAATTTGCATCTTCCTGTGTTTGCTACTAAGAAGCCAGATTCCAAGTCTGATGAGAAATGGAAATTTGAACATCAGCAGGTTTGTGGTTTTATTCGGCAGTATGTAGAAGATAATGTTTATAATTACATTGCTAATGAGACACATGTTAGAGCCTTGTGAGAGAAGATTGGATCATTGTATGCCTCTAAATCACGGAATAATAAATTATATTTATTGAATTCTCTGATGAATTTGAGGTACAAGGAGGGGACTTCTATTTTAGATCACTTGAATGAATTTCAAGGGCTCCTAGATCAATTGTCAGGAATGTGTATCAAGTTTGATGATGAAGTATTGGGACTATGGCTACTGAATACTTTGCCAGAGTCTGGGGAGACATTTCGGGTTTCAATTACAAACTCAGTCCCTAATGGTATTGTTACTTTGCAAATGGCAAAGGATGGTGCTCTTAATGAGGAGATGAGAAGGAAGGCACAGGATACTTCATCTCAGTCCGAGGTGCTTGTCACTGAAAATAGGGGGAGAAGTCAGAGAAAAGAACCAAAGGGTGGTAGAGAGAAGAGCAGAAGCAAATCCAAGTCAAGATACAAGAATGTGGAGTGCCATTATTGTCACAAAACAGGGCACATATAGAAGAATTATTTTCTGAGGAAAAGGGAGAACAAAAGCAAGAAGGGTAAGCAGAAAGAGAAGGATCGTGATGATGATGATGATCGTGTTACCACTGCTACCGGTGATGATCTTATTATTCTTCGTGACCTTGAGTCAGTTAATCTTGTATCAGATGAGAGCATGTGGATAATTGATAGTGGCGCTACACTGCATGTTACACCAAGGAAGGAGTTCTTCACGTCTTACACTTCTGGTGACTTTGGAGTGTTAAAGATGTGTAATGATGGTGTGTCTAAGGTGATTGGTTTTGGTGATGTTTGCCTGCAAACCAACATGGGAATGCAGCTGCTGCTTCGAGGAGTCAAACATGCTCCGAATGTTCGCTTTAATTTGATTTCTGTGCAGATGCTTGATGATAGTGGTTATGATAATCACTTTAGTTCTAGAAAGTGGAAACTCACCAAAGGTAACTTGGTTATGGCTAGAGGAGAGAAAATTTCTAAACTGTATTGAACAAAAGCTTTGGTTGCTAAAAACAGTGTGAATGTCGTGGATATGGAGGCATCTTTGTGGCATCGAAGGCTTAGTCATATCAGTGAAAAAGGGCTGAACTGCTTAGCTAAAAAGGATGTGCTTGTAGGATTGAAGAGTAAAAAGTTGGAGAAGTGTTCTCATTGCATGGCTAGTAAACAAAACAGAGTATCCTTTAAGAAGCATTCTCCCTCAAGGAAGTCAGAGTTGCTTGAATTGGTGCATTCTGATGTTTGTGGTCCATTGAACATAAAATCCTTTAGTGGTGCACTTTATTTTGTTACCTTTATTGATGATTGTTCCAAAAAACTATGGGTCTATGCATTGAAGACAAAAGACCAGGTGTTGGAGAAGTTCAAACAGTTTCAGGCTTTAGTTGAGAGGTAGTTAGGCAAGAAGCTGAAATGTATTCGTACTGACAATGGTGGTGAGTATTGTGGACCCTTTGATGTCTATTGCAAGCAGCAGGGTATTGTACATGAAAAGACTCCTCCTAAAACTTCTTAGCTGAATGGTTTAGCAGAAAGGATGAATAGAACATTGATTGAGAGAGTGAGGTGTATGCTCTCTGAAGCAAAATTACCCAAACACTTTTGGGGTGAGGCACTGTACATGGCAGTGCATGTTATTAATCTTAGTCCTACAGTTGCTTTGGACAGTGAGGCGCCGGACAAAAATTTGTTTGGCAAGAATGTTAGATATGATCATTTGCGAGTCTTTGGTTGCAAGATATTTGTGCATATTCCAAAGGATGAGAGATCCAAGTTGGATTCTAAGATGAGACAGTGCATCTTTATAGGTTATGGTCAAGATGAATTTGGTTACAGGTTTTATGATCCTATTGAGAAAAAGCTTATTAGAAGTCGTGATGTGGAGTTCATGGAAGACCAAATCATTGAAGACATTGATAAGGTGGAGAAGACTACACCCGAAAAAGGTAATAAGCTGATTGATGTTGATCCATTTCGGTTGCCTGTTCACAATCTGGATAATGCTAAGAGTAGTGTTCAACAAGATGAGCAACATGATTATGTTGATGATCAACAGCTTGGAGATGAGTTAGATGTTCCAACTAATGATGCTGAAGAGAAACATGAGATGTCATAAGATGATAATCTTAGTTATGATCTTGAACCACCTCAAAGTCAACTCAGGAGGTCTAACAGGCAGAGACAACCATCTACAAGGTATTCGTCTGATGAGTATGTGACCTTGACTGATGGGGGAGAACCTGAGTGTTTAGAAGAGGCCATTGAGAGTAAAGAAAAACAAAAGTGGTTGGATGCAATGCGAGATGAGATGCAATCTCTGCATGACAATCACACTTATGATTTGGTGAAGTTGCCTAAAGGCAAGAGGGCCTTGGAAAATAGGTGGATTTACAGGGTGAAACATGATAGTAATGCTGCATCTCCAAGGTATAAAGCCAGATTAGTGGTAAAAGGCTTCAGACAGAGGAAGGGTGTTGATTTTAATGAGATTTTCTCATCTGTGGTACAAATGTCTTCTATTAGAACCGTGTTGAGTTTGGCTGCTACTCTTGATTTGGAGGTAGAGCAAATGGATGTGAAAACTGCTTTCCTTCATGGTGATTTGGAGCAAGAGATTTATATGAAGCAACCTGATGGCTTTCAAGTTGAAGGCAAGGAAAACTATGTGCGTAGGCTAAGAAAGAGCCTATACGGTTTAAAGCAGGCTTCGAGGCAATGGTACAAGAAGTTTGAGTCTGTCATATGTGAGCAAGGCTATAAGAAGACTACTTCTGACCATTGTGTCTTTGTTAAAAAGTTTTCTGATGATGACTTCATTATCCTGTTATTGTATGTTGATGACATGCTTATTGTTGGAAAAAATGTTTCTAGGATTGACAGGTTAAAGAAGCAGTTGGGCAAGTCATTTGCAATGAAGGACATTGGAGCTGCTAAGCAGATTCTTGGTATAAGAATCATGCGTGATAGAATGGAGAAGAAACTTTGGCTGTCACAGGAACACTATATTGAAATGGTGCTACAAAGATTTCAGATGGAAAATGCCAAGGTTGTAAGCACTCCTCTTGCTACTCATTTTAAGTTGAGTGTTAAACAAAGTCCTTCAAATGAAGTTGAGAAATTAGATATGGAACGGGTTCCTTATGCTTCTACTGTGGGTAGTTTGATGTATGCTATGGTGTGCACAAGACTAGACATAGCACATGCTGTTGGTACTGTCAGTAAATTTCTGTCAAACCCAGGTAGAGAGCATTGGAATGCAGTGAAATGGATTTTAAGGTATCTTCGTGGTACAACTAGTATGAGGCTTTGTTTTGAAGGTGATGAGCCCACATTGGTGGGGTACTCAGATTCAGTTATGGCTGGAGACATTGATTCCAGAAAGTCCACTTCGGGCTATATGATTAAATTTGCAGGGAGAGCTGTAGCTTGGCAGTCTAAGTTGCAGAGGTGTGTAGCATTGTCAACTATAGAGGTAGAGTTCATTGCCATTACTGAAGCACGTAAGGAGTTGCTATGGGTAAAGAAATTCTTACAGGAGCTAGGCTTTGTTCAGAACCAATATCTGTTGTTTGTTGACAGTCAAAGTGCTATCCATCTTGGTAAGAATCCAACTTTCCATTCAAGGTCCAAACATATTGATGTGAGGTATCATTGGATACGTGATGTTTTGGATGCTAAGCTGTTGGAGTTGGCTAAAATTCATACTGATAATAATGGTGTTGATATGATGACTAAAGCATTACCAAGAGGAAAGTTTGAAACTTGTTGTGAGATCGCCAGTTTGGCGGTTATCTCCACATAGTTATGAGGGGAAGATATGTTGGGTTTAGGCTCCCTTCCTATGTGGAGAAATGGCCCAAATGTGTAAGCCCACTTTGTGTCACACTTGTCTAAGTGGTGAGTCTGATTTGGTAAGAATCCCTAATCAGTGATGAGTCTGATTAGGTAAGAATCCATTTTGGTAAGAATCCCTAATCAGTGGTGAGTATGATTAGATAAGAATCCAACTTAGTAAGAATCCCTAATCAGTGGTGAGTCTATTAGGATGATATTAGGGTTAATTTTTGAAGAGAGAATAGAGCTTCCATTCGAGAGAGAAGAGAAGAAGAAGCCCTTCCCGCACATACTCAAAGCAACCACCGTAAAATCGCTACTGCAGATTCGTTCACCATTGGATCGGACTGAAATTTTGACAGCAGGTTTTGGAACATCTGGTTCTTCATTCTGAACGGTTGGATCGGTGAAACAAGGTCTGAGGTGCGAGAAACTCAGGTCGGACAGTAGCTCTATTTTTGGGATTTGTTAAACTTCTTGGTTGTCTATTGTAAGCTTCTTAGCTTTATTGTTTGGTTGGTTGTGAGCACTCATTTATGTTCTTATTTGAGACTCTCTTGTACCCTTATTTGATCATAGTGGAGCTATTTTTTGGTCTGGACGATCCGTGGTTTTTACCTTTGCTTTAAGGGGGTTTTCACGTTAAAAATCTTGGTGTCTCTTGTATGTTTGTGATATTCAATTGCTGCCACAAATTTGATTATTGCTCCTTACAGATTTTTGCAAGTTGAGGAAATATATCTCCACTGTATATTGTGATTTGTTACTACTGTGTTATTGTTTTCCCATTATATGCAATAACGGAGTTTTATCTCATTAGCTGCATGCGATCCTTGTTTTGTATGGAGTAAATATTTTAAGATAATTCTCACTGATCGAGAGCCCGTACTGACAAATTTTTAACTCTCACGTTGAGATAATCTTCTGAATATATACTTGTTTGATCAATAAAGAAATTCTATTCAAATAATATCTTTTGATTAATATTTATAAATTATACCAAAAATAGATCTTAAGTTCTGACTCATATATATGAACTAAAAAAATACTAAAGTTTATGATGAAATATAACGAAATTTAATTTTAAATTTTTTTATGAATTTTTAGCTTAATAATAAGAACATTAAAATAAGAAAAGTGTGTAAAATTCCATCCATCATGAACCAATGATCTTATATATTTATTAAGAATTAAAGAGTTCGAAAAATAATGCCTTTTGGATTAAGACTGGACATTGAGGTTCAAAGATAAAATTATAAATGATAATGGAATGAATTGGAATTAGTTTTTACCCACCCTATTTTTTAATTCTTCACCTTGTGCGGACTAGCTAGGAATTTTCAACCTGGCTCTCTGTTGCCATGTTAGAATACTTAAAAAAAAAACAAAAAAAAAAAAACAAAACACAAAATTATCTTTGAAATACATGCTTTAAAAATAGTTAAAAATTTATTAGATATTTAAAAAACTTAAAAATATTTAAAAATATAGATTTGGAATATTTTTAGAATAGATTTTGATGTAGGGAGTATTTATACCTACCTTTCACCGATTCTAACCATAAAATTTTAATTTTTTAGTAAAACTCATTACGAATCTGATCAAACTCAAAGGTCCATCTCCACACAGGATAACATTGAAAAATTCTCGAAGCCACAGCTGGGATGAGCTTGGGCCTTTCTCTTCTACCTAACTTTGATGTCGTTTGCCATGGCTGGCAGCCGGTAGGTAGGTGAAACCGGTGTCGATGATCGAGATCTTGGAGTTGGAGGTTCAACGGTTCCCGGTGCGCTGCTGCCTGGTTTGGAAATTGGAATTGGAGGCGTGTCATATCGTGCTTTATTATTATATTAATTTCATATGGATGGATGGATGACCAAATTAAAGGGTGTGCTTTCAGAACTTTGTACCCACCTTCCTTCAACCTATATCAATCAGCCTTACGTTTCAAGAAGCAAAAGCAAACTGTCCCTGTTGTTCGAATATTTTAATTCTTTTGTCTCCTTTTTAGCTGTATCTACTCTGTTTAAATGATTATAATATTAGACATTGCGTGGCAGGCATGAAATGACAAAACAGAGCAAAAGGGGTCCAATAGGAGGAGGGAGGTTTGCAAACCATCATACTGGTGTTAACCGAAACAAAACACAAGGGAAAAAAAATGTGAATGATAATAATCTTGCCAAAGGCTGAGGACCTTTAGATGTTATCGCTGCTGCCATGAAGTGTGCAAGGATGCACGGGAGTTGATCAGCAAGTTGATCCTTGTATTTGGCTGCTGTGTTCTACGAACCCGAGGATTATTTATACAGAATTAATTTAATCTTCGAATGAGATGCTGCGTAAAGCCTATATTTGGTCCACACCTGGGACCAGCGCACAGAGGATATTATGTTGTTTTGGATAATTGGAAAGAACTAAAAAATTGATTGGTTGAATATAATTTAACTAAGAAAAAAAAAAAAGCTTTCTATGAAGTAAATTAAACGATTGTGGGGAATTAATAATTAGTGGGGAAAGTTGTCAAGCCTGCTGCTCATTGCTGAACTTTCTCTTACTAGCTCAAGTTTCTGGGATCAATTGTTTATTTGACATGACATCAGAGTAAAGAATTGCGTGCATGGTTCGGATGTGCGTGAGAAAGTAAGCCTGGTCATCATTTTGACTTATTTATGGTTAGACTACAGAGATGTTTGCGCATGATTTATTTTATTGATCTCAAGCATTTAGCATTCTTTTTTTTTTTTACTTTTGATGGTTCATAAATAAATGCTAAGAGTTAGTTTGGATTTTATTAGTCAACAACCATTTCATATAATTATTTAAAAAAAAATAGATGCAGCATTTCGTTAACTAATACAAACAAGATTTAAGAATAAAATTTGAACAAATGAGATTCACTGATGCCTTAGAATATCTTAGTCTTTAGAATATGAATTCAATGTTATGCTTGATCAAATGATTAAAAATTCCCTCCATATTTTTATTAGAATAATATAAACTATTCAAATAAATGTTTTATTAATATCTTTTATCTATTGATGCAGCTACATGTTTACATGTTTTTTAATGGCCTACACAAAGATAATATTCTCTAGAAAGAAAGCTCATAAAAGAATAAACCTATGTGATAGGGGATGAATAAGGTATATTAAAAAAAAAATTATAATTGCATCGCAATCTATATTTGAATAAATTTAAAGTGTAATCTTATGAGATTCATATGAAGTTGCTATTAGGATAAATCATGTTCTAAAAGGCTGTTAAATTAATTCACTCATTTATAGAAGAATAAAAGTTATATTTAGTATGAGTTTTAATTTGTTCGGTGCTAAATTCTTCAAGCCAAAGGAAGTTGATAAGACACTAAAAGATAAAAATTAAAAAATATTAACTTCTTAAAAAACTTAATTATGAGCCTTTTTAGAGTCTTATTTTATCTTAATTTTTATAAGAAACTTATTTTGTTCTCTTTTTAAGACTCTTATATTATTCTTTTTAGGAGTCTTACCTTGTTAATGTTAAATCCGTTTGTGATTCTAGTGTTTTAATTGTAATAGTTCTTATTGGATTAATTTTGCTCTATAAATAGGCCCTTAGTATACCCTATAAAATAAATAAATGGAATTATAAAATTTTAAGAGATCATTCTCTTTTTCCTAGCTGGGTTAATTTTTTGCTTCTTTATTAGCTCTTTGGTTAACTTCTTGATCAGTTATTTGCTTGTTAAGATTTGGCAACTCTTTTTGGTGATACAATTTGAGGTTGATCTTATCTATCCCAAAAAGTGTATATATTTTTCTTTCCATGATGAATAATGTTTTTATCATAAATTCATGATTGATTTAATAGTATGTGACTAACATTCATAGGAAGAACGTCATGTCAAGCTTCAACAAAATAATTCTTGCCTAATTTGAAGGTAACGAGACATTTATGGTTTATGAAAAATATTAAACCAAGAAACCTTGTAGGGCTTTGGATGCCGCATAACCTTCAAATTAATTTTTTTTACAAGTACATTGAAAAGACATTTATGCTACTCTCTCATAAATAATTGAAAAAAAATTTTCTTGCACAACAATCCACATTACAATAAAAAGATTTGATTTATGTATCATTGATCTCAGGACTTAAATTTATTTGATCAATTTAAAGAAATTAAGAAATGAATTTTGAATCAAATACAAATCAGAGATTTCAAAGTTTCAGAGCTTGGAGTCGACACCTAGAAATCTGGAGCCGACCCCATATTCAATTTTAATCTGATTTTTGATACTAAGCCGACACCTAGAGTTTCGGAGCTGACACCTAAGTTTCAAGTCGACACTTACAGTGTCTGGAGCCGACTCCGATGCGGGGACAGAACGTTGATTTTTTGAGCATCCTGGAGCCGACACCTACAGTATTCGGGAGCCGACACCTGACGACGGCAAGCCAACACTTACTTTTGGAGCCGACTCCATGATGAACTCAGATTTTATTATTTATGGAAAAACGATCTGGAGCCGACACCTGAAAAGCTGGAGCCGACTCCAACCCACCTGGACGAAAAATTAAAAATGCAGATCAGCTCTAACGGTAATATTTTTGATTTCTGACATCTAACGACTATTTTTTATGAATGAAAAATCCTTCGAGGTACACTCCAACGGCTAGATTTCCACCCAAAAATGAATCCTATAAAAAGAAAAACAACCGTTCGGATTCAAAATCCGAGAAGTCTTGAGCCTTATATCCAAGAGAGGAGCTTTCAAATTCAAATCCTTCCACTCACAAAGCTCAAAGAAGAATCCAAGCCATTCAAATAGTAAAAAAAACGGAGGATTCTCAACTAGAAGAAAAAGACCAACTTTTCAATCTTCTCAACTGCATCTACTGTGAGGAATCGGAGCCGAGGCTTGATTCAACCCAGCAAGGAGAAGAGGAAAAGAAGAAAAGAAGAAAAGCTCAAAGCCAAACAACTTCAAACCATGCTTTTCTAAACCTATTTACTTATTTTTGAATATTTGCTCATTGAGGAGCTGTGAAACTTTGTAAAACATTCTTATATTTGTTTGTGCCTAGTTCAATCAAAGGGGATTGAACTAGTGGAGGTTGTTAACCTCGGGTCAAGCTAGTTTAGCTTGAGTTTAGGGTTGTGTGCTGGTGAGCCCGTAAAACCGGCTGGGTTCGTTGTGATCCCGGGTAAAACAACAAGTTTGGGTTGTGAACTTGTAAAACAACTCGGCTGTAATCGAAGAGATTATAGTGTGGACCCAAGTAGGATCTTGGGAGTGGACGTAGGTGTTGGATACACCGAACAACTATAAAATCTTTGTGTTTATCGTGCTTCCATTGTCTCTATCTCTATCTCTATTTTATTCATTGTGCTTTATATTTACATTGCATTTATTTTCATTCATCTTAAGCAAACATTTTTTAAGAGGCTAAATTTTTAAAGAACCCAATTCACCCCTCCTCTTGGGTTGTCATCTGGGCCAACAGTATCACTCTGCTTCTTTTTTAATGTTGTAAATAGAACTAAGTTAGGTAATTCAACATCTTCATTATCCTCTTGTACAACAATAGAATTCTTTAATAGGCACATTAACCGTAGAATATTTTGGCTTTTCCTATATAAGGCCTTTAATTCCTCAATAATTATGATTATGATTACGGTTTCGTAATATCTTGACTTATTTTGGGTTCTTTCGGAGCTTATTTTGGATTTACTCCAACTTTATTTTGAGATGATCCAAGGTTCCAACGCGGTTCTTTCTGCTCAATTTCTTTGTAAATTGTTGTCAACCATCATCAAAATTTCTAGATCAAGTTGGAGAAGACCATTTCTGATCAATTAAGGAGAGCAAATATGGTGGCCACTGGCCGGGTCCATCGGTAGGTGTTGAAACAGATCGAGAGGATTGAATATTAATGGAAGTCGGTGATAGGGAGGAGCATAAGCTTAGTGTTGACAGTGCAGAGTTCGGCCTCGTCTCCATTTGCGGCGGTGAGCTATTGTTGCAGTGGCATGACCTGATTGAAGCTACGATGATTTGATTGTTAGAAATTAAACCTAAATCTTTGATAAAAATCATCGTCAAAAAATTCAAGAATCATTCATGTTCAATCATTAAGAATCAATAAACAATAAACGAAAGCATACCTGAATCTATCTTATTGATTATTCTCTAAAGCCGTGCGATTGATTTTCCAATCCTTATTGTTCATTGTTTTCTAGAGCTGTGGTTGGCATTTTATATTAGCACGTTCTTTCAGAAAGTTCTTTTGAATTTTTTCTAGGATTTTATTTTTGATGATGAAATTCAGAGAAAAAAGTCATACGTGTGATCCAAGAATCATAACCATTGTATATAGATAATTTACTTGTTATCTTTTGTTATTTTTATTTTAGTCCATCATAAAATTATTCCTTAGGTTTCTATATATTAGAGGTTCATACTCTATGAGATACATTAAAGTCTAAAAAATTAAAATCTTAACAGATCATTTTTAGTTAGACTTAACTTTATTTGACAGAATATATAAGTATTTCATACATAAATTAACATCGATGTTGCAACAAGTCTATCATGCTGGCGATAAGAGCACGACGGAGTGGCCTAAGGCAAGTGAAGAGGGCGATGTGTCACCACTCTCGTGGGCAGTTGTGTTTTTTTGCCATGGATTGGGGCAACATAGGATGAAAGGCGTCTATAGGTCCGACGGTGATGCGGGTGGACGGCCGGGGCATGGAGCTATGTTGGCTGTTTGGATCAGGTCCCTGTGTTGGCCCTATTCTCTGGTTGTTATTTTAAGAGGCCACGGACACGGAGAATGATGATTGAGAAGGAACCGAGTCGACGGAGATGAAGTAACTACTGGATGACGACTATTCTAGTGGAGGGTGGATGCTGACTTCTCTGGGAAGGAGAGAAGATGGGTGCGCTGCCCAGCATCCGAGGTAGGGGACCAGCAATGCTACTATTTCATGTTGAAAAATGGGCCGTTTTAACCGTTGAATTATATCCATTGATTGATTTGAATGAAAAATTTGTGATATTTTTTAGTTTCACATAATTTTAAAAAGATAAAAGTATCTTATATAAAAATTTTTTTCATGCTTATGCATTTGGACTCATTTGAGGAGAGCTTGAGGGTCATGAGTAGCGTCATCCCCATGCACGCGCACGCTCACGTCCATACGTATGTGCGAAGGGCGCAATGGGTGCTTTGTAGGCACACTTTGCACTTCTCACATGCGCATCATCACGAGGAGCATGAGGAGTCTTAAAATATTTTCATAATTATAAAGATCTGATGATAAAAAAAATGACCGAATCCAGATCGTACGATGAGGGATTGAGATCATCATTGGATTGGTTGATCGATCGGATAAGGGAACAAGATCAAATACAAAGATCAATCAAATAAAGGATTAATGATAAGTCGTGGCAAGATGGCTCGGCCAAATAGCTCGGCGAGATGGCTCGGCCAAATAGCTCGGCAAAATGATCATGCACCTGATCAGGGCAATCAAGTGATTGCGGTGGCATTGATCAATCGACACATTCGATCTTTGATCAGTAGATCGAAATGGCGTATAGATACGCAACTGATCGCTGATCGGCAGATCGAATCTTGAATTGGCATATAAATATGCACCGATCAGCCTATAATAGCGTACAGATAGCGTGATATTTAGATCAAAACGATGAATCGGCATATCGAAAGCCAATAAGCCCCTTCCTTCACGTCTCTTGATCATATCTGATCAAGTCAAATCGGTTTCAATCTATCCCGTAAGAGTACTTCTAAGAGGCACTTCATACCTATAATTAGGACATGCCACATGCATTCCAAGCATCGATCGAAGAAATATTTTCTCCTTAGGCATTTGCATACTCTGAATTTAAGAGAGTATAGCATTCTTGGTTCGCTATTTTGGTGAATAGTAGTGCTGCTTTCATCAAAAGAAGACTATTGTATCCTGAAAGACAATCGTCATAAATCCGTAAGCACCAGTGCAAAACGAATTTGTCTTAAGGACTTAGAGTTTAACTCTAGACTCGGTCTTGTCTTCCTTTGATTAGGTTAGCCATCACATTCCAATAATCCCACCAATAATCTTAAGACAAATTCCTACTTTCTATCATGGAAGGGCTGCTGTAGATGGCTACAATGCTTGCACCCGTTTAATCCGAGAAACTGAAGAAGTTCTTCGAAACTGACTTCAAAAGGTGGCAATAGAAGATGTGTTCTACGTCACTACTCTGAATCTGGTCAAAGTACTGAATAAAGATCCATCAGTCCTGAAGGAAAGGAAGACCGACAAGCAAGTGATTGTTGCGGTAGATGCATGGAAGCATTCAGACTTCCTATGCAAGAACTACATCCTTAATGGTTTGATAATACTCTATATAATGTATACAACAGTATTGCTACTGCTAAGGAGTTATGGGCATCCCTAAATAAAAAGTACAAGACAGAGGACGCTAGACATAAGAAGTTTATGATCAAAAAATTTTTAGACTACAAAATGGTTGACCATAAAACTGTTATGGAGCAAGTTCAAGAGCTCTAGATCATCCTGCATGAGATACATACAGAAAGAATGTCTCTCAGTGAGTCATTCTAGATAGCTGCTATCATTGAGAAGCTATCGCCATCATGGAAGGACTTCAAGAACTACGTGAAGCATAAGCAGAAGGAGATGGAACTTGAAGATCTAGTTGTCTGCTAAGGATTGAGGAAGACAATAAGAGCCATGACAAGAAGATAGAAGGACAACCTATTGAGCCTAAGGCCAACCTTATAGAAGGAAAGAAGAAACACAAGTTTTCTGGTGAAGGCTATAAATAGAATAAGGGCAATCCAAAGAAATTCAAGGAAAAGTGCTTTATTTGTGGAAAGCAAGGACACAAATTCAAGGACTGTCGTTTCAAGGGAAAAAAAAGAAGAAAAAGATCAATATTATTGATACCCTATCCTAAGAAGTATCCAAAATGATGTTTTAGCTGTTGTGTTTGAAGCGAACATGGTTAACAAAGCTAATGAGTGGTACATCGATACTGGAGCTACCGGATATGTCTACTCTGATAAGAGTATGTTCTCATTATATACTCCTATCAATGGTAGAAATCTAGTTATAAAAAATTTTGCTACATCCAAGATAGAAGGACTTAGCAGCATAGTACTCAAGATAGCATTTGAAAAGAAACTTCTGTTGAAAGATGTACTTCATGTTCCAGATATTCGAAAGAATATGGTGTCAGGCTCCCTCCTAAGCAAACATGGCTTTAGGATGATTTTTGAGTCTAATAAATTTGTACTCACTAAGGAAAGATATTTATTAGAAGAGGTACTTGAATAATAGATTATTCAAGGTAAATATAATGATTGTACACCATAATCTTGAAATGAATAAAAATTCTTCTTCTACTTATATGGTTGACTCATCTTGTTTATGGCATGATAGATTGGGACATGTAAATTTTATTTCATTACGAAAATTAATAAAATTAGAATTATTATCTAATCATAAAATCGATTCATATTATAAGTGCAAAGTGTCTGTTGAAGCTAAGTGATGCAGAAGTAAGAGTAAGAAAAAGGTTGCATGATTCCATTTGGATCTCTGAACCCTAGAAGTCCCATAAGTTTTTCTTTCCTAGTTGGTCGAGTCTAGTCTGTTACTGAGTCATCAAGTTTGGTTTAGTCTAATGTCCAGGTCATACATTTTCATTTTATTTGAGTCCTGTAATAATTCAAGAAAAGTGTATTACTCTTGTTGAAATCTTGCTGAAGATATTCAGAAGAAATCCTAGATTATGCAGTATTGGACAACCATTCGATCTTCTTCAATCTTATTCGTACCCTATCCTTGAGCTCTGCATGGATTGGATCCACTTACACTAGGATTGATGATGTAGAATCAATCTTCTCCCTCCATATCGCCACCTACAAGGATTGGATCCGCTTACACCAGGATTGATGACGTGGGATTAATCTTCTCCCTTCATATCGTCACTTACAATTTTGGCAACCTTGGGCACCCCATAAGAAAGAAATTTGGTGATCCCCTGCTATGCATTAATGGAAATGAAGATCAGCATCTCCATCATTCTAAAAAGGATCTTGTTCCCCATATGCAACTTGTTGACAAAAGGAAAGAAAGAATGATGGCACCCCAAAGCTTTCTTCTTTGCTTGTGGTCCCTCGCCACCCCTCTTTTTGGATTTTCTTTGCTCTATCTCCAAAGCTGAGGACACCTTCTTTGCCCTTGAACTGAGATCAAGGAACCTCACGTGGATGATAGTTTTCTCATACAGAAATGCCGCTAGTTCATGAGCATCATCGTCGGATAAATCAACCTTTCCTTTACTCTGTGATTCGATTCAGTGAAAGTTCATGAGCATGTCTTCTCTGGAGTTTCTCAATTCCAAACTTTCCTGGTACACTTCTTATTTTTTCTAAAAGTCTGTTCCTGAACCGTTACTTTCTATATCACATAATCTGCTCTCTTACTCTCTTTTATGTTTGGATGAATTAGTCATCTTCTAAAAACTTTAAAAAATTAATTTCATTAGTTCATTGTCTACATAATCACCCTTGCCCTTGTACTTCATCACTAAGTTAACAAAAACACCATTTTCTTCAGTAAAAAAGTATTGAACCTCTTGACTTAATTCACAGTGATCTATGTGATTTAAAGTCAGTTCAAACTCGAGAAGATAAAAAGTATTTTATAACATTTATTGATGATTCAATAAGATACTGCTATATATATCTACTAAAGTCTAAAAATGAGGCTTTAGAAATGTTTAAATGTTATAAGAATGAAGTTGAAAATCAACTTGGTAAAAAGGTTAAGGCTATAAGGAGTGATAGAAGTGGAGAATACGATGCACCTTTTGACGAATTTTATCAAGAGCATGGCATTATTCATCAAACTATGACTACTTATTCACCTCAATCTAATGGAATTGCGAAACTCAAAATCGCACATTGAAAGAAATGATAAATGCTATGTTGATAAATTCTGATACACCACATAATTTATGGAAAGAAGCAATTCTCTTGCAAATCATATTCTTAATAAGATATCTCTTAATAAGAAGGATGTTACTCCATATGAGTTGTGAAAAGGAAAGAAGCCTTCTTACAATTACTTAAAAGTGTGGGGTTGTCTAGCTAAAGTAGCTATTTCATATCCCAAAAATATCAAAATAGAACCTAAAACTGTTGATTGTATTTTTATTGGTTATGCACAAAATAGTAGTGCATATCGCTTTCTTGTTATAAATCGGATATATCTGATATACAAAAAAATACAATCATGAAATCAAGGAATGCATTATTCTTTAAAGATATATTTTTAAGCAAAGAAAAATTAGAAATAAGTTCAAATAAAAGAACTTATGATAATACTGTTGGTAGTAATCATCAGGAAAAATATCCTGAAGATAAATACAGTAAGAGGCCAAAAGTTATAAAGTTTTTGGTCCTGATTATGTAACTTATATGTTACAAAATGAATCTCAAACATTTAAAGAGGCAATGATTACACCAGAAGCATCCTTTTGGAAGGAAGCTATTAATAGCAAAATTGAATCCATCATGCATAATCATACATGAAAATTGGTAGATTTACCATCAGGTATAAACTTTGAGGTAAATAAAATTTTTAAAAAAAGTTAAAGGCTGATGGATCAATTGATAAGTATAAAGCCAAATTGGTAGCTAAGGGCTTTAAACAAAAAGAAGGACTATACTTCTTTGATACCTATTCACCAGTAACAAGAGTAACATTCATAAGAATGTTAATTTCTTTGACAACCATTAACAATCATGAAATTTATCAAATTGATGTTAAAAAAATATTTCTAAATGGTGAATTAGAGGAAGAAATATATATAGAACAGCCTGAAGATTTTATTGTTTCTGGCCAAGAAAAGGTGTGTAGACTTATTAAATCCTTATATGGATTAAAACAAGCACTTAAGCAATAGCATATAAAATTTAATAATGTCATGTTATCAAATAGATTCAAAATAATTGAATATGATAAATGTGTATATGCCAAAATACTATCTAAAGGGTATGTAGTGGTCTGCTTATACGTGAATGATATGTTAATCATTGGAAGAAATATTGATATGATTAAATATACAAAGAAAATGTTAATTAAATATTTTGATATGAAAGATATAGGTGTTGTAGATGTAATACTAGGGATTCAAATTACTAGAATATCTGAAGGTATAATATTGTCTCAATCTCACTATATTAAGAAAATATTAAACAAGTTTAATAAGCATGATACTAGCCCGTTTAAAATATGTAGATGTTAATCTATATCTTGTTAAGCATACTAGGCAACCCATATCATAATTAGAATATTCACGTATCATTAGTAGTTTAATGTATGTCATGAATTACACCTGTCCTGATATAGTCTTTGCTATCAATAAGTTAAGCAGATTCACCGTAATCCATGTCCAAATCATTGGATAGCTTTAGTAAGGGTATTAGGATATCTACGATATATCCTAAATTATGGATTACATTATTCAAGATATCCAGCTATACTAGAAAGCTATAGTGATGCCAACTGGATATCATATACATAAGACACAAAATCTACTAGTGGATATGTGTTCACCTTAGGAGGAGGTGTTGTATCATGAAAATCTTCTAAACAAATATGTATAGCTTGATCCACTATGGAATTAGAGTTTATAGCTTTAAATAAAGCTACTAAAGAAGCTGAATGGCTTCGAATTTTTTAGAAGATATTTCATATTGGCCTAAACCTATTTATGCAATATGTATACATTATGATAATCAATCGGCTATTTGCAGAGCTAAAAAAAATTGTATAACGGTAAGTTTAGATATATACGTCGTAAACATAATACCATTAAGCAGTTACTTAAAAATGAAATAATTTCTATTGATTATATTCAATCAAGAAAAAACTCAGCGGATCCGCTGACAAAAGGATTACCAGAGATCAGGTAAAATGTTTATCGAGAGGAATGGGTTTAAAACCTATAATAAAATAATCTTTATAATGGATATCCAACCTAGTTAACTGGAGATCCAAGATCTAGATTTAAAAGGGACAACTAAATTATGAAGAGATCTGCATAGCACTAAGAATGTCTAATCCTACTTATTCCTATGATAATTAGTGCTACATGCTAAGAGTACTAGGATAAGCATTGTTTTTAATGGTTCTTATGACATGAATATCATATGGGGTATAGCAGGATACTCTTAATAAGAATCACCTATGTGAGTATGAACTGGACCAATTCTATGAGAACTTTAAGGTTTTAATTCTCTAAAGCACTCATAAAACCATGAGTTATTCGGGGCTAAAATGAATACAACCATGAGAACCAAAAGAATGCTCGAAAAAAAGTTATGTGATTGTTATTATTTTGGTTGATATCAAAACCAAAAAAGTTCAAGACATCATGTTCACTCTTTAGCAAGTAAACTCAATAACAACTTACTAAAGAAGGTTCAAAGCCACAAACTACCTATCCTGATACAACTTCATTCCATTATACTCTCTAAAGTGTATGCATATTCAATTGCATTAAAATCATTTTATGTGGGGGATAAAATCTTTGATGATCTTTGATCTAAGTCCAATTTTTATTCATATGGGGGATTGTTGGAAAATGGATCATTTTAACCCTTGAGTTATATCCATTGATTTGAATAAGAAATTGGTGACATCTTTTTAGTCCCACATAAAAAGTTTAAAAAGGTAAAAGCACCTTATATAAAATCTCTTTCCATGTTTATGCATTTGGGCTCATCTTGAAAAGAGAGCTTGAGGGTGATACGTAGCATCACTTTCGCTTCTGCGCACGCGCATGCACTTGTGCCAAGAACGCAATGGGCACTTTGTAGGCACACTTTGCACACACTGATCGGGGCAATCAAGTGATCGCGGGCATTGATCAATCGACGCACCCGATCATTGATCAGTAGATCGAAATGACATATAGATACGCAATCGATCACTGATCGACAGATCGAATCTTGAATCGGCGTATAGATATGCACCGATTAGCCTGTAACAGTATATAGATAGCGTGATCTTCAAATCAAAATGACAAATCGGTATATCGAAAGCCAATAAGCCCGTCCTTCGTGTCTCTTGATTACATCTGATCAAATCAAATCGGTTACAATCTATCCCGTAAAAGTGCTTCCAAGAGGCACTTCAAACCTATAAATAGGACATGTCACATGCATTCCAAGTATCGATCGGAGAAAATTTTCTCTTTAGGTATTTGCATAATCTGAATTTAAGAGAGTATAGCATTCTTATTTTGCTATTCTGGTGAATAGTAATGTTGTTTTCATCAGAAGAAGATCGTTATATCCTACAAGACAATTATCATAAATTCCATAAGCACAGTGCAGACCGAATTTAACTTAATTAAGAACATAAAGTTTAATTTTAGACTTAGTATTATCTTTCTTTGATTGTGTTAGCCATCACATTCTAATACTCCTACCAACGTTTCACAAAGGCAGTCTCGGTAACAGCCTTCTCCAAGGGTCTTGGCCGACCGTGGGTGGTGGCTAGTGTCGATGTGGAATCGATCACCTCATGAGCCGAAGAGATTACGTACAAATCTGGGTTGCTAGCTGGACAGGACCATGGACGGTGGTAGCGGTACATGGAGTTCAACGGGGGTCATGAGAGCGCGATAACACTCTGGTGAAGGGAGCGGCGGGCCGCCGGTGGTTGGATGGGGTCAGAGAGAGAGAGAGAGAGAGAGAGAGAGAGCAATGAAGGGAGGAGTGCTTAAGCGACAATGAGGACGCCGGTTGAGTAGAGAGCGATGATGATGACAGCCGCGAGAGGGCCTCGGCGGGTCTCGTCGACGTTGGTGGCCGAAGGCATCGCCGAGTGCCTTGGGTCCTTCGGTTTTGCCTAAACCCTCCTTAAAACCAAGTTAGCAGCGAACAAAGGCCGCAGACAGAACGAAAGCGATGGCCAGGTTCATGCCGCCGCCAGGATGGATGTTACTCTCTTTTTCCCTTTTTCTTCTTTTTTTTTTAACTTTTTTCTCTTTGTGTTCTTTTTTTCAATTTTTTCACTTTCTCTTTTTTTAACTCTTTTATTTTGAAACTAGGATTTTTTAAGGATAGAATAAAAGAAACAAAAAAACTGATAGCAATGATTTTTTTTAAATTAAAGTTTTAAAGATAAAAAAATAAGATAGAGAAGAAAGAGAGGTGATTATTAAGTTTAACAGATTTGGCTTTGTTGCTACCGAAATCTATCCTCGATTCGGATGCGGTCGGGCTGCTCCGCTTGGGTGGACCTGCAAAACAGTCCTCACGCGAGAGGCGTTGGGGATGGCCCTCTGCGGAAGACCCTCCGACGCTCAAGTCAGTGAGATCAGCAATCAACAAAAATGGGAGAAGGCTCTCGCTGAAGAGTCCCTCCCGGGCTCTGAGCAGAACGCTAATGGCGGAAGCTAAGGCAGAAGGAGAGAGGTTTCTAGTGAGCAAGTGCGCATACCTGAGGAGTCGGCAAACGACTCTATTTATAGAGGATCACCTGATTTCCTGGGGGCGTCGTGGGTCCGAAAGTTGTTAGGGTCTGAATCCAGTTTGTTATGAGGTCGGTAGGATTCGTATATTGTTGGTTAGAGGATCGACGGCTAGGAGAGCTTGTTGATGTCTCGAGATTTGGTGAGGACATAGGCTCAGGGCCCTAGGCCACTCTCGCGGGTCCTAGGTCACTCCCGGATATGATTTCTGTTTGAAATCTCACGAATTCGGGTTCTCCCATGCCGAATTCCTAGAGGCATAGATATCGCTCGGGCTAGGCCGAGCGATGGGAGAGATCGGCTAGAGGGGCCGAAGATGACATAGCTCAGCTGGGGCCGAGAGATGATAGCTCGGCTGGGGCCGAGAGATGGTATAGCTCAACTGGAACCGAGAGATGATATAGCTCGGCTGGGGCCGAAGATGTGATTCGCGCCTTGGGAGTCCTTGGTTCGGCGAGGGGCTAAGGCACCCAACTTATCGAGGCTGACTTATCTCGGGCGAGTGTCGCATAGCGGGTAGGAATCAGGGCTAGCCCTAGCCATGTGCACGATTATTGACACACAACGATTTTACCCCTCAACACAGATGATTCGCGCCTTGGGAGTCTTGGTTCGGCGAGGGGCTAAGGCGCCCCAACTTACCGAGGCTGACTTATCTCGAGCGGGTATCGCACAGCGGGTAGGAATCAGGGCTAGCCCTAGCTATGTGCACGATTATTGACACACAACATTTTACCCCTCAACACATGCCCCCCACTCCCTAGTTTGAAACGTAAGTTCGACGTAGGGAGTATAATTCCAGGTGGCATGACTTGAACGGAGGGATCCGGGTTTGACAGCTTGTGCAATGGTGCCCTATTTAATGCTGCGCGGCCGCCGTGCCTTTGTGAGATGTGCCTTTACAGGGCACGTCACATAAGGCTCCTTTGAGGTAGCGGTTGGGGAATTGCCACGTAGCAAATCCCGGTTTTTACGGCGTCCGCAATGGCGGTTCCGGGCGTCTCGGTTGGGATGCCCTATCTTTCTCTTAAGGCGGTTTCTTTGAGGGAAAGCAAAGTCGAAACGGCATCGTCCCTGTTCGCAGCGCTCTTTGTTCTTCTTTGGAGAATCTTGCTCTCTGCTTCCTCTGTAATCTCGCTCGGTGCTTCTCTCGGCCAGCAGGATGATGAGCCCCGATGATATGGTTTCGGAGATTGCCGCCGAGGATTTGGGGAGAATACGCCAAAAGTATGGCATTCCTTCGGATGTCCTTCTGAGATTGCCGGAGCCCGAGCATAGGGTTTCGCAAGATCTGGAGTGCGGGGTCTTTCTTTATGAAGACAGTCTGAAGGCAGGCCTTCGATTTCCTTCACCCCTTGGTGAAGGAAATTATGAGATTCTACAATATTTGCCCGACAATGGTGGCTTCCAACAGTTGGCGCAGCGTCATTGGGTTTATCTCAATGTGCAGCCGGATTCAGGTAACGGCAACTCTTCCTCTCTTTCGCCTATTATTATCTGATGCCTGGGAGGAAATCAGAGTGGCCTTACATTGGACCCCGGAGGTCTTTCAAGACGATAACAGATAAGCCATCGTCTATAAAGGAGTGGAAGGTCAGGTTTTTTATTGCCGAGGGGAACATCGGCTCCGATTTTTCCGGGGATGGGAAAACTTTGTTCGAGATATGGAAGCACATCCGATTCTATCTGAGCGAGAGAAGGAGGACTTGGAGGTCCTTCATGACGGTAGGACGTTTTCGGCTAACGATTTACTATCGGAGGAGGCTCTTTTCGCCGCCGGGCTTAGCCTCCTTGACCCGCATAGTAAGTTTTTTCTTTTTCCATTGATTTCGCTCGAGCAAGTATGTCTCGGTCTGACCGCTTGCTTTCTGTTCCCAGCCAAGAAGTCTGAACTATCGGGCCGCATAAAGAAAGGGTTGAGCAAGCGCCCGAGGGAGAGTAGCGGAGGGGAAAAGCAAGCCCGAGAAGATGGCTCATTTTTTCGAGGAGCGCTCGCCAGAGGTTGAAGCAGTCGCGGCGGAGGCACTGAAAGCAGAGGAGGATACAGAGAGGACTGCTGAGGTCCCCTGTCCTCTAGTGGTGGAAATAGTAGATAGCCCGGATGAAACTCCGTTGGCTTGTCTGGGAGCCCCTTCTTTTGAAGGTGAGCCAATGGCTGGCACGGCGGAGGTTAGTGCCTCTGAGGGCCCTCCTCCGAGCGAGGAAATGCCTCTGGCCTTGGCAGGAGGACAGGAGGGATTTAGGGGAGGCGACGTTGGGCCGCTGTAGTGGAGGCTCAAAAGGAGCCTACGGCTGGAGAACTTCCTCCTGGAGTGGTTGGGGAAATTGATGAACAGACTGAGGCATTGGTGGAGCCTGGGGAGGAGCAGGTGCCCATGATCGAGGGAAGGAGCTCGGACAAGGGGAGAGAGCAAGGTAAAGGTCTTGCAGCCGAAGCTTCTTCCACCAAAGTTTCGGGAAAACTGGCGCCTGGGCTGGCCGAGTTATCCGAGGAATCCCAGGTTAGAATTCTGCTGAGGGAGGCCGAGAGATCAAAGGCTTCTCAGTCGGAGGTCGCCCGGACCGATCCTTCGGACGGGGACGGTCAGCCCGGTAGCTCGGAATCGGCCGTCGAGGCGGCGTTTGCTGCCCTAATGAGGTCAGCACTGTACCCGGGTGCAGGTCCCTCGGCGAATGAGTTCGCAGACCTAGACCTGGTTGATGCCGCGTTTGGCCAGCGGAATGTGGTGACGGAAGCCCATCTTCTCCCCGAGATCAACAATTCTACCCTCATGGGGCTAGCCAGGTCCTACATCTCCGGGTGAGTTATTATTCCCGAGTAGTGAGTGCTTTCTGGTTAGCTTGGTCGCTCTCTTCTCACTTGTGCTTCATTCTGCAGAGTGCTTTGATCACCAGGGCGTTGTGCTGGCGCTTGAACCTGGCGACAGGGGCCAGCGCCCAGGCCAGGAGAGTCAGCGCCGAGCTTCGATCGCGAGCGGAGGCGTCTGATACATTTGAACAAGCTCTGGGTACCGCCAACGAGAATTTGGCGAAGATGAGGGTGCTGCATCAGGCCGCCCTAGATGACGCGTCCAAGCTGAGGCTCGAAGTTAAAGAGCTACGAGGGCTCCTGGCGAGGTATGATGACGCATGCCTGGAGTTATCGCAGATCAAGTCTAGGCATGCTGGAGAAATGGAGACTGTAAGAAACAGTTTAGTGAAAGCCTAGGCAGGCAGAGGAGAGAAGCCGTCGAGGAGAGAAATCGCCTGAACAAAATGCTTGGCGAGTTGGAGGAGAAGGTACGGCAACTCAACCGTGGTATAGCTGACAGGGATGACAGGATCAAATGGCACCAGGAAAAGTTAACCCAACTCGATAGCGAGCTCTCCCAAGCCTGGGGAGAAGCTGACAGTAGGCAGTCGAAGATCAGTGATCTCAAGGGCAGAATCGAGCGGGTTAAGGCCGATAAATTGAGGGCTTTTGACGAGGTCAAGGAGTTGACCAAGAAGTTATCCTGTCAGGAGGAGGAGGTATGGTACTACCCCTTTTTGGCTTCCCTTGCTGGCTCACCGTGGCACGGCTAATTCTATTTTTGCAGATGAAGAAGGCGGAGCTGGAGAACCGGAGCCAGACACGAACCCTGCAAGAGGAATTGGCATCCAGCGAGGGAGGAGCTCAGAGCTCGAAAGGCGGGTCGCTGAGACCGAGGAGCAGATTGCCTTACTGCGGAGTCAAACTGCTGAAACTGAGGGGCAGGTCACCTTACTTCGAAACCAAGCTGCTGAAGCCGAGATGCGGCTCGCTCTACTCAGGGGCGAGCAAGATGTAATTTGTGCCGATGCCTTCCAGCTTGGTGTGGAGGACGTTCGAAATAAGATATCCAAGGAGCATCCAGAATGGGACCTCTCTTTCTTGGATGTTGAAACCTCTGAGGCTTGTACCCCAGGAGCTGAAGAGGCCGAATACGATGATGTTTCAGACGTCGACCTCGACGCTATTCTGATGCTAGTGAGGCCGCGGCCCCTGAAGGATGCTTCAAATCCGTCGCCGAGGAAACGACAACCTTTGAAGTGGGCGAAACGAGCCAGGCTTCCCGAGCGTTGTTGAGGGCACTGCCGGAACTGATCCAGCTCCTGACCCTTGAGAGTTATTTGTGTACTTTTATTTTTTTAGACATGTAGTTTGGTCTGAAGTTTCAAATGAACGGGCCCTCGGCCCCCATTTGCTTGCCTTTTTAGCCAATCTTTTTTTGTTGCAGACTTCCTTTCGACTGCGAACAAGTTATGACTTGTTCGCGTTTCGGCCGACTTAGTTCGGGTTTAAATAAATGTCTCGGTCGAGGCCGAGGTATAGGGATAGCTCTGATGAAGCCGAGTGACGTGATAGCTCGGGCCGAGAATAATAAGCTGAAGCGAGTGGATAGCTAGGCCCGGCAGAGCCTGGTTAGAGGCCGAGAGATCCCACCTGGTTAGAGCCGAAGTTGGGTAACTCGGCCCGCGCAAGGCGAAGAGGCGGCGCACTTTTCGAAGGGAGTTTGGTCCCAAGAAGAAGGGTGTTTACCGGTGCGCCGTCATTTATTTATCCTTTTCGGTAAAGGGGGAGCGATTCCTCGCTTCCCGCAAGCGGCCACGGAAGCGATGACGCGTGGCAAGATTTTATGGTAGTGGCGTTGGAACTGACGGTTCGGGTGATCGGGACGCTCGCCCAAGGTAATTTAAATACCGGTGGGTGGTACGCCATTGTTAACCATTTCCTCTGCCGATCTCCTGTTGGCCTGTCTAAGCTTACAGTAACAGGATGGCTTCCGAGAATGGAGGGAGGTCAACTGGGATGCCAAACAGTGTTGTTGGCAGCTTTGGGGTGCCTTACCGGGGCCGTACCACGATAACTGTGGGGAGGTTTTGGCGTCGTTACTCGCGGACCGCGAGCAAGTCCGGAGAATGGCTGAGCAACACATGGTCGTCTCGGCAAGAGAGATCGAGCTCCTTCGCCAAGTCAACAGTAGGCTGGAGCGGGAGGTGGCGTCCCTTCGACAGCAATTGGCTGATTCGGCTCCGCGGCATGGGGAGAGTTCAGCAGCGTTCGGAGAAGGTAGCAAGCCCCTGTGAGGGCTAATGTATTTTTCTTTGGTTTTCCCCTCTAATGAACGGAGAAAGGTTTATTGGAACTTTCTTGTTTGTTTGCCATTTCTGAAGTGTTTTCCCTTTATCGTCCGAACCTTACGGAACGAAATATTCTCCCGGGAACCTCCAACAGCATCCTTGTTTTGACCGAGGTAAATGGGGCTCGTAGGTTTCAGTCGGGGCGTGCATATCGCTCGGTTTTTGTCGAGATTTTTGACAAAAGACGCACTCCGGCCTTGGCCGGGGCTTATATTCCTAGGACGTGCACTCCGACCTTAACCGAGGCTTAGCCTTCTGGGTATAGGTCGGGGCTTATATTCATAGGGCGTGCACTCCGACCTTAACCGATGCTTCATTCTGGGTATAGGTCGGGGCTTATATTCATAGGACGTGCACTCCGACCTTAACCGATGCTTTGCATTCTGGGTATAGGTCGGGGCTTATAGCGTGTCCCGTTATCATTGAGACAAAAGTAGTTACTTTAGACTGGACAGAAGTACAAGATCACGTGCAGTCATGCTGAACGGAAAGGGATACTTTGGTTTATTCCGAAGTATGGAGGCAGTTTTGGCCTTGGGTTAAAACGCAAGGCAATGTCTCGGCTTACGTCAATATGCAATGGGCAGTTGAGCCGGAGGAAGGAATATCGAGGTATGTTTATTGAGGAGTACTTGGCTTCTGCGCCCTTTTATGACTCTGCCGATGCTTTTGCCTTTTCCAAGGAGCTGATCTTCTCTTTGCCGAAAAGGATAATACGGCTCTGTGGTTTGCGAAAGGTCACCTCGGCACTTTCCAGGGACACTTATTATGTCGACTTTTTCCAAGGCGGGTCGTTTCGACGTACGACGCAAGCGCTTGTTTGCCATTGGAGGGTGTCATTTTCACCGGGCGATTTTCCAGGTCTGCCCGTATCTCTAAGATCAGCGGGCGATTTTCTGCATTTAAGACCTGTGATCCGGGATCAGAGAAAATCTTCTGGCGTACGTCATGGGCTGAACAACGCGTTTGGCGCATCGAAGGGCGCTATTTTCATCCTGGGAGGCCACGTGGCAGCGTGGATTGGGCATTTTGAACCTCGGGGCTTACTGCTTTAACAGCTGCTCCCGGTCCATTTTGCCTATAAAAAGGGGAGGAAGGGGCCGTGCTAGGCCATCCCCAAAATTTTCTTCTCTGTGAGCTGTGAAAGTTTTCATGATGTCTGCGTCCCTAAAGCTGAGAGTGGAGGGACTGAGTTTTCCTTTTGTAAGCCACCTTCCTACGGATAGTCGGGGTGACGAAGGAGCCGCTGGAGAGCAGCTCGTCCTCAAGGGAGGAGCTTCGGAGATCATATGGAGAGCGCACAGGAGGTCCGCAGAGATCACATGGAGAGCGCACATATGCGCTTCCTGTGTGTCCTTTGTGGTTTGCTACGGGGGTCGCAGGGTAGGAAGTGCACATGTACCCCCGTAGCATGCGCGGACTTTTCCTTCTCCCTCTGGCTGGATGCTTAGCCCTCCGTGCGGGGAATCTTCCGCCATGTGAAGAGGGAGTTGAGAGCAGTGTGGGGCTGATGGTCCCCTATCTCTCTCAATCGGGCAGCGACCTGCAGCCCAGCATTCCACCCAGGGGGAAGCTTCCTCAGCATCAGCATCCATGGGTCTGTGCCTCTTTTTGGATCTCTTAATTCATCCAGAGGACCCGTGGGAAGCCGGCCTTGCTATCTATCAGGGCGAGCTGGCTGGTCGCCTGATCTTTTGGGTCAGATGCCGAAGCATCATTGTTAACCGAAGCTGACTGAAGCAGTTCGGCCGAGCTATTTACTCGTTTTTATTTCTTGTGCTTTGATGCACTTGTAACTCCTTTCAGGATGTTGTAACTTTTCTTTTGATGAGGAAATAAAGAAAGTTTTCATTCCTTCTTTCTTTAGCACCTGCTTCTTTTTTGCGCTGAGAGTTGTTGCTCCCATATTACGCTTTTTATGTCGCAGCATATTTCGGCAGCGCTATTGCTGCTTTGTTCTTGCTAAGACCAATGTCCGGTCCTCAGTGGAGAACACGTATATCCATGTGCGAGTCAAAGAGGGACCTGGGCGGTCCTGTGGAGTCATGAGGTAAGCATGATCCTGTTTGCAGAACGAAGCAGGTGTTTCTTCGGGGAAAGACAGCTCGTGGCATGTTTTTGCTGTCGAATAGTGGGAGGTCGTTTGCCTCTACCGAGGTATAATAGGATGCCTTAGTTGCGTCAGGGCGTTGGAGAGATTACTTGAATAGGGCGGAGCCTCAGGATATCACTCGATTGTTGCTGAGGATCAAGGATATCACTCGGTTGTTGCGAGGTTTTTATCCTTTGGTTCCGATCGGGGCTTGTTAGCTGCCCGAACCTTGAGCGATGTTTTGGAGATTATTTAATCCGGCCGGGGCTTGTAAGCTGCCCGAATCCTTTGGAGATTGTTTGGTTCGGCCGGGGCTTGTAAGCTGCCCGAATCCGAACGATGCTTCTTTGATGTTGGTTCGGCCGGGCTTGTAAGCTGCCCGAATCCGAACGATATTTTGGAGATTGTTTGGTTCGGCCGGGGCTTGTAAGCTACCCGAATCCGGGCGTTTGGTTCGGGGGGCTTGTAAGCTGCCCGAATCCCATTGTAAGCTGAATCTATTTTGGAGATTGTTTGGTTCGGCCGGGGCTTGTAAGCTGCCCGAATCCGAACGATATTTTGAGATTGTTTGGTTCGGCCGGGGCTTGTAAGCTGCCCGAATCCGAACGATACTTTTGGATTTGGTTCGGCCGGGGCTTGTAAGCTGCCCGAATCCGAACAATATTTTGGAGATTGTTTGGTTCGGCCGGGGCTTGTAAGCTGCCCGAATCCGAACTTTGGATTTGGTTCGGCGGGGCTTGTAAGCTGCCCGAATCCGAACGATATTTTGGAGATTCTTGTAAGCTACCCGAATCGAACCCGGGGCTTGTAAGCTGCCCGAATCCGAACGATCTTTTGGAGATCACACGGCTCCCAGCTGCGCCGGGAGCGCTCGGCCATACCAAGCCTTCGCAATTTGGCCTAGCCGAGATATGTAGCTCTGGCTCAGAGCTCGGCCTAGCCGAGGTACGGAGATTTGGCTCAAGGAGATAGCTCGGTCGTGCCGAGAATGGATGTGAACGACATCTGTTTTCTATTACGACTTTTTGAAAGACCGTAGCGGTCATGCCGCGGATCATAAACAAGATGCCAAAGCTGTAAATGGGGCGAGTCTATAGAGAGCGTACTCTATTGATGATATATGCGGAGGTTGTCCGAACTCCACGTCCGGGAATGGATTTCCCGTTCAGGTCCTGGAGCTTGTAGGTGCCAGGTCCGATGACTTCCGCTACTTGGTAGGGGCCTTCCCAGTTTGGAGAGAGCTTTCCTTGCTCCAGCGGCTTGGAGACGGATGCTTTCCGGAGGACAAGATCGCCAGGCGAGAAGGATTTGCCCTTGACTCTGGAGGCATGGTAGCGGGCCACTCTTTGCTGGTACGCGCCATTCTGATTCGAGCTTTTTCCCTGATCTCTTCCACCAAGTCGAGATTGGTTCGGAGCTGCTCGTCGTTAGTTTCTTCTGAGTAGCTTTCCACTCGGAGAGGGAGGCCTATCTCCACGGGGATGACGGCTTCCGTGCCAAAGGCCATCCGGAACGGGGTCTCGCCGGTGGGGATTCTCTGGGTGTGCGGTAGGCCCATAGAACATGATGAAGTTCGTCCGCCCATCTGCCTCGGGCTCTGGTGAGCCGAGCTTAATCCCTTGAAGTAGGGTCGGTTTGTTACCTCGGCTTCTCCGTTGGCTTGCGGATGCCCGACTGAGGTGAGGCGATGATGATGCCATGATCCTCGCAGAACTCCCGGAACTTGGGATTATCAAATTGCTTGCCATTGTCGGTGATGATGGTATGCGGGAGGCCAAGCGACAAATGATGGATCTCCACACGAAGTCCCTGGCCCGAGCTTCGGTTATCTGGGCACTGCTTCGGCCTCGACCCACTTGGTGAAGTAGTCGATGGCGACAAATAAAATTTTCTCTGTCCAGTGGCGAGGGGAAAAGGGCCAAGAATGTCCATCCCCACTTAGCAAAGGCCAAGCGGAGGAAATAGGGACCAAACTGCGGAGGGGAGCCTCTGGATGCTGGAGTGCCTTGGCACGGGTCACAGGCTCGGACGAGATCATCGGCATCCTTTTGCATGGTAGGCCAGTAATATCCCTGGCGCAGCACCTTGTGGCACAGAGATCGACTCCCCAGGTGGTTGCCGCAAATTCCTTCATGTACCTCCCGAAGAGCATAATCAGCTTCAGACGGGCGGAGGCATCTGAGCAGCGGCATGGAAAAGGACCGCTTGTACAGCTGGTCGTCGATCAGCACATAGTGGGTAGCTTGCAATCTCAGCTTCCTTGCTTCCTTCGGTCGGCTGGGAGCGACCCTTCTTTAAGATACTTCAATATGGGTCGAACCAGGATGGTTCGACCTCAATCTGCATCACTCGGTCTGCCTCCGCGATGCTAGGTTTTCCAGGATTTCCAGGGAAAACTTTTGCTCGGAACTCATCGATTCCGCAGTCGCAAGTCGGGATAACAGATCGGCACGAGCATTTTCGGATCTGGGGATCTGGATAACTTCAAATTCAGAGAAGTGAGAAAGTAAGTCCGCACCTCTTGGAGATACCGAATCATGTTTGGCTCCCGGGCCTCAATTCGCCCCGCACGTGACCGCCACCAACTGAGAGTCGGTGAAGGCATTCAGCCTCTTCACTTTCAGATCACGGGCGATTCGGAGTCCAGCGAGCAGGGCTTCATACTCGGCTTCGTTGTTGGAGGCTGGGAAGGAGAATCGAACGCCATACTCAAAGGTCGTCCCCTCGGGGCTGGTGAGGATCAAACCAGCACCAGAGCCATTGGCATTGGAGGATCCGTCGACGTGGAGGAGCCACAGGGCGTCAGATCTTGGATGCTCGGGGGAGTCCGGAGTGGAGCCATCTTCCGGGATGGTGCATTCAAGGAGGAAATCAGCTAGAACTGAGCTTTGATGGCCGGGCGAGGTTGATAACGGATATCATGCTCGCTTAACTCAACGGCCCACTTAGCCATTCTTCCTGATGTCTCCGGGCGATGGACCACCGCCTTGATGGGTGATCGGTAAGGACCGTCACAGAATGTGCTTGGAAATATGGTCGTAACTTCGAACCGATATCAGGGCCAAGACCAGCTTCTCGATTCGGGTGTACCTTGTCTCGGCGTCCCGGAGCAGTTTGCTGACATAGTAGATCGGCTTCTGGGTCTTCTTCTCTTCTCTGACCAAAACCGAGCCAATCGGCCTTCAGAGACTGCCAGGTACAGAAACAGCATTTCTCCCGGATTGGGGCTGCTGAGGAGGGGGCGAGCCGAGATACTCTTGAGGTCTTCGAATGATTTTGGCACTCGGGAGTCCATTGAAAATTCTTGGCAGATCGAAGAGCTTTGAAGAAAGGAGGCTCCTCTCGGCCGACCGAGCCACAAAGCGGTTGAGGGCCGCAATCCTTCCCGTCAGGCGCTGGACTTCTTTGATAGATGTTGGGGCTTGAATCTTCTGCGGGTTGGCTTCGATGCCTCGCTGAGAAACCATGAAGCCCAGAAACTTCCCGAGGTGACACCGAAGGCGCACTTCGTTGGATTGAGCTTCATCCGATACCTTCGGAGTGTCGCGAAGCTTTCAGAAAGATCCCCAATATGCTGGGATGCTTCCTTGCTTTTGACCAGCATGTCATCGACATACACCTCCATGTTCCGGCCGATTTGCTCCTTGAAGACTTTGTTTACCAGCCTTTGGTAGGTGGCGCCTGCATTTTTCAGACCAAAGGGCATGACACGGTAACAGTAGTACCTCGGTCGGTTATGAAGGCGGTCTTTTCTTCATCTCGGGTGCCATCCGAATCTGGTTGTAGCCTGAATAGGCATCCATGAAGGTCAGCATCTGATGACCGGAGGTGGCATCCACGAGCTGGTCGATCCGGGGAGAGGGAAGCTATCCTTCGGGCATGCTTTGTTAAGGTCGGTGAAGTCGATGCAGATTCGCCATTTACCGTTCGACTTTTTCACCATAACAACATTGGACAGCCAGCTTGGATAATTCACCTCCGAATGAAGTTTGCCTTGATGAGCTTGTCCACCTCTTCTTCAATTGCTCTCTGCCGGTCAGGGGCGAAGCTTCTTTTCTTTTGCTTCACGGGTCGGGACATCTCGTCTGCATTGAGACGGTGGACGAGGACGTCCGGGCTGATCCCAGGCATGTCGAAGCTGACCAAGCGAAGACATCAGCGTTTCTTCGGAGAAAGTCGATCAGCTCCAGCCGGGGCTTCCCTTTCAGTAGCGACCCGATCCTTATGGTTCGGTCGGGCCGAGCTTCGTCCAGCGGTACCTCCTCCAGCTCTTCGGCTGGTTCTCCTCGTTGCTCGGCGAAATCCTCCCGAGCGTCCAGTCCATCAACCTCGGGCAATCTGGATTGCAGGCTGGTGACGAAGCACTGCCGAGCTATAGTTTGGCTTCCTCGAACTACACCAACCCCTCGCTCGGTCGGGAACTTCATAACAAGATGTGGGATGGAGACGGCGGCTCTGAGGGACATCAAGCCGGGTCTTCCCAAGATCGCATTGTAGGCGACCGAAGCTTGGTCACCAGGAAATCTGCATGCACAGTGGCAACGGAAGGCCAGGTTCCTGCTCGGACCGTCAAGGTCACGACCCCTCCGGGGTAATTACATCGCCGGTGAACCCCATTAGGGTGGAGTCCACGCTCGGAGATTCTCCATGAGAAGTTTCATCTTCACAAACACATCGAGGTACAAAACATTGACGGAGCTTCCACTATCAATGAGAATTCGGCTTACATCATAGTTGTTCAAATTAAGAGATACAACTAGCGCATCATCGTGCGGGAACTGTATCCCTGGAAGTCATCGCTGGAGAAAGAGAGCTCGTCAGTTCGCGCTTTCTTCGGCGCCGAACCTTCTTCATCGTCCCTCCCGCCTGAAGGACCACCGACCGCCTCAATCACATTAATGTGGCCAGCGACCGGAGGATTTGGGGGAGGAAGAGGTTGCTGCTGGGGCTCAGGCCGGCGATCGCCCCCGTTTCTTGGCTCGGGGGCTCCCCTGAACCGATCCAGTCTACCCCGCTGGATGAGCCTTTCGATCTCATTCTTCAGTTGCCAGCACTCTTCAGTGTCGTGGCCATGGTCGCGGTGGTAGCGGCAATACTTGGCGGGGTCTCTCCGGGCCGCATTTCCTCGAAGAGGAGGTCGAGGGAGTTGGCGCTCGATTTCCATAAGGATCTCCGCTCTTGGGGCAGTAAGCGGAGTAAATCGATTGAACCTCCTAGGCGGGCTCCGGGTGCGGTTCCTTGGCGGCGGCTGGGAATCCTTTGGCGGCGAGGCGGGCTTGGCTGACGGGCAGGTCGGTGCTTATCTGAGCCCTTGGGCTCCTTCTTCTTCGTAAGCTCGGCTCGGGCAGCTCTCCGTGATTCTTCGACTCTGCATATTTGTCTGCCAGGGCCATCATGTCGGAGAGGTTTGGAGGGTAGCTGACCTCCAGCGCCAGGTAAAAATCACTCTCCTTCAATACTCCGCCCGCCAGGGCGGACATGGCCACCTCATGATTAAGGTGGTCCACCTCTAGCATGGCCGTGTTGAAACGGCCGAGATACTTCTTCAAGGACTCCCCCTCTCTCTGCTTAACCTCAGAGAGGGAGTCGGACCTCCGTCTGTGACGGCGGCTGCTGACGAACTGGCTGATGAAGAGGCGGCTCAGCTCGTCGAAGGAATTAACGGAACCTGGTTTCAAAGCATTGAACCAGGTTCGAGCAGATCCCCTGAGGGTGGAAGGGAAAGCGCGGCAGAGGATCGCATCTGATGCCCCGTGGAACATCATGATCGATCGGAAGCTGCTGAGATGATCGTCGGGGTCGGAGGAGCCATGATAAGGCTCGATGGCAGGCAGCTTGACGTGGGAGGGAATCACTTCCTCCATGATCTTCTTAGAGAAGGGGATGCCCTGCTCCGCCTTATTCTGAAGCGGATGGGCCTGCTTGGCGGCGTCTAGCTCTTGACGCATTTCCTGGAGCTGGCGGCGGATATCCCTATCAGGAAAAGCAGAAGGGGCAGGACGAGGAGGATACTGAGACGGTGTTGAATCATGGCGAGAGAACACCGGGGAGAGGGATCGGGCCCGCCGAGATCTAGGGAGATCTCTGCGGACTCCTTGGGGAGCTAGCTCAGCTTCTCTGGGACGGCGAGGGGGTCCGCAACCTCAAGCGGGCCGAAAGAAGAGGTCGCTGGATGAGCGGGGCTGCATCCTCCTCAGGGGGGTGAGGGGCAGGAGCAGCGGATGGGGGGCTTCGGAGCGCCCCTGAATCAGGTGGGCCAGAGCCTGGACTTGCTGGACCAGTGAGGCGAACTGGTCCTGGGTCACCGGGGCCGCCAGTGGCGATGGAGTCTCAACTGGCGGTGGTGGCGGCGCAACACTGCTCCGGATCAGGCCTTTGGGAGGCGACCTGATCTCGGGCTTCGGAGGTAGCCTTTCTTCGGTTGGCCATGGGAGGAGTTCTCTTTCAGATCGAGATCCTTATCTCCTGGATCACAAGTTTATGGGACTTGAGGGCCCTTCCTCTAGCGCCAATTTGTTGCCGCCGAAATCTGTCCTCCGACTCGGGTGCGTCGGGCTGCAGCGTGGGCTCTCCGCTTGGGTGGACCTGCAAAACAGTCCTCACGCGAGAGGCATTGGGGATGGCCCTCTGCGGAAGACCCTCCGACGCTCAAGTCAGTGGAGATCAGCAATCAACAAAAATGGGGAGAAGGCTCTCGCTGAAGAGTCCCTCCAGGGCTTTGAGCAGAGCGCTAATGGCGAAGCTAAGGCAGAAGGAGAGAGGTTTCCAGTGAGCAAGTGCGCATACCTGAGGAGTCGGCAAACGACTCTATTTATAGAGGATCACCTGATTCCTGGGGGCGTCGTGGGTCCGAAAGTCGTTAGGATCTGAATCCAGTTTGTTATGAGGTCGGTAGGATTCGTATCTTGTTGGTTAGAGGATCGATGGCTAGGAGAGCTTGTTGATGTCTCGAGATTTGGTGAGGACATAGTCTCCAGGGCCCTAGGCCACTCTCGCGAGTCCTAGGTCACTCCGGATATGATTTCTGTTTGGAATCTCACGAATTCGGGTTCTTCCGCACCAAATTCCGCAGAGGCGTAGATATCGCTCGGGCTAGGCCGAGCGATGGGAGAGATCGGCTAGAGGGGCTGAAAGATGACATAGCTCGGCTGGGGCCGATGGATGACATAGCTCAGCTGGGGCCGAGGGATTATATAGCTCGGCTGGAACCAAGAGATGGTATAGCTCGGCTGGGGCCAAGAGATGTGATTCGCGCCTTGGGAGTCCTTGGTTCGGCGAGGGGCTAAGGCGCCCAACTTATCGAGGCTGACTTATCTCGGGCGGGTGTCGCACAGCGGGTAGGAATCAGGGCTAGCCCTAGCCATGTGCATGATTATTGACACACAACGATTTTACCCCTCAACACAGATGATTCGCGCCTTGGGAGTCCTTGGTTCGGCGAGGGCTAAGGCGCCCCAACTTATCGAGGCTGACTTATCTCGGGCGGGTGTCGCAAGCGGGTAGGAATCAGGGCTAGCCCTAGCCATATGCACGATTATTGACACACACGATTTTGCCCCCAACAGGCTTTAAAAATAAATTTAATATAAATGAATTTGATGAATTATCTATCGATTTCATATCAAATCTTTAAGCATCTTCGATTGTATATCTTTAATTATTCTTAAAAATTTATGATCTCACACCATTTAAATAAAAAATTACTTTAAATTAAAAAAATTTTTAAAATTTTATAATTTCATTCATTCATTTCTTGAAATACACTAGGTGTATATTATAAAGCAAAACTAACTTAATAGAAATCCAACTATAATTAAAACACTAAATTATAAACTAATTTGATATTAACATAATAATACTCTAAAAAAATAAAAAAATTTATAAAAAAAATAAAAATTTTAAGAAAAAAAGAATAAAACTTGTAAAGCGATTCATATAAAAATTTTCTTAAAAGTCAATATTTTTTTTTTTGGTTGCATCATCTATATGCTAAAGTGCTGAATGCATGATATTTCATGCATATTTCCCTTCTAGTAAGAATATAATCATAGTTAAACTTATTCATTTATATTTGAAAATTAAAAATAAAAATATTTATTACGATGAAAAATAATTAAAAAAAAAGAAATAAGCTAAATCAGCTTGAATATCAAACTCAAATTAGCTCATGTAGCAACTCCATTCTCCTCTGCAATTGGGCTCACGTCAAATAGAGGGAGGTGCGGGAAAGAGTTATAGGTCCTCCAAAAAAAAAAAAAAGGCGTAGTCATCGGCGGTGATTCCCTGTTTCAAGGAAGCCAGCCGGGTGGGGGACGCCCTCAGGCTCAGATTTGCGGTCCGAGCATGGAAGCCTGGCAAAAAGCATCTGAACGCCACGTGAAATTTTTGTCTTCTTCTTGTTTCAGCGAATGGGAGTGCCGCCTCTGTCCCCCGCTGCCCACAAAACCTTGGCACTAATGTGCCCAAAACTTAATAATAAAATTTTTCTTCCTCTTATTTCGCCAAATGCAAGTGGCTTGGGTGGATCCAGATTTGATCGTACCTGTCCTTCTTGGACCAGATCCGCATAGGACCCGTGGTTTGAACGTGGCCCTAATTATATATGACCCCACTTTCAGCTACATTATGCAAGGACCCCCATCCTAACCATTGAGCTCAAAGTGAGACGAGTATCATTTATTTAATAATCAAATATAACCTTGTATTTAGCATCACAACATAAAATTCTTCCACAAAGTTAATCATCCGTGAAGCTTGCGAGGTGCTCTGTGACTTTCCGCGGTTGCCGCCTTTCTGCCAATGTGAAAGTGATTTCATCTCCTTAATTTCTTTTTCTAATATTAGATTAGGATACTTTTCATCTTTTTTTTTTTGTTTTTGTTTTGTTTTAATGTTGTTATTTTATTATATAACCATTACATTTGATTTATCCATCAAAATAATTGGAGTGGCTGCAATGGCCAAAGCCTCGTTACTTAAATTTAATAAGAACCGGAATTTCCATATTTAAATTTTGGATGGTGCATATTCTTGAAAATCTGGAACTGGAAATTTTCCTTTCAATTTAGCTTTGGAAGAGTTCCTCTTTTGGCCAAACATTGACAGGTTTTTGGATCACATGGTGGTTACTTAAGCCGAGGCCCACACTTTCAGGCTTAATATACCAATCTTCTTCAATCTGATATATCTAAGAGAGTTATATATATAAAAGCAAGGAAACGCTGCTTCCAAGTTCAAGAGCGATCGCAATATCAGCGCCCATCCGGCAAAAAGAAATGGAAAAGAAACGAAAATATCTCCTCGAAATTGGATGATTGGAGTCCGGCAAAGCCAAGTTGAGAGTTTTTTTTTTTTTTTCCTCGGTTGCAGTAAGTTCATTAAAAAAAAAAAAAACGATTTCTTTCCCTGCTCCCATTGTGAGTGAGTTGTGATGGAATCGGTGGGTGGTGGTTGCAGCGGTGGATTCGTCCGGGGGACAACGGACGAGGTCGCCGCGCGCTGTGGTGGGTTCCAGGCTGCCTCCTCCAATGCGGGGGCCCTGGTAGACGCTCCTCCTCTTCTTCTCGAGTGAGCGCGAGTCGCTTGGGGGTTTGGGAGATGGGGTTTTGGTCCGAGAGCTTTTGCTTTTGCTTTTGCTTTTGGTTTTGGGATAGCCACTCTTTCTAGGGGTTTCGCCCTTTGACATCCCACTCCACTTGCTCCTCCGTCTCCTCGATCCTTCTCCCTGCTGGGTTTTGCCGACGAAGAAAAAAAAAGAACAGTCTGCTTTTGCAATTGTTTAATGGATCCGGGGAGGTGAGGTCTTGATCGGGTCGGGTTGCATCTGGAGCTATAAATGTGTCGCTTTGGATGGGGATTGATGTGAGTAAAACCTTTTCTGGGGTTGGTTGGGATTGGGATTGGATTGGGAAGTTGAAGTTTCATTCTCCTTTTCTTTCCTCTGGTTGTTCTCTGAGTTGAGTTGAGTTGAGTTGAGTTGAGAAGTAGGGAGGGGAAATAAAACCCTTTTTTCTTTTCATCCCTCTCCTCTCTGTTTGGAGCTACTGGTTTACAGGTTGGTCTTGTCCTGCTGTCAGATTATTTGAAGGTTCATTTGGAAAGGCGATTGTTGGTTTTTTTTTTTTTTTTTTTTTTTGAAAAAAAAATCTACTTTTTACTTGTAGAAGGTTGCACTTTTTTTTTTTTTTTTTTCCGTTTCCTTTCTTTTCACTTTTTTTTTTGGAAAAAAAAAAAAAAAACAGAAGTTTTCCTTCGTGAAGTCGGTTTGCAAACTGAGCTGTGTCAAACTTTCAAGTTTAGAGCCTTTGATCTTTTACTCTCTTCTGGTAGCAGCCCGCAAAGCTTGTGCTTTGGCTTTTGTTTTCTTCTCCTGTGATAAGTAAGTCTAGCTAGTAGTTCTCTGATGAGTATCCTCCAACCAAACGCAGTATCAGTATTATAGACTATAATTTTGTGTATCACAATGAAAAGTTGCGCGTTTTAGAAGCTTTGAAAAAACAGGTAAAAGAGAGTTTCGATCACAGAAACGAGGGTCTTCTTCTTGTTGTTTCCGTGTCGCCCTCTCGTCTTCTCTGTGCTAAAAACATCACCTTGTTGAGGAGGCCTGGAGTTTTAGATTTTTTTTCATCAGAGATGTCTTCGTCCAGGCCTGCACAATCTTCCACCAGTTCTAGCAGAAGCAGACACAGTGCAAGGATAATAGCCCAGACCACTGTGGATGCGAAGCTGGATGCAGAGTTCGAAGAACGAGGTGATTCCTTTGATTACTCCCAGTCGGTTCACGCACACAGAGCGTCAGCTCCCGCCGAGCACCAGCGGTCCGAGAAGGTTACGGCTTACCTGCAGCATATCCAGAAAGGAAAGCTCATTCAGCCATTCGGATGCCTGCTAGCTATCGACGAGAAGACCTTCAAGGTCATTGCCTACAGCGAGAATGCCCCGGAGATTCTCACCATGGTCAGCCATGCGGTGCCGAGCGTCGGCGACCACCCGACCCTCGGCATCGGCACAGATGCGAGGACTCTCTTCACTTCCCCTAGCACCGCGGCACTGCAGAAGGCCCTGGGCTTTCCTGAGGTTTCTCTGCTGAATCCAATTCTAGTCCACTGCAAAACCTCCGGCAAGCCCTTCTACGCTATTTTGCACAGGGTCACCGCTTGTTTGATCATTGACTTCGAGCCGGTGAAGCCGAGTGAGGTGCCTATGACTGCTGCTGGGGCTCTCCAGTCATACAAGCTCGCCGCCAAGGCTATATCGAAACTTCAATCGCTGCCTGGCGGGAGCATGGAGAAGCTGTGCAATACTGTTGTAGAAGAGGTCTTTGAGCTAACAGGGTATGACAGGGTCATGGCTTACAAGTTCCATGAGGACGATCATGGCGAAGTCTTCGCAGAGATCACAAAGCCAGGCCTCGAACCTTATCTGGGGTTGCATTATCCAGCTACGGACATTCCTCAAGCTGCCAGATTTCTTTTCATGAAGAACAAGGTGCGCATGATATGCGATTGCCGAGCAAAGCCTGTGAAGGTGTACCAAGACGAGAAGCTACCCTTTGATATCACCTTCTGCGGTTCCACCCTTAGAGCTCCTCACAGTTGCCACTTGCAGTATATGGAGAACATGAATTCCATCGCCTCACTGGTTATGGCAGTGGTGGTGAATGAAGGTGAAGAAGACGATGATGTGGAGCCGGGACAGCAGCGGGCAGAAGAGGAAGAAGAGACTATGGGGGCTTGTGGTCTGCCATCATGAGAGCCCGAGGTTTGTCCCTTTCCCCTTGAGATATGCCTGTGAGTTTCTGACGCAAGTGTTTGCCATCCATGTCAACAAGGAGTTCGAGCTAGAGAATCAGTTACGCGAGAAGAACATCCTGCGAACCCAGACGCTATTGTGCGATATGCTGCTCCGAGAAGCTGCTCCTCTGGGCATTATATCTCAGACTCCCAATATCATGGACCTGGTTAAATGTGATGGCGCTGCCCTTCTCTACCAGAATAAGATTTGGCGACTTGGGGTGACTCCGACTGAATCCCAGATACGTGACATTGCCTACTGGCTTTCAGAGTATCACATGGATTCTACTGGCTTAAGTACCGACAGCCTACATGATGCTGGATATCCAGGTGCTCAGGCCATTGGTGACATAATTTGCGGAATGGCTGCTGCTAGGATAACTTCCAAGGACATGCTGTTCTGGTTCAGGTCACATACTGCTGCTGAAATTAGATGGGGAGGTGCAAAGCATGACCCTTCTGATGAGGATGATGGCAGGCGAATGCACCCAAGGTCCTCCTTCAAAGCTTTCCTTGAAGTTGTCAAGATGAGAAGTTTGCCATGGAACGACTATGAGATGGATGCGATTCACTCATTGCAGCTCATAGTTAGAGGAACTTTAAATGATGCTGAGACTGGGAGTAGAAATGCCATGCTAGATTCCCAGCTCAGTGACCTTAAACTTGAAGGGATGGTGGAGCTGCAAGCAGTGACAAATGAAATGGTCCGTTTGATTGAGACAGCTACGGTGCCAATCTTAGCCGTGGATGTCAATGGGCTCATAAATGGTTGGAATCTGAAAATTGCTGAATTGACTGGCCTATCAGTCGACCAAGCCATAGGCAAAGACTTGCTTTCCCTTGTTGAAGACTGTTCCACTGATGCTGTTAAGAAGATGCTTTACTTGGCATTGAAGGGTCGGTCTATGCCTCACTCACTTAGTCTTTTAGTCTTCAAATGCTTTGGTTTTCAATATCGTTGGTCCTGCATGTTCATTTTATGTATTTTACCCTGCACTTCCATTTGTTGTTTTTGGATTTCACATTTAGGTGGCCACATGCTAACAAGGTTAAATAATCAGGGAGGGATAGTATTTAATGCATTATTTTCTTCTCATTTGTGATCAGGAAAAGAAGAGCAAAATGTGCAGTTTCAAATGAAGACTCATGGCCCTCGCACAGAGGATGGTCCTGTCATCTTAGTCGTGAATGCTTGTGCCAGCCGTGACATCAATGATCAGGTTGTAGGGGTGTGTTTTGTTGCCCAAGACATGACTGGTCACAAAATGGTGATGGACAAGTTTACTCGGATCGAAGGAGATTACAAAGCCATAGTCCAGAACCCCAGCCCACTGATCCCTCCTATATTTGGTACAGATGAGTTTGGCTGGTGTTCTGAGTGGAATGCAGCTATGACCAAGTTGTCTGGATGGCAGAGAGCTGAGGTCATAGATAAGATGCTTTTGGGTGAGGTCTTTGGGAGTCATATGGCCTGCTGTCGTCTGAAGAACCAAAATGCATTCGTAAATCTCAGCATTGTAATCAACAATGCAATGACAGGTCAAGAAACTGAGAAGACTCCATTTAGTTTTATCAACCGTAATGGTAAGCAAATGGAGTGCCTACTATCAGTGAGCAAGAAGGTGGATGCAGAGGGTATGGTCACTGGAGTCTTCTGCTTCCTTCATATTGCCAGTCATGAGCTGCAACAGGTGCTCCAAGTGCAGCATTTATCAGAGCAAACAGCAATGAAGCGATTGAAGGCTTTGGCATATATAAGGCATGAGATTAGAAATCCTCTTTCAGGTATTATGTATTCTAGGAAACTGCTGGAAGGCACTGACCTGGATGGAGAACAGAGACAACTTCTTAGTACTGGGGCGAGGTGTCACCATCAGCTTAATAGGATTCTTGATGACTTGGACCTACAGAACATCATGGACAGGTAGTACTGTCGCTGCAACTAATCAATATGAACCATACTATCCTTCTAGAAATCTAATTTTTAGTTATACATGCCTTGTTTTTCTACTTGTACTGTTGTATAAATCTATTTTCTGTTGTCTGAGTGATTCTAGTTTTTGTTCAACTCTTTATCCCGATTCTTCACGATCACTATGGTTCATTTTTATTTGCTTCATTTTGTTATCTCCAGTTGCCTGGACATGGAAATGGCTGAGTTTGCTCTGCATGATATGGTGGTTACTGCTGTAAGTCAAGTCATGATTGCCAGTCAGGGGAAGGGAATTAAAATAATCTATAATTTATCTGAAGGATTCATGACTGAAGGACTTTATGGTGACAATCTGAGGCTTCAGCAAATTCTTGCTGACTTCTTGCTTGTATCTGTGAAGTTCTCCCCTAGTGGAGGCCATGTTGAAATTACTTCTAGTCTGATGACAGATCGGTTGGGAGAAAGTCTCCATCTCATACATCTTGAGCTCAGGTACTGCATAGAAATTATTGACATCTAATCAATACTCTTGTCTTTACTATAATATAGATGTGGTGCTGCTTTCTATAGAATATTTGTATGTTTGTTTGCATGCATGCGTGCATGTTCTATGGTTATGGTTATATTTTGCTGAGTCCAGTTGAAACGGGATCTAAAAGTACTTTGATGCTTTTTCTTTCTCTGCACTCTGAAGCAATTACTTGAGCCACAATGAGTCTTTCTTGAGCAAGTTGGTCATTTCTATATACTCAACTCAAATATATAAGCAATAATTTTTGGGTGGCTTATACAAACTGCAATCAGGATTCATTCCACCTGCTATGCATGTTCTGTATTCTTTCATCATGTATGCAAGTAAAACACAAATATGTGATGTATCTTATTTTATGATAATGGATCAAGCTTATCTTCATGTCATTTATTTGGAATGTTGTTGTGTACGTAATGTCTGCAAAATCAAGATGAATTTCTTCAGCTATACATTTTTTTATATACTTGTTAATTATGCAAGAAATTTTAAAACTATTTAATGTATTTTATTTTTTTAAGAAAGAAAAACAGCCTATATTTATCTTTTACATGTAGAGAAGGGAAAAAATGGCTGCATTGTTTTTTTTTTTTTTTTGTTGTTTGGGGGGGGGGCTCAGTTTTTAAGAGGGAAAGTACTGTATTGAAATTTAAGGAACATACAAGCCAAAGTGGAAGAGCAAGTATGAGTGATTCCTTGCTATTGAAAATTTCCATTATGAAGAACAAATTATGCTTTTTGGTAGTGAAAAAAGAGGGTTTATATGATGCATGTAACTGAAGTAAATGCAATAGTCATGAAGCACTGTCAGAGTGGCTTCGATATGCCTTACAGAGATTTATGTCTGTCAGCTTCTATACCAGTTTTGTACTGTCAAGGAATGTTAGAAATGGTAAAAAATTGATAACTCCAGTAAAAGTCTCATATGGAATGTGGAAAGATTAACAAGTTAAATTTCCTGAAGTTATGAAAAGTTTTATAAATCAATTCATTTCAATGCTCCAACAATTAAACATTTATTTTCTAGAATACTGTTTTTCATCTTTGGGTTTTGCCTGATAATTTCTTTCTGAACTGGCACTTCTGGACAGGTATTTTCCTACTTGTTTCCTCTGGCTGTCCTCAGAAAAAAAAATTGGATATTAAAAAATTGAAAAGAAAACAAAAAACTCCTTGGATCATATTCATTTCGTGCAGGATTTGCGAGGAAACTATCTTATGTTGGGATATATGCACATAAATAAATGAGATGTATTATTTGCTGATTAATTTAAGAAATTTTTTAATATTATTTTGCATGCATGTTTTGATGCTTTATAAATATCGAAAATTTCTAGATTATTTAATTGTGACTTTAAATATTGTATATAAGTGTTATATACAGAGGATAATATTCAAAGTAAAATAATTTAAATCTGTTCGTAATTATAAATTAAAGTTGGGATCTTTATTTTAAAATTACTAGCGCGGTTCATTACATTTTGAATGAAACGATCTTTATCCGGATTGTTGATAATGGAATTATTGGAACGAAAGTACTTTATATAATTTGATTATAGGACTTGAATGCGATTAATTATGAATCTCTAATAAATTTTGTTGTTAACATAGAGCATTCAAAATTAATTAATGATGGTCATATATGAATCGATCTTAATTTGAGTAATTAATAGACTCCTATTTATTGTATTATATTTTTTGTCATACCGGGTAATGATACAAAAACATAGTATGCCAAATTCTTGGTATATTAAAATATAATAATATAAAAAATCAAAAATATTAATATACAAGATGAAATCTATTCCTTCGTAAAAAAAGTCATATGGACGGTTCCCATAAGTATTAATTCGGGGCTTGAATAATAAGAGCGCTCAATTTATGATTAGATCATAAATATATTATTCATTATAGAATCAATTGTACTTATAGAGAAAGATATAATTAAAGAGGTTAACAAAAAATACCTAGCTTAATTATGAACGTTTATGCAGGATTGATTTATATGTACTGACTATATCAATGAACAATTTAAATCTTTTTGAATATAATTAATTTTATAATTTTGAGAGTGCAATTTTAAATTTTTAGTGAAGTAATTTGAAATTAATAATTTTGATATTTTAATTAAGGTGTTAATTAAAGCTCAAAATTATTTGAGCTTAAAATTATAATGTCCATAGTTTTCTGAATGCTCTATTAAATTATGTGAACTATATGATATGTTGAGTGAATTATTAATTTGGAATTGAGAATTCTAAATTAATTTTTATATAGAAATTAATTAGATTAATTTTTATTTTAAATAATATGATTATTTAAAATAAATTTAAAATTAAAAAAAATTATATGGTGTGCTAGGAATATATCATAGGCATGTTCCATAAGGGGGGTTCATGTGGAAGTTATTTTATTGTTAGAAAAATATGGGATCATGGGAGCCCATATCATCCCACGTTAAAGATATCAAAGAAACTAACAATCGGTTGTTGGATAGATATATGGGATTGTAAGAGATTCCCATATCACCCCACGTTAAAGTAATCTTCAAGAGTTGAAAGTTATCTTAACATTTTAATTAATTAATTAATTAATTAAAAAGGATGGTCGTTATTATTCTTTGCAGAATATAAGATTAATGAGAGAAAAATAACGAAAGATGATTCCCATCATTCATAAAGAACTTTCTCCATCTTCACTTTGTCTCATGTGTTGAGAATACAAAGTGATTCAAAAATTCAGTTGTGTGATCTCAACCAAATCAGAAACGCCCACTCGTTCGAAGGTGGTGTTGGAGTTCAAGATATTCGATAAAGGTCAATTTTTAATCTTTTATTATTTTTATTATTAAATTAATATGGGTATAGGCGCCAAATAAAAATTTTTAAGATATGCGATTTGATCATTATCTTAGCTTTTGCAAATATTTCAAAATCGGTTTAAGATAACCAGCAATTGGTATGAGAGCAGGCTATACTCCTATTAATTTAATAATTGATAATGTGATAATCATTATATGATTGGGTAGGCACTCATGCATCATGGTATATTTTTAATATTTTTGTGGTATAAATCTATATGCGAATGGATTGGACGTAATTTTTTTTCCCGATTCTATGGAATAGGTTATGCAATTTTTTTCTTTTGATTAGATCAATTGAATATAGGATTTATAATGTTATCTTCCTTTTATATTGATGAAGAAGGGTTCTTCATAGTTTTGAGAAGAGTTCTCAATTAATTTTTTTTATTGGTATCTTAAAGAAGCCCCAAGTTCAAATCAAGCGGATAACTGTGGATTCCATGGAACCCGGCCAAGTTTTTTGCTTCTTATTAAATATTTTTGTTGTGTTGATAATAATTACATTGCCGTGCATATAATATGTAACGACCCGGGCCCCGGGCCCGCAGCACTCACGGATCCGTTTCATTACAAGAAAGCAAGACGGACAGGTCCACACCAACTTGGGCCACCACAGCCCAAAAGGGATCCAATTGGTGCCTTGTCCTTCTTGCTTTACTACATATAAACCACTCAACCAACTCCCAATTTTTCGATGTGGGACTATTGGGAGGGGTATCACAATCTACCCCCTTACAGAGGCGACGTCCTCGTCGCCAGGGCAACCACCAGGCATGCAGGGATCTAAAGGTGGTCCCCATATGTCAAGAGGTGGCTTCCATCCTTCATGGATGTAGCACTTTGCCTTGTGTGGCACTTAGATCTACACTTTCGGCTGTGTATGGCTCTGATACCATATTGTAACTACCCGGGATCCGGGCCCGCAGCACTCACGGACTCGTTTCGTTACAAGAAAGCAAGACGGACAAGGTCCACACCAACTTGGGCCACCATAGCCCAAAAGGGATCCAATTGGTGCCGTTTTTTTTGCTTTACTACATATAAACCACTCAATCAACTTCCAATTTTTCGATGTGGGACTATTGGAAGGGGCATCACATAATATGCCATATTAGATAGGAAAGTGCCTACCTATTTGTTGTATGTCATGCATTCAAGTGCATTATTATTATTTTTTTCACTAAATGGTTTTAGTAAATTAAATTTAATGCACTTTGCAACACATTTAATGAGATTAAATTTGTAAATTAATTTAGCAATTGGATTTGTAAAATTAATGTGCCAAATGTGAAGTTTTAAATTTAAGTGTTAGATTTTAAATTATCATATTTAAGGTATTTTATAATTTTAAAATGTTTAAAATTATAAAATCTTAGTGATTTAAATTGTTTAAATTAACTAAGGGTTTATATAACAAGTGTTATTTTATAAATAAAATATACTTTTGCAAAATAATGAGTGGGAAGGGTAATATGACAATATAAGCCCTTGGTCTCCATTGTTAGTACAATACGTGAGTTATTAGTAGTGCCTCAAGATGCTTTGATTTCGTTCTCCCTACGGAAGGTGTGTACTAATGGCAATAACAAGTTGTCTTCCATGAGATAAGATTTTTAAGATGTATTTTATAATTGACCTGCTCTACGAAGGTAATTTTTAAGTTAAGTTTTAAAAATCTGATACGGTGGTCACACTCATGAAGAAATAATTAAATTAGTTAATTATTTTTTTGACCAAAATTTAAGAAAATTAAAGAGTATTTGAAATATAAGATATATCAGGAGATACTTATTAATTGAGAAAGTCTTATTTTAATTAGCAACTATTTGACCTACCTATAGCGATACTTAGTTGTGGAGATTAAAATTCCTTAGGCCTTTAAAGTAAACATATTTTTATGTATTTTAATATGCGCATTCATACATTATATTTACTTTGCCTTAAATTGTGTGATGATATTTATGTAATTATTTATTAAAAATATTTTTTATTTTTCAGTAAATATGTCAAACCTGATTTTTTTACTTCTTGCCTCTCAAGTTTTAACCAGTGAAAAATTTATTAAGTGAAAAAGCAACATGAATATCCTTCTCATTAATGAAAACTACCACTATGCCTTTAAAGAGGATTATACTCCGGTGCCTCCAATCAATGCCTCCAAAGTTGTTAAGAGTACAACCACTGCGTTGTTAAACAACAAGGCCCACTGCTACTTGTTAGCAGCAATGAATAAGATGCTTAGAACTAAGCACAAGGCCCTTAAAACTGCAAGAGATTATGAAATCTTTGCAGCAGATGTTTGGATGCCCATCTGATCGACGAAGCTGTAAAAGCCGTTATGAAAGGCAAAATGAAAAATGGTTCTTCTGTTCGTGAACACGTCCTTAAAATGGTCAATCATTTCAATAAGGCTGAAATCAATGGAGCTAAAATTGATGAAAAGACTTAGGTTGACATAATCTTGGAGATACTACTTTCGCTTTTCTTCAATTCAGGACTAATTACATTATGAATCATAAGAAGTGTAATCTGACTGAATTTCTGAATGAGCTGCAAATTTATGAGACCTTATAGATGATAAGGGTGGCAAGGCAAATGTTGCTGAAGCCAATACAGCTGAGGGGAAGCCTTCTTCAAAGAAAAAGAAGAAGAATATTGGAAAGCAAAAGGATAACAAGAAGAAGATCCGGAAGAAAAAGGAAAAGGCTGCTGAGCATAAATCTAAAGGAAAGTGTTTTACTGTCACCAAGATGACCATTGGAAAAGGAACTATAAAAGGTACCTTGATGAGCTGAAACAGAAAAAGAAACAAGGTAAATTAGATTTACTAATCATGTAAACATGCTTAGTTGAGAATGATTTCTCAAGCTGGATTATTGATTCAGGAGCATTTAACCATGCTTGTGTTTCTTTAAAGATGCTTGAGTTGCCAGGGATCTTCAAGTGGGATATTTCACGATGAGAGTAGGCAGTGGAGAAAGGTGTCAGCGACAGCAGCAAGGACAGTGTGACTGTCATTTGCTAATAATAAATATTTGTTTTTGAACAATGTTTATTATATTCCGGATTTCAAACGGAATTTGATTTCGGTTTCAAAGTTGCATGAACAATTTATTTCTGTTTCTTTTAGTATTGACTCTGTTTCAATTTATAAGATTGGAATGAATATTTGTTCTGGGTATGTTGAAAATGGTCTATATTTTGTTAAACCGATTTTTAACAACTTACTTTATACCGAAATATTTAAAGTCGTGAACCAACTCCTAAAAAAAAAAAAATTGCGAATAACAATAATGACACGTATTTGTGGCATTTGAGGCTTGGTCACATTAATATAGACAGAATAGAAAGACTAGCGAAGAATGGCCCTTTAAGAGAGCTAAGAGTTGACACTCTACTAGTGTGAATCCTGTCTAGAAGGAAAAATGATCAAAGACCTTTTTTAGCAGAAGTGAAAGAGCAAAAGTACCTTTAGAGATCATACATATTGATGTATGTGGGCTTTTGAATATCAAAGCTAGAGGGTGTTATGAATACTTTTCACGTTATTGATGATTATTCAATATTGGATATGCATACCTGATGCAAAGGAAATATGAGACCTTTGAAAAGTTTAAAGAATTCTGTGCTGAAGCAGAAAAATAACTCAGCAAATCAATCAAAACTCTTCGATCTGATCGAGAAGGAGAGTACCTGGATTATGAATTCAAGGACCACTTGATTAAGAATGGAATATTATCACAGCTCACGACACCTGCGATACACAGCAAAATGTTGTAGCTGAAAGAAGGAATCGCACCTTGTTGGATATGATGAGATCTACGTTAAGCTACTTTTCTTTGCCTACCTCATTTTGGGATATGCACTACAAACATTTGTATACATTCTAAACTTAGTTCCATCTAAGTCAATCCCTAAGACTCCTTTAAAGTTATGGAATGGTCGCAAACCTAGTTTGAGACACATCCGCATATGGGAGGATCCAGCCCATGTGCTGAAGGGAAAGACTGGAAAGCTGGAACCTCGGAAGTATGCATGTTTGTAGGGTACCCTAAGGGAACGAGAGGAGGTATGTTTTATAGTGCTTAAGATAACAAAGTATTTGTGTCGACAAATGCTATGTTTCTCAAGAACTATATGACAGACTTCAAACCCAGAAGTTAGTTCTGGAAGAGTTGGCTGATGAGATCAGCCGCACACCAACAAAAGTTGTTGAACGACAAAAAGTTGAGATCACTACTCAAGATCAAACACCACCGCCATCATGACGCATGGGAGAGAAATAAGATTACCCATCCGCTATTATCAAGATGGAGAAGCACAAGTTGTAGTTATCGATGGCAGTGATGATGATCCATTGACATACAAGATGGCAATGGAGGATGTTAATCAAGAGAAATGGCAAAAGACATGAAGCTCAAAATGGAGTCAATGTATTCTAATTCAATTTGGAAGCTTGTAGATCTACCAGAAGGCATTAAGCCTATTGGATTCAAATGAATTTATAAGAGAAAGAGAGGAGCAATGGAAAACTAGAGACTTTCAAGGCTAGGTTGGTGGCAAAGGGTTTTACCCAAAAAGGAGTAGACTATGAAGATATTTTTTCGTCAGTAGCCATGCTAAAATCCATTCGGATTCTCTTGTCCATTACTGCTCATTATGATTATGAGATACGGCAAATCGATGTCAAGACGGCGTTTTTGAACGGCCATCTTGAAGAAACTATTCATATAATCCAACAAGAGGGTTTTGTGGTTAAAGGCCAAGAGCAGAAAGTCTGCAAATTGCAAAGGTCCATTTATGGGCTTAAGCAAGCTTTTAGATCTTGGAATATCAGATTTAACGAAGCCATAAAATCTTATGGTTTTGAACAAAATTTAGGTGAACCTTGTGTTTATAAGCAAATAGAAGGAATAAAGTGATTTTCTTAGTTCTTTATGTGGATGACATTCTACTCATTGGGAATGATGTAGGATCTCTATCCAAAGTAAAGAATTGCTAGTCAGCCAATTCCAAATGAAGGATTTGGGAGAAGTAAGTTACATTCTTGGCATCCAAATTATACGGGACCGCAAGAATAAGCTTTTGGCATTGTCTCAGGCATCGTATATTGACAAGGTACTTGTCAGATTTGCGATGCAAAACTCCAAGAAAGATAATTTACCTACTCGACATGGAGTTCATCTTTCTAAAGAGCAGTGTCCTAAAATACCACAAGAGGAGAAAGATATGAGACAGATTCCTATGCTTCAGCAGTTGGCAGTTTGATGTATGCAATGTTGTGTACAAGACCCGACATATGCTTTGCAGTGGAAATGGTTAGCCGATATTAGTCAAACCCAGGATTGGATCACTGGGTTGCAGTTAAGCATATTCTCAAATATTTAAGAAGGACGAGAAACTATATGCTGATATATTCTGGTAGGATTTGATTCCTGTTGAATATACAAATTCTAATTTTCAATCAGATAGAAACTCTAGGAAGCCTACTTCTAGAGTGGTGTTCATTTTAGAAGAAGCTATTATATGGAGAAGCATCAAGCAAACATGCATTGCTGACTCCATATGGAGGTTGAATATGTAGCAGCTTGTGAAGCAGTTCGACTTCGCAAATTCTTGAAAGATTTGAAAGTTATTCCAGATATGCATGAACCAATTAGATTCTACTGTGATAATAGTGGAGTAGTAGCCAATGCCAAGGAACCCAAAACCATCGTAAAGAAAGCATACAAAAAATTTTACCTCGTAAGAGAGATTGTCAGTTGAGAAGTCATATCTGCGAACAATATAGCTGATCCGTTCACTAAGACATTATTGGTCGGGGTTTTAAGCTACATCTCGAAGGGATGGGACTTAGAGACATGTTTCATATGCTTTAGGGCAAGTGGGAGATTATTAGGATATGGGCCCATAAACAAATTAGACGTATTATTTTGCTGATTAATTTGAGAAATTTTTTAATATTATTTTTGTATGCATGTTTTGATGCTTTATAAATATCAAAATTTTTTGGATTATTAATTAACTTTAAATATTATATATAAGTGTTATATACAGAGGATAATATTTAAAGTAAAATAATCTAAATTTGTTCGTAATTATAAATTTAAATTGGGATTTTTAATTTAAAATTACTAGCGCGGTTCATTACATTCTGAATGAAACGATCTTATTCGGATTATTGATAATGGGATTATCAGAGTGAAAGCACTTATATAATTGATTATATAGGACTGGAATGTGATTAATTATGAATCTCTAATAAATTCTGTTGTTAAAATGAGTATTCAAAAGTAATCAATGATGGCCATATATGAATCGATCTTATTATGAGTAATTAATAGACTCCTATTTATTGTATTATATTTTTTGACATGTCGAGTAATGACACAGAAACATAGTGTCAAATTCTTGGTATATTGAAAATAACATAAATAGCCAAAAATATAATATATAAGATGAAATTCATTCCTTCGTAAGAAGTCAGATGGAAGGTTTTTATAAGTGTTAATTCAGGGCTTGAATAATAAGAGCGCTCAATTTTGATTAGATAATAATATATTATTCATTATAGAATTAATGGTACTTATGGAGAAAGATATAATTAAAGAGGTTAATAAAAAATAGCTAGCTTTAATTATGAACCGTTTATGGAGGATTGATTTATATGTTGTGACTATATCACTGGACAACTCATTCCTTTTGAATATAATTAATTTTATAATTTTGAGAGTCCAATTCCAAAATTAATAATTTTATAATTTAATTAAGGTGTTAATTAAGTGTCAAAATTATGAAGCTTAAAATTATAATGTCCATAGTTCCTCTAAACGGCTCCATTAAATTATGTAAATTATGATTATTGGGTTGAATTATTAATTTAGAATTGAGAATTATAAATTAATTTTCAACAAAAATTAATTGGATTAATTTTTATTTTAAATAATATGATTATTTAAAATAAATTTAACTTTATTCTAAATTAAAAATTATATGGTGTGCTAGGAAATACATCGTAGGCATGTTCCACAAAAAGCGTCCATGTGGAAGTTATTTTATAGTTGAAGAAAATATATGGAATCGTAGGAGCCCATATCATCCCACGTTAAAGATATCAAAAGAAACCAACAATCGGTTGGATAGATATATGGGATTGTGAAAGATTCCCACGTCACCTCATCTTAAAGTAATCTTCAAGGGTTGAAAGTTATCTTAACATTTTAATTAATAGATATAGGATTGTGAGAGAGATTCCCACATCACCTCACCTTAAAGTAATCTTCAAGAGTTGATAGTTATCTTAACATTTTAATTAATTAATTAAAAAGGGGAAGTTATTATTCTTTATATAATATAATATTCATAAGAGAAAAAATAATGAAAGATGATTTCTATCACCCATAAAGAGTTTGCTCCTTCATCTTCACTTGTCTCATGTGTTGAGAATACAAAGTGACTCAGAAATTCAATTGTGTGATCTCAACCCAAATCAGAAATGCCCACTCATTCGTGTTCATCATAATTTGGAAAGTTTGGAAAGATCCGTGGTGATCAAAAGGATTTGGTGATTCCAAGGTGATATTGGTGAAGTTCAAGATATTTGACAAAGGTTAATTTCTTTTTTTTTTATTACTATTTTATTATTAAATTAATATGGATATAGATCGTCAAATAAATTTTTTTAATATATGCGATTTAATCCTTATGTAGCTTCCACACATATTTCAAAATCGGTTTGAGATAACCAGCATCTTAAGCATCAGTTTCAGAGAGAAATGCTTTTGGGGAGCTTTGATGGTAATTATGTCTTCCCTGGGAGAGCTTCAAGGGTAATTATGTCTTCTTCCTGGTGACTCTCAGTGTAGTCACGGGACTGACCACCCGCTGAGAAACACTGCTTGTGTTTGAACAACTAACTAATTGATTTGTGATAGAGGATCTGTCTGATTCAGTCATCAATAATCTGCTCTGTTTTGGAGGGATGTGCATGGGTACGTATTGAGTGGCTACCATCTTGATGAAGGGGCTTAAACAACAATAGGCATGGGTTGGCTTCTTGGTCAAGTAAAATAATCAAGACATAGTGACAAAATGATTATCTATGAATAATTTATTATGCAGTTGTATGAAGGATTATCTCGTCCATCGAGCAGGGGAACAACATGATCTTCCCACATATATTCACTTGCATTAAGTAAATTTTGGTAAACATCTATAGCATGAATTTGCATTAAAAAGGTTTTTTTCCTTTTATACAATGTCCAAAAGTGCATCTGAATCCTATTTCATATGATTGCATGAGGCATGCTTAAATAGACTGAACAATTGAAAAATCTCAGTCACTTCCTATGTGTTGGTCAAGCTGGATATTTCTTTCCCTCTACTTCAGTCTAGTCTGGTGGTCCTGCACTTCCACACCCTAATTTGCCCATAGCCATGTGACATCTATGGCTTTGTTAGCCATCTATATGAATCTACATTTGGTTTTCTTATTTCTGAACTGCATATCATACATCTCTTTTAAATTCAGCCATACTTATTTGGATATTTTCATATGGTATAAAATCTTTTTATTTAATGCAGACATTTTCCAGGTTGTCACGCTTCCTTAGATTTAGTGGATAATGATTTTTTTATCACAGAAATTGCTCAATGCCATGTAATTCTTCTTTACTTTGTAAAGTTTTCTTCCATCAAAGGCAATGTAGATGCATGCCATGTATATCGTCAACCAGTCTAGTGAGGCAACTCCACCCAATCTCCTTAACGATGATCTCTTAGTGTAAGCAATTTTATGCACATTTTGGTATAATAGCCAAATCTGTTTCTTTAAGTGTATCAAGTCAACACAGTGTTGTGTGAGTATGATCTCCAAATGATGTTTGTGTTTCCTTGATGCATACTTTATGTTGTTCATCTATGTCCACTTGAAGTTGTTGAAGATGATACAAGATTTATTTAGGGAGATGAGGCTGACTAAAGTTCCAATTGATTTACCATAGGAGGTTTGCCTTACATGGGCATTTATTATTGTTATTACTTGGGTTCTGGATGTAGCTTGGAAACAGTATGGGTATCAAAGACTTTTATGGTACATTGTGGTTTTAGGTGGCTGGGGACTTGAGAACTTAGGGTTCTGTCGAGGTTGGTGGAATTTGGTTTCTGAGAAGGGACAGGTAAAGTAGTTAAACTCCAGAGAGTGGGTTGCAGTCTCAAGTTGGTAAGGCCTCATATTTGGAGGACCTTTCTTGTACGGAGAATCCTTTATGTAGCTGTTTGACAAATTTCATAGAATGTTTATGCTACTCCTGATCCATGTGTACTGGACTCTTTTGGGTATGAAATCATCTTTTTTACTTCAGGTATGACTGACTTGTTTGAGGTGGTTGTTTAACCATTAAGCAGCTAGCCTCACCAAGAAGAAAATTTGACCATGAGCATTCTTTTCTCATTTTTGATGCAATTCTTTATTCAGTAGAATATTTCATCTCAGGCTGATTCTTTTCTCTTCAAGGCTCCCTTTTCATTTTCTTATATATATATATATATTCTCTTTTGTGTGTCTCCGTGTTAGCGGTCTTTCAGTTTTGTTGGTTGGGTTGTTTGAGATGGACCTTATCTTGCAGCTACTGTACAATTGCTGTAGTTTTTTCTTTGGAAATGCCTTGTTAGTCATAATATATGAAAGTAAAATTTTAGAAATTTGAACTACTACATCTAATAGAAACACTGCATCATGTTATCTACCAAATAAAATACATTCCTTTCAAGTGGACGACACCTTTGTAAAAATCACTTTCTGTTACCCATTGGCATTACTATGGCATTATATCCACATAATGGATGGTCAAGTTTACACACATATTGTATGGATTTTGACTTATTTTTTATTGTAGTTCTAGATTTAGATTTCTTGGTATATTATCTAGATACTTGCTCTAAAATTCAACCATCTTCTATTGTCTGGAATTCTAGATTACAAAGAGACGTAGTACGATCCTTAGAACTTGAATGTTATAACAATGACAACAACAATAAAGCCTTAATCACAAACTAACTAGCATCGGCTGCATGAATTCTTTCTCCAGTCATCTCTATTATGAGTCCTATTTTATAAGATGCAAAAATTTTAAGTCTTTTTTTATCATTTTCATGTAATTTTGATCTACCTTAACTTTTTTTTTCTACATGTATCAATTACTCTTTTGCACAGGTACATCTCTAGGTTTACGGTGCATATGTTCAAATCATTTAAGTTATTTTTTTTCTTAATTTGTTCTCGATTGGAGCTACCTCTACTTTTTTACGAATTATTTTATTTTTTCTATATTTTCTTGTATTACCACACATTCATCTTAACATTCTCCTTTCCGCCACATTGATCTTATGTACGTGTATTTTTCTATCTAACGTTCCATGCCATGAACCCTAAATGGTCTTAAGCTATTCTATAAAACTTTTTCTTTAATTGACAGATACTCTACAATCAGATAATATTTTAATTGCACATCTCCATTTTATCCAACCTCTTTGATTCTATAGACAACATCATTCTCAATTTCTTCTTATGAATAATCAATCTTAAATATTGAAAGCGATCATTTTTAATAATTTCATGGTCTTTAATTTGTACTCTGCATTCATCTTCATTTTTAATTATACTAAAATCGTAGTCCATGTATTGTCTTTGTCCGACTTAATGTAAAACCTTTAGATTTTGATGTATTCGCTATAGTTCTAACTTACGAATAACTCTAGCCTTAGTTTCATTTACTAGTATTATATCATCTATAAATAACATACATTATGGAATTTCATCCTAAATGTCTAGTAAATTCATTTATATCTAAAGCAAAATAAATAGGGACTAAGAGCATATCCTTGATGTAAACTTATTGTAAGAAAAAATTCGCTAATATTACCACCAATAGTTCTTTTACTAGTAACTGTTTCATCATACATTTTTTTATTATGTTAATATACCTAACAGGTACTTCTTTCTTTTCTAGTATCCATCATAAGATTTTTATAGGGATCATATCATATGCTTTCTCTAAATTAGTAAAAAGCCATATGAAGATCATATTTCTTTACTCTATACGTTTTTATTAATCTTTTAAAGAGAAAATAGCTTTTATGGTCGACCTTTCTAGCATAAAAGCAAATTGATTTTATGATATTTTTGAAGTATTTCAACCTATGTTCAATTATTTTCTTCCAAAGTTTCCTAGTATGAATCATGTGTTTGATATTACGATAATTAGAGCAATTTTGAATATCTTCTTTATTCTTATAAATTATTACTATAATGCTTTTCCTTTATTTATTAAGCATCTTTTTAGTTTTTAAAATCCTATGAAATAAATTTGTTATCCACGTTACTTCGGCAACACCTAAACATTTCCTAACTTTTATAGGAATCTTATAAGATCTCATGGCTTTTCTTACATTTTTTTTATAGATGTCCTAAACTTTGTCCTTAATGAAGCTAATAAGGCATCCTAAATTATCTACATAATTTTTATTTAATAATTTATTAAAATATTTTTCATCTTTCTTTGATCTTTTCTTCTTAACCAAAACTTTTTGATCATTAAAATTTAACTTAAAACATATCTTTAGTTTTTCTTCTTACTTTTGCAATTTTATTTATCTTTCTTTTCATCTTTAGTTTCTAGCTTGTAATATAATTTTTTAAATACCTTACATTTAACTTCCCATTCGTTTTTTTTAACCTTAACCATCTTATAGTTTTCATATGCTTCTCTATCCTTACATTTAGGTATTGTTTATAGCACTTTCTTTTAATCTCAACTGCTAATTGAACTTTCTCATTCACCAGCAAGTTTTCTTATCTTATGATTCTTTTTTTTTTCTTTTGACTTTCTTAATCCTTTTATAATTATATTTCTAATGCTATTAGCCATCTCTTTCCATATAGTATTAATCTCTTCATTTATGCTTCATTTTTCTTCCTTAATCGGTCTATCTTTAAAGTTATGGTTTCTCTTTTTTCAAATTCCATCATCTAATTCTTGGATTCTTATATCTCATAGTTTTTCTCCTTTATTTTTGAATATATACATTTATAACTATTAATATATGTTGTGTGGTTAGGTCCTCATCCGATATAATCTTGCAATTTTTATAAAATACTTGATCAATCTTTCTACTAAGGAACAAATGTATTTGACCAGCATTGTATCCACTTTTAAAGGTTGTCAAATAAGAGTCTTTTTTTTTAATATATATATATATGTATAGACTTATACTAAATTATATGCCATCACAAACTTTAAAATGATATTTTCTTATCATTTGAATACTGCAATACTTAGAAATCTAATGATCATGTCTGTTATTCTTGATGTTAGAGCTAAAATCTTATCTGTAATTTCCTTTGCTTTGATGCAGGATAACACATACAGGCAGTGGAGTACCAGAGGAATTGCTTTCTCAAATGTTTGGAAATGACGATAACCCATCCGAGGATGGTCTTAGCCTTCTCGTCTGTAGGAAACTGCTGAAGCTGATGAATGGAGATGTCCGCTACCTCAGGGAAGCCAGCAAGTCGGCTTTCATCGTCTCTGTGGAACTAGCTTCAGCCCGAAGCCCAAAGGCAAGCAGCAGGCTTTGGTGTAAGGAGCACAACATATATAAGGGCTTAATTAGGAGTTTATTATTGATGTACTATTTATTATTTTCAGGGCATCCCTTTAGCTCCTCCTTTCCCCGCTAGCTTAACTCTGTTTGTCAGCTCTCTGTTTCTCTTAGCCTGGCAGTGAAAACTATTCAATCCTGGAAAGCTTGTTATAATCCCTCTTTGTGGTTTGATTAATGGTTTTTATCCGCTTGCATTAATTTGTGATGTCACATGGTCCGATTTAGAGACTAAAGCTAAATCTGAGGCAGGTGGCATGATAAATTAATTTGTGAATTCCAGCTATGTATGATGTTTTAAATGATGGAATTATGGAACCGATCTCCTGTTTTATGACATTGGTTCATTTATTGTTCAAATTGGCGAATGAGAGCTGCTCCTTCCCTTCCTTACTAGATGCAGTCTACGGTCATTGAAGCACAAGAGATATTGGTAGGATCATCAAGTTATTCATAGAACAAATGCTTGTTTGCAATGATATCAGGTTCCAAAACTATCTTTTATTTTATGTTTTTTTTTTTTTTTTTGTATCATTTCATCTCAGGCTTCCAATTTTTTTCACCTCCAAACTAGTTATCATGCGCTGTTTGCAGAATTTTTGAACGTAAGTTGTTCAGTGGTTGTTGTTTCACAGCGATGGGGTTGGCTTGCATGGAACCTAAATTAATTTTCAGCCCAGGTATCAATTGAGAGATGAAACAACTGATACTCCCAAGTACATCAATTGCTATTTTCCTCTACTTCCCAAATATTTTCATAGCTTACAAGGTGGATGCCACAAGATCCATTTTAATTAAGCAGCAGCAAATAAAACTAATGTACGTTTTCAAACACAATTCACAGGATTTCAAACAACAATATCAAGCTGATAATTCAGCATATTTTTTTTTCGAATGGCTTCAAAATTGAACAATTTTACTGTGGACCCAGATTGTAGGGTTTCAAACGTAATCCACAGGATTCCAAACAGCAATATCAAGCCAATGGTCTATGTTTTTTTTTTTGGCAAGTCAACAAGAAGCAAACAATATCAAATAGCCAGTAAAATAAAATAAGCAATGAACAGGATATTAAATTTATGTGGAAAACATCTGAAAAAAACTGGCAAAATCTGCAAGAAAAATCCACTATCAAATAAATTGATGCAGTGTATATGTCTCAAGTTATTGCCCAAACCTGAAGCCCAAAACAATTTAAAATAATATGGAATGAAATACCTCTAGGGATTGCACTATGAAACTAATAGGGATCTAAATGTATCGGTAAAAAATTGAGAAACTAAGATAAGATGACCATTTCAAAGGGATCCGACCTCCAAATTAACTATTTCGAAGGGGTTAGATCTCCAATAGAAAAGAACCAATAATATTATTTCATTGATCAAAAACCCATAAGAGCATCTGTATATTTTAGAATTGTAACCCTAATACTTCAGAAAAATCTAATGCAAGTAAGAAAAAAAGAATTATAAACTATAAATAATTTGTACTTAAGCAAATAGTAAATAACTAAGATTTGGAAGTTTTCTTAGTAATCATATCCTCCAATCAAAGGAAATGCTATAAATAGTATTTGCAAAATGATAGAATCCTAATTTTTAAAATTTCACCCTCCTTGAAATTAGCCTTGCCCTCAAGGTTGAAAAGCAAAAAACTTCTTCTGCAGTTTGTAGGAGTACTCTCATATAGCCTTTTCTACTATCATTGTATATAACCTTATTAAAATGAAATATTGATTGTATGTATCCTCAAGGTCCAATCATGAACATTAGATCAAAAGTTTATGGGGTTACTATTAGATGATGCAGTAGCCTTTTGAGATCAAGATAAAAAATAAATCTATGTGATAACCAATATGTAACTTGATTAACCCAAAAGTATCATCTAGATTTATAGTATTAGTAACACTATGCATCGTAGAGTTCTGTAGTAATGACTGATTACTTTGTGGCATATTAGCTTGTGGCACTTTTAAGAGTTTCATCGTAATCCAATTCTAATGTGAGGGTTGGTATGGCTCAAATACTAGTGCTAAACTCCTTAAGATAGCTTTTTGAGAAAAAGCAACTTCACTATTAGTTGCTTGTAAAAAAGGTGAGTTTTATGCCTTCATGAATAGATTTGCTAGTAATTGATACATCTAAACTAAGTAAAAGAGGTTCAACGGAATTATTAAGCATAACATTTAAATTAGAATGAGCAATGATTGAAAAATAAGCAGAAGAAGAAAGGAGTTTGATATGGATTGTTGAAATTCTATCGACTTTTTATATTAATCAATATTATAACTGCTTGGCATTTGAGAAACTCATCTATCCTGCCAATACATGAATAGGAGTAACAACGGTTTCACAATCTTTAGATTCTTCACCTAATAGCTCCACTTCTTCAATGCTATCTTCAACTTTTCCCAAGCCACCAACTAATTCTATCACTAGTAACTATCCTTTAACAGACTGCACCTTATTTTTTTCCTATATTAATTGCTAGTAGGACTTGCCTAGATGGTGATAGGAGTTGAATTGGGACCATCAATTATTGATTTGTCTATTCCTTTACTGATTCTTCAATTTTCATCTTGAAGTTTTTCCTTTGAAATCTTGCATATATATATATATATTAGCAATCATCATGCATAGCCTGCACGCCTTTACCTTACATCTTATGTTAGCATGAAGTCCTTCAATGAATGTCCCTATCAATTGTCTTTCTATCTAATTATAGACCCGATTGGAGTAGTACAAAATGCCTATGATACTTAATAACCATTTAGATTTGACATATGTAGCTAATTAACCATCAACATTCTCATATTTTTTCACTTTAAAAATCCATCTAGTAAGGTTCATCTTTTCATTGCGGGAATTAACCCTTGCACGAGGAAGAGCATAATCATAATAACTACATACATTATACTAAGTTTTCTAATTTGCGATAGATCCTATTCTTCCTTTAAATGGCTCATTGCCAGATTTTTTTCAAAATGAGTTGAGAGAGAGATTTTTGTATTTGATCCATCCACTGATTTATTTATTCCATTAGTCTTGCTTCTAGCTAAGACTCAAAATTTTCTACGAATATTACATAGGCTGGATTTGCAATTACTAGACTTTTCTTCTATTTATCTCATGCACATATGTGCTAGCTCTGCTAGCCTTAGTGGACAATAACCTCTTTACTGTGTATATTTTAATATTGAAATAAAGTTGAAATAATTATTCTAAATTCATTTCAAAGTTATTTCAGAATTATCCTTGTTGCCCAAGTGATGAACATGGGCCTTTTCTAATAAAGATTGCATCGATGGTTGAGACAATCAATGGTAAAGAGGGGCAACGAAGATGGAGTGGAAGAGAATGGCTAAACTGATAATAAGTAGCGGAGTCCTCATGGCCGTAAGTTACTGGGGAAGTCGACCATAAAGGTCAAAGGGTAGAAGATGGAACAAGCAGGTGTGGTCATCGGGCAATGATTGGCTAGATGGAGCTAACAAAAGCATGGTGGTGCATAGGGATTTGGCCAACGATTGATGGAAAAGTGGTGTCGTTGGTGGTAGTGGCTAGATTTGTTGGAAGAGGTTAGCTAAAGTCGATGTTTGTGGTTGCTTGACTTTTCTAGGAGGGGAGGTGGTCCGATGGCTCACAATGGGCTAGGTTTATCTGGTAGATTTGGAAAGCCAAGAGAGACTCTTGATGTTGCAATATAGAATCGATGATGTAGAGGAGAGAATGGAGGCCGCCATGCAGTGGTCAAGGGCTTAGAAATCAGCTTTGTTCATTGGGAATAGGCTACAGCTCACATATAAGGGATTCGATGATGTAATTGCTGGAGAGGGGTAATAGTCAGGAAAGCTGGTGCTGTCAAAAGCTATTGTCATAAAAAACCATAATGACTACTGATGGGTTAAGAACCATAGCTGCTAGTGACCAAAGGCAATAGCGAGGCATTGAGGAAAATTTGGATTGAGGAAAGCTAAAGTTAAATGTAATCAAACAATGAAAGGCTTAGCTTGGGGTGGTGACTTGACAAGAGTTGGTTGACTAGCGTAATAATAGCCGATTAAATGTGCAGTAAGAAGGCTTTACGTAGGCATGAACAGAGATGACCAATCTTTGGGAAGGAGAAACTATATATCTCTATATATATATATCTTTGATTTTTTGTGCACTTTTTTTTAACTCTCTCTCTCTCTCTATGTTTTTTTTACTAAAATTTCTTTTGTAGGTGAACTAGAAAATAGCTGAAAGTTGGTTTTTTTTTTTTTTGACACTAGAGTTTTGCAAATGAAAATAAGGTGATTGCATACAAAAGAAAGATATGAAATTAAAATAAAAGTAAGATAATTATCAGGATTTTGATTAGCTCTAATACCAATCGTTATCAATAAATAAAAAAAATTATGATAAAATAATTGCTTCGAGGGGATCAGGCTTAATATAACTACTTCAAAAAAAAAAAAAGCTTTGAATAAAAGAGAATCAATAATTTATTCTTTGATCAAAAAGTCATAAAAACATCTATATATTTATAGGATTTTAACCCCAATCCTTAAGAAAAATTTAATGGTTAAAAAAATTAAATTGTAAATAACTTGTTCTCAAAAAAATAATCAATAATTAAACTTAAAAGTTTTTCTTAATAACTATCAAAGAAAATGCTATAAATTGAAGAAATTCTTAAAATTAAGAATTTTAGTACTTTCAAAATTATGAAATCCTAACGGAAACAACTTATCCAAAAAATATGAAAAAAACAATTTTTTATAATCATATACCCAAAAGAAAAGTCTTTCAAATGTTGTTGATAAAACCTTATTGATTTCTTCGTGAAGCAATCTCTCTCTCTCTCTCTATCTCTCTTCTCTCTCTCTCTCTCTCTCTCTATATATATATATATATATATATATATAGATATTATATATATATATATATATATATATATATATAGGGCATTATAATTTTACTTGATGCCTTTCTATTAATGGGACACTGTAATTTTAGTTGATGCCTTTTCTTTAGTTTTCTTATGAAGTCACAAAAAAAAAACCTTTTTTTTTCTTATATATATATATATATATATATATAGGGCATTAATTTTACTTGATGCCTTTCTATTAAATGGGACACTGTATTTTAGTTGATGCCTTTCTTAGTTTTCTTATGAAGTCACAAAAAAAAAACCTTTTTTTTTTCTTGATCGCATCTTCTTAAAACAGGAGAAGACCACCGCACTTGCTTTTTTTTTTAAAAAAAAATTGAAAATCAGAAAAAAAAGGCAGAGGAAATAAATAAAAACGATAGATTTTTTCATCCCTTTCGTAGGAACGGAAGGCTAGCTGCCCATTTGAGAAGGAAAGGAACGGAAGGCTAGGCCCACCCCATAACAACTTCATGCTTTTTCCACCGGCACCGTTGATGCAAGAATAAAGAACAAGGATTGCTTTTGGTGCATTATCAGTAATTTTAAATGGTAATATAGATTATCTATAAGGAGGTATTTGGTAAGAGGTAATCTATCTAGATTATCGATAATTTAAAAGGCTTCATCGGATAATCATGTTTGATACATATTTTGAATGACAATCTATCTTGGTAATCTGGATTACATAATCCAAGTTACCTCAAAGAGAGGTGGCTATCCACATTACCGGCTATGTTGTAATCTAATAAGTTTTTCTTTTGACAAAATTACCCCTGTTTCTTTTGAAAAAAATAAAATTATCCCTTTCTCCAAACAATTAAATTAATTAAAAAAAATTTAATTAAAAATTTAATTTAATTTTAAAAATTAATTTTTTTTATTTTTTATTTTTTAATTTAATTTAAAAAAAATAATTTTTAAATTAATCAAATTAATTTTTAAATTTATTTTTAAATATTAAATTAATTAATTAAATTAATTTAAAATTTAATTTTAAAAAATAATTTTTATTTTTAAAATTAATTTTTTATAAAATTAATTTTTAATTTTATTTTTAAAATATTGAATTAAATTAATTAAATTAATTAAAAAATTAATTAATTTTTTTATTTTTCAATTAATTTAATATTTTTATTTTTTTAAATATATTTAAAATTAATTTTTTAAATTTTTTGAATTAATTTTAAAAATTAAATTTAAAATTTTTTAAATTACTTTTGAAAATTATTTTTTTAAATTTTTTAAATTAATTTTTAATTTTTTAAATTAATTTTTAAATTTTATTTTTTAAAATATTAAATTTAATTAATTAAAAATATAATTAATTTTTTTATTTTTAAATTAATTTTATTTTTTA